>JAFMSR010000011.1:9599811-10007931 GCA_022818135.1 Saxidomus purpurata | reverse complement strand
AGTTAATTAGTAATATTTGGAAGTTTCTATTTTTAAACAAAGGTATAACTCTTCATTGCCTGGATCCCTCCTACATAACTGAAAGATAGAATATAATCAAGTTGTTCGAAACGTAAGAATCATAGATCATGATAATTTAAACAGCGGTAGTTTACGCAAACCCGAGAAAAGGATTTTGACTTTCTTAGCTAAAACTTGGCTAAATTCCCCCCACAAGAATAGTCAACCAATCGAAGGTCTAACGAGAATACACCCACTATCACTAAATACGTTTTAAGTACGTGCATGTGTATGTTAAGATACTCGCCTGTCTTGGTGTTTTAGAGTAGTCTGTTGTGATAAAGTTACTCCATTGATCCTTATCTGTCCTTTCAATGGCATTATTGTAATCAGGTTTTTCTTGTTCTGTATAACACCATGTTCCCTTGCAATGCTGAAATTAATTTATATAGATATGTAGAACAACACTAATTTAACTCATTCAAACTATTGATGGTCAGACAAAACGGACGAAGTCCTGAAATAAACGGTCTGAAGAAAAGTCTTTCTTAAATACAAGAATTATAGTATTTTTGTTTGCTATTAAAATCAGTATGTTGGGACTGTAAAAGATGTTTAGCATCAACAATCAATATGTAGAAAATAAAACATCGACAATCCTGACATGGAGTATAAGTAAGTAGGTCACCTTGGTCCATGTAGCTCGATGGTAGGGGGAATTAAAGCTCTAGTATTGCCTATGGTCGTAAATTGTCCTGAAATGTACAATTAGATCAGCTAATAGAAACAAGTATCATGCCTTTTTGTTACCAACTTTTCGAATAAAATATCGACGTGTATCTGTTTCTAATTCTTGTAAGTATAATGTAAGTTATTGTTAAAGTATTGTGCTCATCGGTATTTACAAATTATAACTCATGAAAATGTAAAAAATATGAGTGTGAATATATTAGATATAAGAGTTGAGTAAAAGGTGTTGACAATTCCAGTCAATCAGTAACAAAGCTTAACTACTACCTAATTGACGAACTTAAGACTAGACTGGGCTGGAAGAGCTTTTTTCTCAAATCTGTTGTTACAGTATTAGAATAAAGTTTACATGAGCTTAGGGAATACTATAGGGAATGCTTAAATAGGTGGGACGGGAGAAAATAACTCAACATGATGAGACATATACAGACTCTCATATCCAGATTTTTTTAACAATGTTATCTCCCATGATTACCGATCCCATAACCTAACTGGATTATCTCCCTTAAACAACTACACCAGGAAATGCATTATTGTGTGAAAATCAAAAGTGATTCTCCAGGTTCAGTCTAAAACAGTGGCGTATTTAAGACTCTTATCATTGTGCAATTCTAAAACGTTTTTAAACGTTCGCCTGTGCGGCAGGGTCTCTGCTTTTCTTTCTTATTTTTTTTTTTTTTTTTGCATTGTTGAAAAAAAGAAGATTTTCTTTTACTTCTAACCTGAAATTATAGATAACACAGCTTAAATCATTTCATAAATACTTTTTATTTACCTGGTCTGATGAAATGAACAATTTTTCCTGTGAGTGCGGGGTCTTCGTTGAGATTCCAAAAGTGAGGAATTTCTGCTTTGTCTCTTTCTAGTTTTCTTTCTTTGGCTATTTGTTCCTTTTAAAAATAGATAATGAAAAAACAAATATTCTTTATATTGATAAAGACAATATATATTATACTTAATGAATGTAATTTTGAATAACACCTGAGCCCCATCAAATACAACACTCACCAAAAACTAGGTATACATACAGAACTATGAAACTTTCAGCTAGGAGATAAGGCAAAAACACAGCATTATTAAAACTATATAAAAGCAACAATTTCGCCTGTTAAAAAGGGTAATTAAAGGACATCGCGATGCAAATACGCCAAAAAGTACAGAAAAAAATCATGTAAAAGACTGAACACTAACCTTTAGTAATGTTAAGGTTTGGGCGATATGTCAAAATCACTTAGAGCTAATTGAGACACTAAGTGAAGCACATCATGCATTGGATATGGTTTATAGTTTTGGAAACGTACATTATTGCTAAGGTTATATTCTGATTAATGGTAGTCTTTAAAAGGGACCACCTGCATGTCAGTGACTAATTAAGCGGTTTGAGGGGAGTATTTCTTCCCCAGTGGAAAAATGTAAGGTAGGACATCATACAAACATTTCTAATTAAACATTAAAGTATACCTCCATCATCCGTTTAGTTTCCAGCAGCTTTGTCTGCCAGGCTTTCTCCACATTACCCATCTGATTCTTGATTTGCTTGATCTGAAAAATTAACTCAAACTTTGAAATATTTATTTTGACTAATGTGGCTCAGCTCCATTGCTAAACAAGTTCCTTCAACTTATTTTAATCGCTCCAGAGATCAGAAATGCTTCAGAAAGAGACATCAGGGGTGTTGTTTGAGTTAGCTTGTTGTGAGTTAATATGAAGCTTTTCCCATGTTTTATAAACAAACTGAAACAATACTAAAGCGAATACGTACATACCTCAGAAAGTTGCTTTTCTTTCAATCGCCTAATTTCTGTAATGAAAATCACATATTTACATCTTAACTTATATAGTTGGTTCAGTTTAGCGGAATTTTTTTGTAAAATTTAGCAAATATTTGAAAAAGAAAGTAAAGCTACATGTATATATAGACCTACAAATTAACTTGAATACATCACTCCAACTTTTGTTTTGATTATCTAGCTGCTGGTAAAATAGTAAATGTTCATAAATATAGTTAGGCCATTCTTTTACGGACGTGACAGAGTATTAAAATATTGTTTAACATTACTCGAATATACAAGGTAATCGTATTAGCAGGTCTTGCTTTTCAAAACCATGCAATGACCGATCAGAAAGTGATCAAAACATGTTACCCACCTTCCTCTGAATATCCTATCTGAGAGTGTCTCCTTTCGTTCAGTTTCGCTAGCAGTGTCTCTTTCTCCTCTAGCAACTCTTGAATGTACTGGTCGGTCTGTGTAACGTTTGCTATAACTTTGTTCCTTATAGACTTAACTCTGTCAGCATACCGTAGAGTAGACAAAGTCTGCTCGTAATCTTGATCTGAAGGACTTATTGTAGCAACCTGTAATATGACGTTCAACTTTATTATCTTCAGTCTTGTACACAACACCTACGAATACATAGACAAAATGTAGCCACTGGCAATAATAGTGAAACAAACATATTGACAACATTTAAAAACATGAACTTACATTTGAAGAAAAAAATTGCAAATCAAAGAAAGACAATATCTGAATAAAAATGTTGCGATGTTGAAAAGCAAAGATTTATTATAAATGTTTTTCATTTAGTATTTCTTAAGTACACGATTTATACATTTTCTATATTTGAACACTGTTACTATGATTGTTTTTCAGTTACTATTAAACATTTGCACATAGATAATGTTACAATAATTTTACAGTAACTGTGTCAACATTCACTTATAAAGAGTGTTGCCATGATTGCTTTATTGTCACCATTAAAGATTTACTAAACTAGAATGTTACCATGATTATATTACAGTTACAATGTCAACATTTACATATATAGAATGTTATCATGATTGTTTTACAGTTACCATGACAACATTACATATAGAAAATGTTACTATGACAACGTTAACATTTATACATATAGACTGTTACCATGATTGTTTTACAGTTTCCACCGACAGCATCTTTCAGAAGCATCGTTAGCTTTGAGTCCCTATAGGGGGCTGAAATGCAAAAGTTTAATGTCTGGTAACAGATTCGCTAGAAAACGACTATGAAACTACAATCACTTGTTTGTTGTTTTTTTTCATTTTTAATTAAACGATTCAAACATTTAAAGTCAAACTTATTGTCTTAGAGCGTACAAAAAGATCAGAATATGTGCTACCATACACATTTAATCGTTAATGCCTTTTTAGAGTGGATAGAAAAAAGCTAAAACTGTATTAAGAAACAAATGACTAAACACTTACTTGTGTTACCATGGTCACATTTCATCGTTACTGCCATTGCACATAAATCTGAGTAGATAGAAAAAACTAAAACTGTATGAATGAAATAAATGACTTAACACATACTTGGTCCTTGGTCACTTCTCCCGCATGTCATTGCACATAAATCTGTTTAAGCACAAAACAGAACTTTAGAAAATACTATAAATATTGTCGACATGTGGCGATGCATACGCTATACTTAACAAGTTTTTTTTAAGAAATCATTTACTGGCATGCGACACGGTCTTGTTGTCGCTGTACATTTCTCTATCAACTTACTTTCAACAGGCAGTGTAACCTTTTTTTACAAATACTCTTTATTTTAACATCAGCCACATTTCAATTCTGTTGTAGATTATGGTAACATTTCATTCAAATTATTACTGATACTCGAGTAATGCTAACTGCAGTAAATGCGTTTTTTTACTTCATGGAAAAATATTACGCCACTGAGGATGTTTTATCTTTAAATTTAAGTGATTGGTTACTCACTTTAAATCACGGTTCCTATTGTTATCAGCGATTGGTTACTTACTCCTTAAGTTATCAGCGATTGGTTACTTACTTTTAATAACGATTCCTAACGTCATCAGTGATTGGTTGATATGTTTACTCTCTTCAAAACGTACGCCTGTTGCACCTGTCTGAGATGCACGTTCACTGGAAACAAAGTTATTGCTTTTTTACATTTCAATTAATTAGTGTATATGAGTGTGAGAATTGATGAGTGGAAAATGCGGGAAATTTGTTTTTTAAGAATTGAGAGTATAATACAATAAAGCTACACAAAAACCTCTTTCCTGTGGTTTAATTTAGAATTACAAGAGGGCATGATTTCAACAAAGTAGGTGGAAGACCACTATATGTTACATACTAAATAGGTTTTCCTATGTACGTTTTTGTAAAACAAGTGGCCCGGTGAGCGTGGTCAATATTGACCCGAGAGGCATAATTTGAACAAAGTTTGAAGAGGTCTACTTGGCAATGCTACAGCCAATATCTAAGCTACATGCCCCTAGTTTCAGAAAAGAAGGTTTTTAAAGTTCTTTCTATATAAGTCTATGTCAAACTAAGTGACCTGGGATCATAATTTGGACAATATTGGCCCCAGAGGTCCCTAATATACATACCAAATATCTAAAGCATGCCTTTGGTTTCAGGGAAGATAGATTTTAAAAATTCCTATATAAACCTATGTAAAACTCGTGCGGGGTCAAGTTTGACCCGTGGTCATAATTTGAATAATTTTGGTAGATGTCCTTAGACAATGCTACATGCCAAATATCTAAGCTCTATGACTTGTGGTTTTAGATAACACTATTTTTAAAGTGTTGCCTATTTTTTGCCACAGCAACCAGAGTTCAGCATGGTTGGAAGTCTTTGAACACTTTTGGTAGAGTTTCATGCAAGAAACATCCCTGCATAGTTTCATCAACATTGGCCCATTGGTTTCAGAGGACTTGTCGTTTGAATCAAAATGTTGACGGACGACGGACAATCATCCATTCTTAAAGCTCACCCTGGCACAGCCATGTGAGCTGATCATGTGCGCAGACATTGCTGACCAACACTATTGCCTAAGAAAATCTTTTGATGCACTAAGTTTCCTAGCCGAACGAAACAAAATTAAGTTTCGAGACGTTACGTTAACTAAATGATACGCATGTGTAAGGTCTATCAGATTGTGATATTATTATGAAGTGATCTTCAAAATAGCACGAACCTTCCAGCCAAGTCCACCAAGTTGATTTTGGAAACTTTTGTCCGGTTTTCTTTCAGACAATTTTGCAGGAAACTGATAGTTACTATAGTATGTGCCCGGCTGAAAGAGAGGTATAAAGAGGAATATAACGAGAAGTATAAAACGAAAATTCTGACCGGAAAACAAGCTATAACATTTGTTTTGCTAAATACATTTCATTTAGTAGATTGTAGTGCTTGAAATACGCAGCTATAAAGAATTGGTAAAGCCAGTTTAATTGGTCAGCTAGTTTAATCGATACATCATTGATAACATAGTATATTGGTGGCCTCTAGTCCTAAGCCCCTCTGTGCATCTTATTTACTTGACTTGATCATTTGCGTTTTACAATTTCCAAGGCAAATCACAGTAATGGGATTGAAAACATGTGTTATTAGTTATTTACAAGTATTTAGTACACTCTAACACTTTAGGACGAATGTTCAACCCGATGGGAATTAAAATATATTTCGGTTCAGAAACTTTCTTTTGAATACCAAACAGTCATGATATATAGTGGTCGAGTATCTCGTTAAGAAAAAGAGCATCGGGATAGTCTCCCTTGTTCTGAATTGGCGACCATTTTGATTAGCAAAACAGATATTAAGCAGTAATAGGAGTTTTTTCTCAATTATGTGATAAATAAGAAAATATCAAGGGAATAAGTGTGTGACAACCACATTTTCTTGAACCTGCTGAGCTATCTACCCATATCAACAACATGGATGAATTATATTTATAAATCTGATAATTGTGTTATCGTTTAGTAGATCCTATTAACTTTAAGGTAAGTTGCCAACCAAAATGGATGACAATTCAGAGCAAGGGAGGTAAATATGGTGGACGTGGGAACTATATACATATACTTCTTGAACATGTTTGTTTTTTCTGACCTGCTATTTTCGTTCATTTTGGTCACAGCAACCGTCCTATTTTTGTTGCATTCTTCAATGTAGTACTCCACATCCCTGTAGCTTGATACCGGATATGTTAGGAGACCATCAACTACAGGTAATTGTTAATTATATACAGTCAAACCTGTGAACAAAGGCCACCCAAGGGAAAGACAACGACTGGCCTTTGTCCAAAGTTGACCTTTGTTCGGAGGTGTATTTGCTCTAATAAATCAATACAGGTTTTTCAAAGTCTGGCCGTTATTCACAGGGTGACTTTTATTCACAGGGTGGCCTTTATTCACAGGGTGGCCTTTATTCGGAGGTTGCCGTTAGCACAGGTTTGACTGTACTGCAACAGTTGCAATTTTATCGTAGATATACAAATTACAGCTAGCATTAATTATTATTAAAACATGAACTTTGGTTAGATAAACTATCATGTAAAACTATGAAATAGACTTGTTTTCACATATTTTTTATGAAGGAAGATCAACAAAATTTAGTTAAAGCATTATCTATAAATGATCAATCCTATGTTTAAAACCACGTACCTGCAGATATAGACTTCCCTACTCATGAAAAACAACAGAAAGAAAACAGGACAACGTGCATATACATTCATAACAGAAACATCGCGAAAAAAGATCGGCTTTAGCTGCTTCTAAGCACTGTTGTCTTTGTTAACATGTTCGACTTAACATAGGTAACGTACACGCCTTCCGGGCAGATCTATATAAAGTACGGTATATAATTGCTCTTTTCATCAAATGAAACATGCACGGAGCTCTATACATTACCGCAAAATCCATGTTTGGCAGTCAATCTTACAGGCAGATTGTGTTGGGATGGTCCATCATCTCGCAGCAGGTCAAAGACTCGTTCATTGTAAATCTCAAACATGCTGAACGATACCTTGAAAATAGATGAGCCACGCCCTGTAAAAACAGACATTTCAAAGACCGGGATTTTGCCACTTATGTCTCTGAATAAACATTTCATACGGGCAGTTTGGTCTGACTCCATACCGTTCACTATTTAAAGCTTGGTAGTGCTATCACTGGTTTACCACCTTACTCTGGGACCCATTTATTTCAGTGAAAAAATTAGAAAAAATATGAACTTTTTTTACTTGGATAGTACATGTACATATGTACATGGTAGTGTAGTTAGGGTACAATAGAACAAAAGGTAAGATCAGAGTTTGTCCTAGATAAGTCATATCATATAAGAAGGGGTTGTGCGTTGTCTTACCTGATATATCACACCTGCGTGTCTTCCTTTTATTGCAATATCGTCAAACAATTTCTCACACAACATTGGCACCATTCCTGTGTTAGAAAAGACGCTGGCTATTATTCCGAAGCTCGTAGACTTTGAGATCAGTGGTGATCATGCATTGACTTAAAAACGCTCATCCATTAACATCGATTTATCATATTCCTTCTAAAGTTGAAGTTTACACACGTTTTGGTTAGCAAAAATACAAATCGCACTATTGACAGTACTAACTTAAGTAGATTCTTTTCATTTTATTTTCATAGCAAACAAAAGAAGTCAGGAACGATAATAAGGAACAGCTAGAAGAAAAACTAAGAATTATAGGCCTAACGGGACAACCACGTCAGAAACCAGAAATACAAATACAGACCTTTATTGCGCCCGTGCCCAAGCATTGAGTAGGTTTTTCCACTTCCGGTTTGCCCATATGCAAACAATGTACAGTTGTAGCCTGCCCAAGCGTTATCTAACAAGCCAACGCCAAGGTCCTTTAACAGCCGATTCTGTCGAGGAAAATTTGTTTTTGTGATATAAAGTTGCGTTTAAACGACTTGTGTTCAAAAAGCATGTAACTTGTTACTTCACAATCAAAATGCAGTTAGTTATTATGCAAAGAGAAGTCTATAAAAATGTTGTTTTACATTGTATATGGTAAAAGAAAAAGTAAAAAGTATGAAGGAAACGAAAGCTTCAATATTTACTGCTACGAGGCAAAGCAAATACTTTAAAAACTAAAAAACTAAAACTAATATAATGATTGATTAGGACATTGCCTATCTAACAAATACAGGTATTGCGGATTGTTTTCTTTTGAGTATTCTTGTGTTTTCCAGCCATTTTACATGTACCTTCGTAGATGCATGATTTTCCTCAATGTTCATATATATACTCCTTGATTTGTTCTGCAAATATTGTTTGTTCTTTTCTATAATTACCAGGTTATTTAATGTGGAATGAGCTTTGAAATTAATTACAAGAGAGCTTGTTTTAAGCAGAGTAAACAAATCTCGAACTCACCTGGTCTGCATATTTGCCTCCTTCGTCCGGTCTGAAGTACCCGTCTCCCGTGAGATTGTAGCCATCGTGAGACCAGTACGAATAATCATAGGTAAATTGTCTTGGTGGCGACAACTCGCTGTTTGGGTCATGTACAAATGTCGCATTGTCAACCATAGACACCGTCCGCCGACAACCTTTTGTTTTCTCTCGTGCATTCTTTATCCAGTCAAGGTCTTTTTTTTAAGATTGTTATTTTGGTATAATTTGGGCATATAATTCATGACGGAGTTTTCGCATTGCCCACACGTTCTCTCATGACTGGTAGCTGCAACAGCCGTGCCGACACCAAGTCTTTGAATTCGTTTTCAGTGTCATTAACGTTCACACCGAAAACCAAACAATACAAAAAAGAGATGATTACTACATGTTTACCTTGCCTGTCGTCTTAAAAAAAACTCAGAACTAAAAGCAGTAAGCTGTAATATTATACTGGTTTCGTTTAATGTCGAACAACTTCAAAATAAGTAAACAAAATGAAATGAACGAAATAAATGGATGCCGAGGTTTGCCATCGAATACATGCCGCAACATAAATAATAAAATTATTTATGTATTTATGTTTTGTTTCATAATGCCATTTTTTTCCAGGATTGTTTCTTGTTTTTGAAGGCCACTTTGAAAATAAGTTAAATGTTTTGTATATCTTAATGTGTTTACCTTCAGTAAATAAAGATATTATTATCATTATTATTATTATTATTATTATTATTATTATTATCAAAAGGAAAACACATCTTTAGAGTGTAGAAAATAAACTAAAGTGAAGAAAATACAGTAAAGTGTAGAAATCACAGAAATGTTACATTGTAAAGGATACGAAAGGTCTCACCCTGACGGCGACTTTAATATTTTCCACTTTAACCATTATTCAGTCACGATATACCAGCTTAAACCATCTTAAACCATGGTAAAGTAAATGACTTTCTTGTGTCAGCTATAATCATTACCTTCATTACAGACCCTAAATGCATTATACATAAATAATAAGAATAATAATCGAGTTATTACGCGCACTATACCATTACGAACGGATTCCGTTGAAGCGGGCGATCAGAATGAAAACATTTCTTTCTATCATAACCATCTAGGTTTAAAGGACACAATGCTGGTATTACGTTTATTTACAGTTATACAAATACAATTGAAAGA
This sequence comes from Saxidomus purpurata, assembly GCA_022818135.1. Lineage (NCBI taxonomy): Eukaryota > Metazoa > Mollusca > Bivalvia > Venerida > Veneridae > Saxidomus > Saxidomus purpurata. Next base: position 9,997,796 of record JAFMSR010000011.1, on the reverse strand, counting down.
ACATATGCAGACTTGAAGACACATGCACAAAATTGCATTATGCACTAGAATGTCTAAACTTGAAATGAGTGATGTTCCCACAATTTATTTTCATAATTCAATAAGAAAGTGTCAATTTCTGTTGGGTTGAAAGTATGTAGAGAATGAAATTACAATGCATCTAAATCAGGGATATTGCCTACATCGTTGATATTATAGACCTATCAGTCTATAAGTTTATCAGTTTTACATTACCTACACACTTTCTACATGTTGTTACAAATGAAAGTACTGTACATTTGGTAGATTTCGTGATCTGTGAGTAGACAGACAGAATTATCTAATGCTAAATCTATGTAAAATGAATCTTTCGCTCGTTTTGTATATTAACGAATTGGGGAAATTCGCGAGTATAGCAAACATTAAATTATCGCGAATCTCATCCAATTGACAGTAGTGAATTTCGCCACCAATTGAAATTACCTGCTAATTCGCGCAAAATCTTTATTTTTACAACCAATACCCTCAATACCAATAAAGTTATGACCCTCTTAAGCTTCTATAGGTATAGAATTAATCATATTCCTTATTTAACACAAAGCGTCTAGTGATTCGGTCGCCCTTTTATCGCGCCATGACGTCATTTACGTTACGTCGTAGCTTGCAGCGTTGCCAATAGAAATCAGTTACGTTATTGATACACATTTCTTTTTCTAATACTAGACCGAACGCTGTGCTTACCTTAGGAGATACATAAATAAATAATAGGAACTTGTGTGAAGTTTTGCGTGATTTAGTGCTGTAAAACTTTTCATCGGTTATATCTACGCTGTATTTGTGTCAGACGTGTAACTAAGATCCTGCAAAGATGTGGAAAAGCATGAAAAAATTGATCATTGATACGGAGAGTTCGGAAGAAATAGAAACGTTTACGCCAAAAGTTGTGGAAGTCATTGAGGAGGAACCTAAATCAAGCACAGTTAGAAGTTCACCACAACATATAAAATGTTCACGTAAGTTATAGATTATTAACAATTGTTATTTTCTAAAAATGAAGACACACATGGAGTAGGTTCAAAGCCAGCGTGGGCTGATGTTGTTTCTTATCTTTCCGACTTTTGAATTAAGTCTTTTATTAGATCTATCTCTATTTCATTTTCCTGAAATAAATTATCAGAAGTTTTGGTTTTATATAGTTTTCAACTTGTCAGTTTGAATCACATTAACCGTAACAATAAGTAAATTTCCATTTCAAAGCTATAGTGCTGTTTAAAGCAAGCATCCAAATTTGAAGGCATTTATTAATCGCAGAATATTTACTTCTGAAGAAAAAGAGTAAAAAATGTACTATCAAAGTCACGTGACAATCAGACTATAGATTTTTTCCAATAGAATATGGACAGACAGACATACAAACATACAGACAGACAGAATCTGTATTTCCTCCTCACGGGAGATTGACATGTTACATGTCATATATGAATTACAAAACATAAATACAATATTGTACAAATTACAAAGCAATCAAAGACAAACAAAGAATAAAACAACTACATAATTACGATTGTCTGTTTCTGTGCACGGGGTAACTGTCCTCTTATTACTTATAGTTATTGAGACATTCAGTTACATACTCAAATAAGAACGTGAATATAACATCCATCTGGGAATCCGGAACACACGGCCCATCTTCGTATTTTGCACCTAGGGGATATAAGAAGAACATTTTCGAATGTAGATGTTGTAGATTCAATATAAATTCATATATTTTTCATTTTCTATTATCCTAGTAAAAATCAACTGAAAATCCACCCAGTATATTCGGTGTATTATTTTAATTTTTTGTTAATACTTCTGACATTCTTCGTAAAAAATATGAATTTATATAAGAAAACAAACATTTTGTTTCTGTAAAAAATGTATGTCGCGCACAATCTTTTTCTACCAGAAAAGCCATTTTGTAAAAGGTTTATAGCCGAAATAGCTACAGCTGTTTTATGTATACACGGGCAATGCTATTTGCTACGTTTTCTGCATTTCTTAAATACCGGTATACAATTATTTTTCAATCAAAGGAGTAATGTAATGTTACACCTGCCCGCTTCATATGCATCCTTTTATATATTCGAATGGTTAAGCCCTTAAAAATGCCCATATCGAGTTATGTTCAAGAATCGTGCTTGCCTTTAAACATGTAAGAAATGAATTATACATCTAGTTAGCTCTTTTGTTGACAGATATAAATTAATATACATTACAGTTGGATTTTCAATATTTACTAGGATAGTTCCACAGATATTTTTTATGTTAAATCGGAATAAAACAGTGTATACATTTATTATTTATTTGGGTGTAAAATTTGGCAACTGTGTTTCTTTTTCTAGTATAATTCAGTTATAAGTGTCTGTCTTAAAATTATGATGGTCACTTTGAAGGGTATTTCACTTTAAGGCTTTCTATAAAATTCCCGGAAACAGTAACGTGTTGTTGGCAATTAATTTTACAGCTATATTTCGTAGTATACTATCGATTAATTGGTTTGATTATCATCTTGTAGTAACTTCACTTTTTCACTGGTATTTTTTTTAAAGATTTTGTAGTTGTTATTTATAATTCTGAAGGAGAAATACACTATATAGATTATATCCCATTGTTCCCTTTAAGTATATATACTGTTACAACATTTTAGGTTCATCAATAAATCACCACCTCCATTGATTTTTCCTGGTCAGACTAGTGCATTACTGTTAATTTGATTACTGCTGATTCAAGATTCACCATGAAACAAAACTGTTAGATGTATAATTAATGTTTTTTTTATACTTTACCGCCATATTCTACGGCGATTCCGGGTTAAATACTTGCTGAAAATTTGTATATTTGCCCCCACATTTTGCGAGTGTCAGGTCGATCGCGAAATAAGTTCCCTCAATTAAGCGCTAAATTGCACTCGGAAAACGTAATGGAACAAATTGTGTAAAGAGAGAGAGATAGAGGGAGAGAGGAGAGAGGGAGATAGAGTAATTTTTATTACTGGCAGCAATTTACGATCGGATGGACAGGAGACACACATGGTCTGCACCCGCACATTTCCTATCACAACGTTAACTCGTGTATACATATACAATATAAAAAGGAAACAATATTCAATCAAGTTCTGAAACAAAGAAAGCAATTTTTAAAAAAACCTAGACCGACTAACAAGCAAACTATGGAAATACTTTGTGCATCCTCTATTTTGGTCAGTACGCCAAAGGCTATAAATGGAGGGGAGGAAGAAGATGCTATTATTATAGTAAACATTTTAGCATGCGAATTGGTCAGTATTTTACAAAAATTTATAGCAAGAACTTTAAGTTTCTTTTAATAATTTCAGAACGATCTCGCACTCCCATGGGAAGTTACATAATTCCAGAAGGAGGGAAGCCACTAACCTCTCAGGGTAGGTATACCGGGTACAATCCTCTCGGGGTAGGTATAGGTACAATCCTCTCAGGGTAGGTATCCGTACAATCCTCTCGGGGTAAGTATAGGTACAATCCTCTCAGGGTAGGTATCCGTGCAATCCTCTCGGGGTAAGTATAGGTACAATCCTCTCAGGGTAGGTATCCGTACAATCCTCTCGGGGTAAGTATAGGTACAATCCTCTCGGGGTAGGTATAGGTACAAACCTCTCAGGGTAGGTATACCGGGGACAAACCTCTCAGGGTAGGTATAGGTACAAACCTCTCAGGGTAGGTTTACCGGGGACAAACCTCTCAGGGTATGTATACCGGGGACAAACCTCTCAGGGTAGGTATACCGGGGACAAACCTCTCAGGGTAGGTATACCGGGGACAAAACTCTCGGGGTAGGTAAAGGTATAAATCTCTCAGGGTAGGTTTACCGGGGACAATCCTCTCGGGGTAGGTAAAGGTACAAACCTCTCAGGGTAGGTATACCGGGGACAATCCTCTCGGGGTAAGTATAGGTACAAACCTCTCAGGGTAGGTATACCGGGGACAATCCTCTCTGGGTAGGTATAGTTACAAACCTCTCAGGGTAGGTATACCGGGGACAAACCTCTCAGGGTAGGTATACCGGGGTCAAGCCTCTTGTAGGTAAATGTGGTTCTACAGTCCGAGTAGGATCTGATAAGGTGCAAAAAGCGCGAGCCGCAAACGTTCTTTAAGCAGGACACGTGACTCCTCTAAGTATGTACTATTTGGTAGATAGACAATAACAAGACACACCATTACCTAGTTGTATGTACATACATAGTTTACTTGAATATGTAAACCACAGGGCTTACTATTGTTGTTGCTGTAGGAGTTTAACGCCCGTACCAACCGTGCTGTCGGCAGTCATTTTAACAGACCGGCAGATTACCTAACGATCGTTCCCGGGATTCACCAGTACTAGACTCCTATCCACTGTAAGAAACTGCCAACTTGGCTTTCTCAAAAATAAGAGACATGGTCGGTAGCAGGGCTTGAACACATGACTCTCAATACTCTAACAACTCGACCACGGAAGCGGACGGCTGACTAGTGCAGTTCTTGGCAAGTACATGTATTCGGCCTCGCCTGGAAGGTGGACGTAAGCTAAACATATTTATATCATGAGCACTATAGTTATCTATTCAATAGATAACTATTGTTTTCACATATAAACCAGCTTCCTTCATGAAAGACTCTGAATTGAGTTCGTTCGCATGCGATTTGCATAAATCAAATTTGTCCACAATAAAGAATACTTGCTTATGCATTTGTGTACATAAAAACGTTTTCTAAAGAACATGTATATATATGTCTAAGTATATACTTTTGGAAGCAGAACATTAATTTAAGGTCAAATTTAAAAAAGCTTCGAAAAAAGACAAGCATCAATGACACAGTCTTCAGAACAGTGTCAATAATGTAGGAGTGCCTCTATAATAAAAAGGTTTGGTCGTGTAATGTAGTCCAAAGTAAGGTAGAACTCCGTGTGAGTTATCACATGCCCAACTTTAGCTATCTTTTACGCTCATTACAATTTATTTAATTTTCATTTAGGAAAACAGTTACATTGAAATATTCTTTTCAGGTGAATCACAACCCGGACCGTCAGACTACCAGCCTAAAGTAGATCTGACCAAGCAGACGTCACCACACTATTCCCTCGTCGGCAGGCCGAAAATCCCAGATGGTAATGATACTTCGCTTTGTTTAAAGTCCTAGGACCACATTGACAAATATGTTCTTATTTACTTAACTGATATTTTAATTCATTACGATTATATATCTTGCTGCTTAAATGCAGCTATATAACACCAAACTGGTTTTCATTCAACATCGTGGATTTTTGTGCAGAGTTTATGTACGTACTTCTTGAAGTGACATTTTTTCAAGTAAAAATCCAGCTGAAAATGGTGTGTGTGCAAAAGTGTAGAGGAAATAATAACTTTTAACCCATTACACCAAACTCTTTCTGTTACCAGTATGAAAAAATAACTTTCAAAATATTGAATTTCTTATTAGACTGGGAGAGTCAATTTAAGAAAAGAACAACTGCATGCAGGAGTTGCTTCCCTTCCACTGCCGAAATCTCTACCAACATCAACAACGACATTCAACTATCATTTTATCAGTCCAATTTTTTTATATCTAAAGCACCAACTTCAAATACTAATGCGGCATAATCATTAATTTAACACATTTAAATGCACAGCAACCAAAAATTGCTTTTATAAAACTGTCACCAAAAATACACTTTGTGCAGTAATATGCGCATAATGTCACTTTAAATGAATTCGGAAATGGTCCTTTTCATTCTTTCTGTGTTAGTTCTCATCCCGGGAAGAAAGGTATAAATTTAACTCATTTGTGGGTGTTTTTTTTTCAACAGGAAAGCGTCAAATACCTGGGCCATTTAACTACAACACGTCGGGTGATATAATATGGAAGAAAAAGAAATTCAGTTTTAAAGGTCGCGAGAAAAGTCAATTCGACAAAGAAGGTAAAAGTTTTGAGATTTTTTCCCCCAAATTAATCCTTTTCGCCTTGATTTTTTTTATCAACAATGTTATGAGAACTTACGTATAGTGGCATATTTCTGCCAAGAGCTACCAAGCTATACTCATATGGAATGTTTTTTTTCCAGGAAGCGGAATCGAGAGTGACTTGATAAGCTACAGGCTTTCTTCACAATCGAGCTGAAATAAATCAGTATAAACTAAACTAGGTTGGCAATTAAAAACTGTAAAATTGAAAAGTCTTTAATCAAGTACTAAAATATTGTGCGGCATTTGTTGCAGGTCCATGTCAAGCAAACTTAAGTAAACATAGTTTAAACACATTTCGAATGGTCTGGGCATCGTGTGGTTGTTGCCTGCGAAGAATTCATTTCTAGAATAAAATTGTAACAGCTAAATGGCGTCAGTATTGTTATCGTCGTAACATAGATTACAAATTAAAAGTGTTTCTTTGTTTAGCTGAGAAATCTTTAGGTTTGCTTGGCAAATACAAAATAGAGCATCTTGCATTCGGAAAAGATGGTCCGAAGTTCAAGATTGGTACAAGACCTAAGAGCAAAATACAGTCAGGACCATCAAACCAACTCGTTCAACCAGCGGATACGAAAGGTAAAGTAAAAGCACACAAATATCCCGAGCATTTATCTTAGATATTTTAAAAGCTGAATTCACTTACCAAATGGACGTTTGTTCGATCGTCAACAAGAAATGTCTGTCTCAAGGTCAAAGTATGCAAAGACAAATTGCGTCCCACGTCCTTTCAAACTGCAACGAACTTTTTTCATATCAATAAATGAGGAAGATCACTTCTTTCTTGTTGGTTGTATCAATAACATGAGGAAGATCACTTCCGTTTTGTTGGTTGTATGATAAAATGAGGAAGATCATTGTTGGTTGTACCAGTAACATGAGATCACTTCCTCCTTATTGGTTGTATCTATAAACTGAGAAAGATCACTTACTTCCTCCTTGTTGGTTGTATCTATTAAATGAGGAAGGTCAATTTCTTATTGTTGGTTGTATCAATAAAATGAAAAAGATCACTTCCTCCTGGTTGGTTGCATCTATAAAATGAGGAAGATCACTTCCTCCTTGTTGGTTGTATCTAAACCATGGGGAGGATCACTTCCTCCTGGTTGGTTGTATGATAAAATGAGGAAGATCATTGTCGGTTCTACCAATAACATGAGCTAGACCACTTCATCTGTGTTGATTGTGTCTACAAAATGAGGAAAATGACCCATGTACGGAGCTAAAAATCACAACACATCTCGAATATCTATTCCGTCAACAAGACATGTCAAGGTCAAAGTATGCAAAGACAAATTGCGTCCAACGTCATTTCAAACTGCTACGAACCTTTTTCATATTGATCAATAAATGAGGAAGATCGCTTCCTTCTTGTTTAGATAAGGGAATAGTCAATTACACTTGTACTTGCCGAGAGTATAGTCAGTTCCAATCAGCATCGGTTTAGGTTACTGACTGCCGACATGTGATCGCGCAAGCTCCTCCCACTTTACTTACTGCGACCTAATGTACGCGTAGTGTTTGAAACTCTCGTTCAGTCTGGTAACTAAATGGTATTGTCCTGTTTCAGCACATTATGTCTTTTAACAAATTGTCTAAAATATTTCTTATTTATGTCAGTCCATCAAACAACTACAGTAAACTCCGTTTATAACGAACTCATTGGGACCATTTAAATGTGTTCCTTATATCCAAAGCTTGTTATATCCGTATAAAATTTTCATATAAAATAAAGTAAAACAATTTGGGCCGAGAAAAATTGTTTTTTATATCCGGATTTTCGCTATATCCGGAGTCGTTATATACGGAGTTTACTGTACATGTATAAGCAAGCAGTTTAAATCGAATGTTGTTTACCTCGTGCATGAATATTGTTCATAATAACTCACACTGTCGTGTCATATTTACCTCTTGCTTATACATTTTAAGGCTTCTATACGCCTGGGCCAAACTATCGACCAAATTCAAGTTACTGGGGTCGCGGACCTAAGAAGTCGCTAGGGGATCGATGGAAACAGAAAGATCCGGAAGGACCCGGTAAGTTAATATCTCGTGATCCACAACAATAAAACGATCTCGCTATTTCTCAAGCGTCATCATCTCGCCTAAGCATTTACCAACGAGAATCTCAATCACCACCAGAGAAGCTGAAGTCTGCCACAGACGGAAATTTCAAAGTCAGCTTGCGGACATTTGGAGGTTTAACACAGGAAATAATGATCAAAACGTCATTTCACAGGATACAGAACTGTGGCCTGTAATGGCTTAAGAAAATACGCTGTGTTGAATCTATTTAACGAAAGTCGACCATTTGATTTTAGTCTATTGCCTCTAAATGAGACAGACCTATTAAGGTCATGACAATACAAATTGGTGAAGATGATGATACTGTTGAAAATGATGATGATGATGATGATGATGATGATGATGGTGGTGGTGGTGGTGGTGGTGATAGCATCTGCACCTATCAGTATTATCATCGTTCTTATTACAACACTTAGTAGTTGTAGTAAATTAATAGATATGGTTTCGGTGTAAGATCACGTTTTATTTTATGTTTTCCAGTGAATTATAGAGTTTTCTCAGTGAAATAAAAGTGTAATCCCGTTTTGAAACAGTGGTTACCATTTTTATTTTTCACTGTTTTACAATCTTTACCCCGGTTTCGTCAAACGGTATACCGGCGTTTTAACGCTGGAGACCATACGACGTGACGTCGTTAAAAGACGTCATTTTGCTATATTTTTAATGACGTTTCCCGCGATTTTCAATGTTTTTAGAAACAAACTCAATAAAAGTAGAGTTTTACCATAAAATAAACAGAAAAATGTGGTATCGGTGAATATCACGCTAATTTCACTCGTGAACACCAAAGTAGTATTTTCACTGTGGCTGCGCCCTAATTAAAAATTCCTTTGGCCCACTGTAAATTATAACGTATCTTACACGAAACCAACAATTATCCTCTATTTATTTTGTTTTCCAGTGAATTATAGAGTTTTTCAGTGAAAAAAAGTGATACCACAGTTTTGAAACAGTGGATACCATTTTTATTTTTCACGTTTTCAATCTTAAACCTGGATTGCGTCAAAAAGTATACCGAGCGTAATGATGCTGGAAACCATGCGACATGACGTCGTTAAAAGACGTCATTTGCTCTATGTTTTCTAATGACGTTTCCGCATTTTGATATTTTTGAAACAAACACAATAAAATTATAGTTTTAACCATAAAATAAACAGAAAAATTGTTGGAATCGGTGTAATATCACGTTAATTCCACTCGTGAACACCAAAGTGTATTTCACTCGTGGCTGCGCCACTCGTGAAAATATCACTTTTGCCCCTTAAATAACGGATCTTACAGAAACCAACAATTATCCTCTATATAATTTCACCGAGTGGGCACCAAAAGTGAAAATATCAACTTTTGGTGTTCACGAGTGAAATTAACGTGATACTCACCGATACCAATATTTTTTCTGTTTATTTTATGGTTAAAACTCTACTTTTATTGAGTTTGTTTCTATAAAACATCGAAAATCGCGGGATAGCGCAAATGACGTCATTTTAACGACGTCATCGTCGCATGGTTTCCAGCATTAATTACGCTCGGTATACTTTTTGACGTAAATCCGGGTTAAAGATTGCAAAAACAGTGAAAAATATAATGGTAATCCACTGTTTCAAAACTGTGGATTATCACTTTTATTTCACCGAGAAAACTCTATAATCCACAAAACATAGCATAAAAATAGATAAATAAAATAAAGTAAGTAGATGCAATGACTCACACGTCGTTTTTACTTTTACAGTGCATTACTTAATGAATTAGTTTTCTAAAATGTCCAACCTCTAAAATTGTACGTCAGGTGTAGCAAAATTAAATGCATTAATTACAGTTGATCAATAGAAGTTTGACTTACTATAGGTAATTGTAAAAGTCTATTCATTTCAGAAACTGTTTTTGTGTATTGCCAGTGAAATTGATCTGGTCTCATTGAATTCTAATGCGGTCTTTCTCTATTCCAATTAAACAAAACTTCCCATGTATGAAAAAATAGTATTGTTTTAAAACAATATGGTGGAACACCGTTCTTTGTATATCAAGTGACAGGCATACTTGGGATTTAAATCACCTGATCTCATTGTTTTAAAATCGGGATTCAAATAACTTTAAATATTTTTTTTAAAACAGATACGTTTTATTTTCATTTTATTTGTATTCGAAATTAATTTTATATAAAAAAATTCTGAGATGTAGCGATTTGTCAGGTAGGTAAATTTATGTTTTATTGTATAAAGAAAAATTTAAAATTTCAATGTTCGGGGACCATGAATGCATGTATATTTGAAATGTGTGATTTAAATTGTCGCTCAATTACGGACGTACATGATGAGATATGATAAGATAAAGTACAAATTGCTTAAAGAGTAATGAAAAGAGATGTTTGACAAAATTTCTAGTTGTTGTTTGTTTTTGTTTTTTTTGTTTTTTTATACAGTTTATTAGGCACACTGCATAACTTGGAATGTACATGTACTTGCATTTATTTCTTATGACTTTAGGTCCGGCTTCTTATGATGTGCAAACAACACAACGTGGTCCCTCCCATTCTTTTGGGATAAAGCTTCCGGAACCGTTCTCCGTGCAGCAAAGTAAGTCTTGCTAGGTGATGTCGTCGTAAGGCACAGGTTCGAACCCTGGCTTCTGTCTTGTAATTAAGTTACATGTGACGCGTCAAGTGTAAAGGTAACAGACTAAGAGAATGAAGTAGATTGTATACACATGACTTATTTCATTTCAAACTTCTTTTACTGCAAATATGACTGTATTGATCGGCTATCCAAAAGTTCTTATTCTTTTCCTGCTGATTGTTAAACATACAATTTTAAAGGGGGTAAATCAATCAAAACTTTTGTCGTTACAATGAAAGTAAACTTGTGGCTTCATCACCTTTTGAACGAATATTGACCGAGTCGTCAGTTAATGGAATATGTTCATAAAATTTAGTGACGGTCAAGGTACAAGCGTCAAACGGGATACTATTAAAAAAATACTAAAATTACTTTTTTTTCAAATTGTTATTTTTGCAAAACGGTTACAGAGTCCGCATTAAAATAAAAAAAGTACCGGTTTTGTACATCAACGGTGGCACCAATGTATAAACTGAAACTGTAACGAGGCAGAATTAAGAACGAATACAAAAAACACATTTATAATACAACTTCAAAAACTTTCTCTGATGATAATATGTATTGAAAAAAAACATTCTAACGCAGTACCGATGTGACGTCGTTTCAGATTGGTGACGTCGTTTAAATTTGCGACTATTAAATAACGTATATATAGTCGCAAACTTCAAACGGCGTTTTAATTATCGCATTTATACACATTGTGCGTTAGAAAAGGGATAACTATTTAGTGATTTTGATTTTATGCGACCGTATATACGGTTTTAATGGTCGCAAACAGTTTTAACAGCTCCGGCTAACGCCGTCGCCGTTAAAAATATTTGCGACCATTAAAAACCGTATATACAGTCGCAAATATCAAAATTACAAAACAGTTATTCCGTTATTCTAAAAAACATGAAATTTATTGTTATACGATTAGTAGGACAATAGACATTGTAGTGTTAATTATCAATGATTATGGCATAAATGACATATTCAGTTTATAAGAGAGTGTGTGTTAATGGTGGATAAAGAACGTTTATTCTTGGCATTACAGCTGTGAATAAAACCAGTCCAGCGGCCAACACGTACGATATCGGAACAACAATAGGGAAAGCCCCAGCTATCTCAATTGCTGTAAGGTTCGAGGAATCTACACCAAGTATGTATCAGCTTGTCCCCTCGCCCGAATACTTCTTTATAACCACCCTTTGCTTCTCACTACTGCTTTAAACCTTTTAATAGAATATTGCTTACTGAATGGTGGACACTTTGGGAGAATGGTTGTGTGTAACTATGCGGTCTCGACTACAAAACCCGCTGAAAATATGCGTAATCTAAATAACTGTTGACTGGAAAATACATTTACATGAAAATTTTTATCGTATTGACTCATTAACAAAATGATGATTTGGCTAGTTTTAGTTAGGCATTTCATAACAGTAACCTTTGGCTTTACCCTGTTGGCAACAAATGAGCCTGCCTTTGCGACTAATGTAGATCATGATCAAATTGCACTGTTTGCTGTCCAGTCCGTTTTCAATTAATAGTACTGTCCACATTAAAAGATAGGTATGTCCATTTTTTTTTAAAAACCATGATGAGGCATAAAAAATGTTGAATTCCAGACCTAATGAGGTGCTAACCCATTTCAAGTTCAATATAAACTAAACCATGATTTTGAAAATATAATTTACGACATATTGAAACTTAATACTGTTAGAATGACTTTGAGATGTATTAAGTTTCGCTGTATTTTGTTCGACATTTCCCGATGATAAATGACCGATTCCTATAACGTTACTTTGAAGTATCGTCTCATGTACAACAAGTGAAAAAGGTTTGGCAAAATGAACTTGAATTAATTTCGTCAAAACATTACTAATAGAATGAAAAAAAAATCAGGCAGTTTATAAGCTAAAGGTTAAATGGTTATGAGCTGAATGTCTCTAATCTAAAAAAAGTGCAGATCCAACAACAAAATCTGCTTCAGGATTTTTTTCATACTGTTGAATTTAAATGTTTTGACAAATTAATAATTGGTGTATATTATTCATTAATCTTCTTTCTTTCTCTTTCTTTCTTTCCTTCAAATACATCAGGCACTCTGGTACCGTGTCCTTCAAGCTACACTGTTGAATATAGATATCAAAATAATAGATATAGAGGTGTCACCATGACCTACAGATGGTTTGATTCGGAGGGTAAGACACAATGTTGTACAGTTACGGTGCACAAAAAAGGTCAAAATGACATGACATTGCCCTGGAAGATTATGCGATATAATGTAAATTCGGTACTCGAAACCGGGTTTCAAGTCTTTAATTTAATTGAGCTACAAATGTTTGTAATTTTGACTCTTTTTGTACACCATGTTTTCAGTTTTGGCAATGACAATACGAGCAGTCTGGGAACCAAAGAGTCTGAATAACCTTTGGATTTCAGACATGCCAGTTATCTCATGCCTTAACATATATCACATATCATATTTTTTATTGTAATGCATGCATATTGTTGACATAAGGAGTTGTATTATTTATAGAATGGTGAAGAAAGGCGATACACCCCGATTTCAACGCTTCCATAGCCGTTCGGAGGGCAGTGTTCCAACACATAGGTCCCCCATTAGTGATGCCGGAAGTATATCTCTGCCGAGTATACGGGGTGGATCCCGGATGTCGATAAAAAGTTATCGGAGTAACATGGGATCGCGTATGCACTTGCCATCTGACTTCGACACTCCAGGCCCGGACGCTTACAATATAAAGACAACAATGGGTACCAGTCCAGGAGCCCTCTTTAAAGGTGACAGAAGACGGTCGTTTGAACAAGCGAAAACATCAAACGCATTATTTCTTTTACCGCGTTTGGCAAATGCAACGCCTGCTCCGGGTGCCTACAACCTTGGTACTTCTATGGGGAAAGGTCATACTTCCACATTTGGACATGCCAGCAGACAATCTCGATTCGCCGGAGATCGGAACAACAACGCCGTGTTCTTGTTGGCTAAATACGACGACCATAACCCTGCACCAACCAGATATAATTTAAAATCTTCACTCAGCGATCATACAAGTTTCCTATCTAAGGAAAACAGCCTAGCACCAGGGTCTACCTTCTCGCGCGCTAAAAGAGACTCGCGTTTTGCAGGTGACAATAAAGCCAGATTCTTGTTGCCAAAGATCATTCCTAAGAATCCACCGCCCACAACATATAAAACCGAGAACTATTTGACATTCGGCAAATCCGTAAAAGGGGCCAGTTTTGGACGCGAGCGTCGAACCGCCCGTTTCCCAGGCGACAACAGGGCCAAATTCTTGCTCATGGAAGGAATGGATCAATTTAGGAGACCCCATTCTTATTCTCAATACAGTATGAACTCGTGAATAAATCCGGTTTATTCGTGCCAGTGTGTAAATGTGTGATTCAATGGATAATGAAGTTCCGTTTTTAACATTGTTGTGTCATGTTCGATAACCTTCGTGCGTTTCTTGATGTAAACCCTATACATCTAAATGATTTTTAAATTTAGCTATTAATTTTGTAATTTATGTGGGAAAACAATCTACAAGAGTCAGTACAGCCTTGCATGTCAACATGATAATCATTGTGGATTATTTTTTTGTTTTATTGTACAACATTTTTGTGATATGATCAGTTTCTATGTTTAATAAGTCCCCAACTGGTTTCACCGGAGAGGCAACTATAGTAGATGTGTTCTATGTCTGTCCACCCGACCGTTGCCCTGCGATACACATAATCGTACTAAAAAGGTCATGTAGATGTACGGCAATTGCACTTATTTTTCATAGGACAATCCTTGTTGTTGCTTTGGCGACAGAGAAAGTAAATTTAAACACATTTTGATTCGGTAAAAACCCAAATAAAAATATTTGATATGTAAACGTCTTCATGCCCTTGTGTGTTTCAGCTGATTAAAGTCTTTTCAATGAATCATATTGGCCTGTCCACACAGACAGACCAAACATAAACTATAAATAACCATTAGTTACATTCATAACCTTAACAACTATCGTTGAATATAATTATATAAACGTCATACTGACGAGGCTTTTAATCGATAGGAATCTTCTACATTGATTGCAATTCCAGTCATTTACTTAGAATTTAAGATATGTTGTACAGGTTTGTCATTTACACTTACAGTGTTAGACTTTTTCACTGTTTTTTGGTGATGTATCATGACTCTTTCATAAAATATTATAACAACTATAGACTAATGTTGAAATTGTGACCGAGGATGGAGTCCGCAACAGTGCATAGTGACCGAAACATATATACTCATAAAAAGTAGTGAAAAATTGCGAAAATACAACAAAAATGACGTCATGAAATCGGCGCAGGTCTTCACAGTATTTTCCAAGTGCGGACCCGGCACGTGATCGCATTCGGCCAATCAGGATTAAGTATATATAATAGATAACATGTGATATTTATTGTATACTGTATTCAAACAATATTCCATCTGACATTTTACAAATATATTTTTTCTTGAATGTTTATGGGTATTTTTCTGCCAAGGATCTGGTACACCTTTGTAAACTTTTACGTTTTAGCTGTCGCTTTTTTTGGTTAGTTTTCTTTTTTACATATTTCTGTGTTCACGTACATTTATGTTTGTTAGTAATTCTTCTTATTTCAAGTAAAATGGTGTTCTATAAAGCATACATCGTGCCAACAAATCAAGAAATAGCACCGCGGTACCCGGTTATTACTTTTTGCCAAGCACGAAAACTTAACATAGTAATCATGCCAAATTCCTTTTGGAACTGTGTTAGTTTTTCTCTGTATTGCATATCTTCGTTCGTATGTGATTATATCCATGTACAGCTTTCTTTCAAACGTGGAAATCGTGTATCACAGTATGACGTTTTGGTCTGGTAAAAGAATGTATATCGTAATTTAGATGTAACAAGTATGTACTATTCAATGTATAGCTCCCTTATAACGCACTTTATGACTATTATGTTAAGTTTGTATCATTTGAGCAGATTTGAACAGGATTCTTTTTACATCGATCAGTTTTGATAAAAATGTACTAGCAAACTTTTTACTTCACTGCATAACAAACAAAGCTAAAAATAACACTTCATGCGGGATTTCAACATTGTTCTATTAGTACGCATTTGTCACCAGTTTCGTTCATTATTTGTACCCGTAAAGTTGTTGTATGTCGTACACATTGTCGAACACTCACAAATAGTATTCTAGCTTTGCTTTAGATGCTTGCTCAGATATTTATGATTTTCTAGGCATTCCATTCGACAACCAATCAATTTTAATCAATTTGAAAAGAAGTGTAAAAGAATATAAAACATTCATATTTATTCTTCATGTTTTTTATTCCATGATTCGTTTCCAACGCCCGTTTCTGTGCTTCAGTGTTATAACATTTGTCCGGAGATTCGATTTTATAAGATTCGTCCAAAGTTTAATGTTTTAGCTTCGGTTTTATAACCTTTGTTCAGAGGTAGGTTCATGTTTGAGACACGGTTTTATAACATTTGTCAAGAGGCTTATGTCTTAGCTTCGACTTTATAACATTTGTCCAGAGGCTAATGTCTGAGCATCGGTTTTAAAACATTTGTCTAGAGGTTAATGTTTCAGCATCGGTTTTATAATATTTGTCCAGAGGTTAATGTCTGAACCTCGGGTTTAAAACATTTGTCCAGAGTTTAATGTTTGAGCATCGGTTTTATAGATTTTGTTTAATGTTTGAGCATCGGTTTTATAGCATTTGTCCTAGCTTCGGTGTTATAGCATTTGTCTAGAGGTTTAGTTTGATAATAGCAGTTTGGCTCCCGATGACTTTGCCTTAAAACCCTCTGAAAAATAAGTACAACCATGGATAATAATCTTCGTCATTTCCTTCATCATCGTCATCATCAAGAACATCATCATCATCAACAACTACAGCAGCAGCATCAACAAAAACATTTGCTGCAAATCATCAAATTCTATGGCTTTGACAGGGAACAAATAAGTATGGTTAGCGTATAAATGTTGGTGATTAATGGGTGTCGGCGACATGGATTCAAATACATGACATTGTACTTGGATATTTGTTCTTGCTACTGGAAACAGGACATCAGGTTGAAACCAATCCGAATTCTATGAACATTCCTCTTGTCAATTCGGTAGCAGTAAATCCTTATTTCCTTATGCTTTCCTGTCATATTCACATTCAGCGCCTGGCTTCTACATCGCTCTACTGTCTGGTGTATATTTTCTGTTACTCGCACTTTTTGGTGTCATGCGTGTATGTAGATCCTGGTCCAGCAGCTATGGTTAGAACAAAATGTGTGCACCAAGTAGCAAAAATAATTAAGAGACAGTATGTGTGCAGCTCGACGATGATGCGTGACAACAAGTCATGACACTGAAACACAACATAGCATTGTTCAATGAGTAAATTGTTGTCATGCAAAGGTCTTTTAGTACTTGGAATTCTTCTTTAACTATGTTTAGAAAGTATGTGACCTCATACATTTTTGGAAAGATCTTTTCAATGTCTAAACAAGAAATATATATCATGTGTTGGCCCTCATGTTAACAAAAGAAAATAGGTCTAAATGGAAACTTTTTAAAAAGTCTTCAATAATTAATCAAGGCTTATCAGTAGCTACTTATCAGTCAGGGGCAATCCCCTATACCAGCAATATTTTATACATATTTTACACGTTGGACCCTACTTTTGAGCAGCTTTTGACAGATTTTGAAAAGCTTATTTGTTTTCAAATTGTTTTATATTTCTATCAACCTTTTTGTGTGGTAAGTGGGTATAACCCTGTAATATAGCTCATTTAAGAGCACTATGGTCAATTTAAGAATAGGTGACTCTGTACTTGGAATAGTGTGTATATGACTTGAAATGCGCCATTATTTTTCAGTATAGGTGGTAACACCTAGTCATTCGAAACTTAATGAAGGGAAGGAGTTGCCATTGCATTTATTGACGTATTTCTCATATTAATAGCATCTTGCATATTTACCTAGTAAAAAAGTGTTGGGTAAATAAAATTTCATCTCAACTACGGCGAAACCGCGAAAATTCACATAGAGTCGTCTGCATACTTCATCTGATTTATGACGAACATGAACAGAATGGTTAGCAATCTCTACAGTTTGGTATAGTTTTACTATTCTTTCATTTACGTTATTTTATCGACATTTATCTTATAAATATCTTTAGAAGAATCAAAGAAACCTGGTCCTGCTGATTATAAAGTGAAGCACGTAAGTTTGAAGAATAACCCGAAGTACACGTGCAGGCAGCGTGTCAAAACGTCATACCCGGATTCAGTGACGTATGATAAAGGTAAGAGAATCAAACCCAAGAGACGTTACTATTTTAACATTAGACCTACAAATAAGGTGATTAAGCAAAATTATCTCTCTTATAAAACTCTTTAAAAGATGAAATACATAGATTTGTACTGCATGCCTAATTAGACCTGCAAACACAAGAACAGGCAGACTTACATGCACATTAATGAATCCTCCATCTATGAGTTAAAGCAGACAAGGCATCAACCTTGAGAGAATACAGCAACGCACGCAGTATGTTTCCAGAAGGAGTAATACATGTATATTTATTACTGCAAATATGCCTGCTGTGCTTTTACACCAAAGGTCGCCGGACAAAAGCTACAGCGCCTTGATCTAGTATTGAAGTGTCTTTCCAATATTTGTGAATCGCGGATACAAGGAATACATACCATTAACGCTTTTTAAGATTAACTAACAACAGACCGGGCACCAAATACAATGAATATGATACAGAAATGGTAACATTACTACAAAAGCGGCCTTGTGCGCCATAAATAGTAATTTACCGGTATTATATTTCAAACTTGATGTAGACTGTTGAAAATGCCAATCTTAACCATGCTCTCACGCGTCATACCTCACACGTATCGTTTAAGCTGCCGGTGACATCCCTGGTCCAGGTGCATACAGTCTCACCCGAGATTTTATCGACAATAAAAACCCAGCCTACAGTTTTGGTAAAAGACTGGAGCCTCTTTCCAAGAGTAAGTATCTACTTGAGTCTCGTCTTGGGGCTAAGTAATTTACATAGACCTCGCTATGAACGTTGTAAGTTAAGCTTTTACTCATGCAGAACGTTATCACCTGTTATATTTTTTTATTACCCATCCATGAAATTTGCGGTCTTCTGATTGGTCAACGATCCGTATAAATAGATATTGAATTTTACGGGCAAGACTATTATATTATATTATATTATATTATATTATATTATATTATATTATATTATATTATATTATATTATATTATATTATATTATATTATATTATATTATATATATATATAATAAAAAACACCGAAAAAAACCCTTTAAATTAACGTATCGAAAAATTATTATTGATCACATTATATACCATCGCATATCTATAAGAAGTTAATGTATATCATTGATGACTACATTTCAGAGGAGAGTGGACCTGCACCAAATGCCTATGTACCAGAGAAGCGTGAAAAGCCGGGAAGCAAGAAACCGCCGTCTTTTAGTATGGCTAAACGGCTTGTACCTCCAAACAGTAAGTAGCACACTCCTTCAAGGCTAGCACCCATCCCTCTGCTTCTGTGATATACCTTTAAAGCACATGGCAGATAATTGTCAATGTTGCATTATGCCAAATAGACTATCAGTTTTTGGATAGCAAAAAAGACACGTATATAACACTGTCCCGGTTCTCTCATTGACCAAGATTGACGTGTATGACAAAGTACTCAGATGTATGTAATTCTGAATTATAGTGGGTGTTTTTGTGTAAGAAATCATACTTCTATGAAAAGTGACTTTTATGTTTCAGGTAGGAAAGACAATCCAGGGCCGGCAGAGTATTCCCTAAATCCCAAACTCTACGAATCTGAGGAGGGAAAATATACTTTCTCGACTTCCAAACAAAGACGGAAAGAGAGTGAGTTACTGAAATGAAAAACCACTTTATAAATCTGTGATCATAAGAATTAATCATTTTTCTATTTCCAAAACATAAGTTTTACTTTCCTAAGCATCATAATGCTGTGTTTATAGCATATAATCAATAATCTTGTAAATGGTCCTTTTTAATAAACCAAACAAAAACACGATGGAAAATATGTCAATCGTGATTTATCAGTCAAAATAATCATTTGTACCGACATATTCTTCGCCGGAACGGAACAAATGGCATTATTAACAAGTGCAACCGCCTGCACTCGCTTACCCGCGATTAAGCCGGGCTGAGGCGCCTCCGGTTAATTAAAACATTGTGTTGAGATGCATGCCTTGTAAGTTATGATACACCATGTAAATTCCATATTCTAACGCAATACCGATGTGACGTCGTTTCTGATTGGTGACGTCGTTTAAATTTGCGACTATTAAATAACGTTTCTAACGCAGTACCGATGTAACGTCGTTTCTGATGGTAACGTCGTTTAAATTTGCGACTATAAATAACGTATATATGTCGCAAAATTCGAACGCGCGTTTAATATCCATTTAGACAAATTTAAGGCATAACTATTTAGTGATTTTATATTGCGACCGTAAATGGTTTTTTTTTTTTCCAACAGTTTTTACAGCTCCGGCTAACGCGCCTGCCGTTAAAATTTTGCGACCATTAAAACCCGCGATACATTGCAAAAAAAAAAAAAAAAAAAACAGTTATTCCTATAATATATAGTCGCAAGCTTCAAACGGCGTTTTATTATCTCATTTAGACACATTTGTGCGTTAGAAAAGGGATAACTATTTGTGATTTTGATATTGCACCGTATATAGGTTTTAATGGTCGCAAACAGTTTTAACAGCTCCGGCTAACGCCGTCGCCGTTAAAAATATTTGCAACCATTAAAAACCGTATATACAGTCGCAAATATCAAAATTACAAAACAGTTATTCCTATACTTTGTCTTAAAGCGTTTGAACTGAATTAGTTTGGCAAGTTATAAAATAAAGGTCGATATGTCACGGATGGTCGTTTAGTGTCAAAGAATACCCGTATAGTCTAAATACATGTGTATGCATTTTTACCGACTCTACCAACAATTCTCTTGGAATGAAATGTGAATTTATATTTCGCGAGTCTATGCTTTTTTCCAATCAAAGTCAACTATACTATTTAGAAGACTGTACACTGCAACGCGTCTTGGACCATATCAAAAGCATATATAGTACAGTCTTTCGGACACCGTGATTAACTGGTTTATCAACTGTTATTAGATAACTGACAAGCAAAACACATACATTGTACTTTGAGACCCAGCGTACATACTCGCGTGATGTACAATGTACAACCTACTGCGTAATTGTAAATTACAATACTGTCATTTTCACAAATTATATAAAATCTTTTTCAGCATATGTGAATCCAGTGGCACCAAATAAGTATACTCTACCTGAGCTGATTTCTGGCAAAAAGAAAGGCGTTATATTTAAGTCACGTGCAAGTCCATACATATATTCCGGATTCCGAACGAACCGACTCGAGGAACCAAGATCCTTACCAGCAATAGTGAAATGAAGATATTATTCAGATCCCTTCTTTTTACAAAGTTCAAATGTTCTTTTAAAAATTTATATTTCATCTAATAAAGAATATTACTGAAGCTGATGTTCTTTCTTTTTATGCCCCCCCCTCCCCCGCCCCCGAAGGGTGGCATATTAAAATCGCACTGACCGTCTGTCCGTCCGTCTGTGCGTCCGCCCTTACATTTTTTCATGTCCAGGCTGTATCTTTGTCTTGCATTGAAGGATTTTTAAATAACTTGGCAGAAATGTTCAGCGCATCAAGATGATATGTCCAGGGCAATACCCACGTCCCTACCTTAAAGGTCAAAGTCACACTTAGAGTTTGAAGGTAATGAAATCTTGTTTATATGTACACATTCGTGTCCGGACTGTAACTTTGTCATGCAGCGAAGGATTTTTAAATAACTTGACACAATTGTTCAGCAGATCAAGACGACGTCTCGATTGCAAAACCCACGTCCCTACCTCAAAGGTCAAGGTCACACTTGGAGTTTGAAGGTAATGGAATCCTGTATATATGCACACATTCGTGTCCAGACTGTAACTTTGTCATGCATTGATTGACTTTAAATAACTTGGCACAAATGTTCAACACATCAAGATAACGTGTCGCGTGCAAGACCCACGTCCCTACCTCAAAGGTCAAGGTCACACTAAGAGCTTAAAAGTACTGAAATCCTGTATATTTGCATACATTTGTGTCCTGACTGTAACTTTGTCATGCATTGATAGATTTTAAAAATAACTTTGCACAAATGTTCAACACATCAAGACAATACGTTGGGTGCAAGAACCGACTCAAAGGTCAAGGTCACACTTAGAGTTCAAAAGTAATGGAAAACTGTATGCATGGTAACTCTGTCATTCATGGAAGGATTTTAAAATTACATGGCACAATTGTTGAGAACATGGAGAGGGCATAGACTGTGAGACACCTCTTTCGGGGGCATTTGTCACTTACGAGGGACATCTCTTGTTCTTTCTTGTTGTTGTTGTTCTCTTTTTCTATCATGATAAAAGGTCAATACGTTTCATAAAATCCGAGTCACGTGAAAAGTTCGCCGCATTGCCATGTCAACCCGGCAAGGCATTTACTTCACTAGCCGGCGTGTCCCGGGTTACGCCGGCTTAGCGATGTAGGCTCAGATCTTACCCAGACCAAACAGGATGCAAAAGTCAGGTTCCTCGGCAAGTCGGTTCACGCCGCAGGTTTAGTGTATGTTATGAAAGAAGAACAAAGGATGACTGTGGAAATGCCCGACATACTGACAAGATAGAGGCTACAACTTTTGATGACCCTATATCGCTCACATGAGAACAAGTGCCCTTGCCTTGTAGGTGCGGTCATTTTTACCCCAGAGGCATGATTTGGACAAAGTACAATGTAGGTTGAAGACCACTAGACAATGTTAAATTTCTTAACTTTAGGCCTTGTAGTTTTGGAAAAGCAGATTTTAAAAGTTTTTTTTCTATACCAAACGACCCCCTGGGCATGATAAATTTTGACCATGTGGCATGATTTGAACACACCTTCAAGAGGTACATTAGACACTGTTACACATTAAATATTTAGGCTCTAAACGAAGATTTTTTAAGGTTTTCCTTTGTAAAACAAGAGACCCCCTGGGCATAATTTGAACAAACGTTGAAGAACTGTACAAGGCAATGCTACATGCTAAATGTCTAAGCTCTAGGCCCTGTGGTTTCAGAGGAGAAGATTTTTAAAAAGTGTTCCTCTATATGCCTACGCAAAAACTAAGTGCCCACCCGCGCGGGGTCAATTTTGACCCGGGGGTCATAATTTGAACAATCTTGGTAGAGGTCCACTAGACAATGCTACATGTCAAATATCTAAGCTCTATGTCTTGTGGTTTCAGAGAAGAGGATTTTTTTATTTTGCCATAGCAACCAGAGATCTGCATGGAATAGAATTATTTGAACAATTTTGATAGAGCTTCATGCAAGGAACAACCCTGCCAAGTTTCATTATCATTGGCCCAGTGATTTCAGAGGAAATGTCGTTTGAAGCGAAATGTTGACGGGCGACGGACAATCATTCATCCTTAAAGCTCACCCTGGCAAAGCCAGGTTAGCTAAAAAGTCAAAGGTGCAAAATTGATTTGAATGACATGCACATAAGGTTTGAATAGTCTTCGTTCCTCCGAAATCTTTATAGTTTCCTTGTAGTCCTTTTTGATATATAATGTCATTTTCTTTCATGTTTAAAAGCCATTTTCTGCAAGACTTTCTTCGTGAAAATGATACATTGCATCTGATTTTAAGCCATACTACAGATATCTATGACTTAATCTGAATTATCAGTTAAAACAAAAGTGAATGGGGGACATGTCTACTAGCAGGTATATATTTACACCACGTTTTCCAGTCTCGTGACCTGGACTACATCGCCCTATTGTTTGTTTTTTGTTTTTTTTTGTATTTATGTTACGAATAGATCTTCATAGCTTAATTGATAGATTTTTTAAATAGAAAAAACATTAGAAATTTCAGTTTTCAAACCATTACAGGAAATATTCTAGGTGACACATTGTAAAACATGTTACTTTCCCGGTCAATAGTGTTCAAGAACAATTAAATACCTCTTGAGAGACAATGAAGAAACTACAACGAAAACGACATGATAAATATAAGAAGACTGCGACATTAAATGGGGCATATACTTAAACGTGGACGTTGTTTTGGGTGTTAGAGATCAGTGGGACGATGTTAACTATTCTATTTAATATCAGAGAATGACTACAAATGGTCAGTAGGCGGTGCCTACTCTAAGCATTGTTTTAAAGGTGCATGTTCTAATGTATGCATGTAGTATGAAACATCTCCCTTTTTTTAACAAGATAATAGATGCATGTATGTTACTGCAAATAATTCAATACAAATAAAAAGCACAGATGGTAGCATTGCAGAGTTCATAGCATTCTTTCACTGATACCGCAATAAATCAATCTGTCCGGTTTATTGCTGTTTAATGTTCAAGTATTTCCACTGTGTCAGATAATTATTCAAGGCTTATCAGCCATCATTATCTATTGCTGGAGTTAATGTCCATTTATCACTTGGCAGTTCCACGTTTAATGTTTAACTAATTGCCAATAAACTACACTGACCACAGGAATGCTAATGTTTACATCTGTAGAATGTACCTGTTTATTTACCGAATGACAAAACTGTTTTATTTACAGAATGGCATGCCTATTAACTTTAGTATTGTTTTTTATATATATATACAATAGTTCTGATAGATTACATATTAATAAGTAAGTTTCTGAGGTTTTTTAACACTGCGACCTGATCTTGTTGTTAGACATCTGGTTCTCAGACAGTGATGTTGTGTTTAACAGGTGATGTTTGTTTGGGTGTCTGGGGCTGCGAAGGAATCATAGATTCCTGGGAATTGGCATTTTGACCTGTGTCACAGTTTGTTTTCCAGGTTGAATGTTCATGGGGTTATGGACAGCAGGATCAAAAACTTTAATTTCTAAAGGTGGTTGAGGTGGTGTTAACTGAAAACTAGTGTCAGGTTTAAGAAATGGTGGTTCGTTTGACTTGAGGAGATGGCGTCTGTTTCTCCTGTAAAATGCACCCTCTTTTGTTTCAACAATGTAAGACCTGTCATTTACTTTTTGTCTAACAACTGCTGGAAGCCAACGTTTTCCTTCTCGAATTCTAACACTTTCTCCAATGTAAAGAGGTTTGAGTACCTTGGCTGATCGGTCAAAATAATATTTTGACTTTTGCCGTGCAATTTGCATGTTATTTTTGATGACCTGTGTGGTGGGCACTTTTGGATCAAGTTGCTGAGATGTTAATGGCAGTGTTGACCTTAGTTGTCTGCTCATTAGTAATTGTGCTGGGGATTTTCCACAAGATAATGGAGCATTCGTATTCCAAGACAGCAAGATAAGGATCTTGTCCTGCCTGTTTTGACTTTGTAAACAAAGACTTAATAGTTTTGACAGTAATCTCGCCAGGCCATTGCCTGACGAATGACCTGGAGATGATGTGATATGCTCGAAGTCATACTGTTTTGCAAACAATGAGAAACTTTCTGCATTGTAACAAGGGCCATTATCTGAGTGCAGTGTGTCTGGGATGCCATGTCGGCTGAAGTAACCTTTTAATTTATGTATGACCGTACTTGATTTTGTTTTGAGAGTTGACTAACCTCGAAATACTTGCTGTAAGCATCCACTAACAATACAAAATCTGCGTTATTCCAGTGAAATAGGTCTGTGGCACAAACTTGCCAGGGTCTGTCGGGTACTTTGCTGGGTTGCAGGGGTTCCTTTGCATTTGAACACCTGTGTTCTATACATATGGGACATTCAAGCACTTTCGACTTTATGTCAACTGTCATGTTCGGCCAAAACAATACTTCTCGTGCACGCTGTGTGCATTTATCGACACCTAGGTGTGCATCATGAATTTTTGTTAGCATGAGGGGTCTGAGTTCCTTAGGAACAAGGATTTTGTCACCTTTCAAAATTATATCATCTATCACTGACAGTTCATCTCTGAAGTTCCAAAATTCAAGCAGTACTTCTGGACAGTCAGACCTATTATTTGACCATCCTTCAAGAATAACATTGGAAAGCATTTGCATTTGAGGGTCGGATTTAGTTGCTGCCCTAATTTGTTCCATTTTCCGGTCACTAACTGGTAAGCTAGATATGACTGCATGTACATGTGTGTCTAAACTGCAGCGTCTACAATATCTGGACATGTATCGGGTAAGAATTTGCGTGACAAGGTATCTGCTAGTGGGTTTCTTTCCCGGGGACAAACACCAGATCAATGTCATATTGCTGCAGGTGTAGTACATGCGTTGCAAACGAGGGGGTGCTGAGTGCAAGCCTTTCTTCCATATTGCCTGCAGGGGTTTGTGATCATTTTGGCATTTAATACGTTTGCCATAAACGTACTGGTGGAATTTTTGCATCCAAATAGGATAGCATACAATTCTTTGGAAATTTGGGCGTAATTGACCTCGGCAGGGGTGAGGACTTTGAAGCAAAACAGACAGGTTTTCCTTCTTGCAGAAGCGTAGCGCCTAACCCATATTTTGAGGCATCGACTTGGAGTGTGACCTCCTTTTTGGGTCAAAATAAGAGAGTACAGGTCCAGGCCTTTGTGTAATGATATTTTTAACCTCTTGCAGTGCCTCTGCCTGAGGCTTATCCCAACAAAATTCAACGTCCCTAGACAGAAGCTGTCTTAAGGGTGCAGTAACCTCGGACAGTTTGGGTGCAAATCTCTGTAGATATGTGACCATACCTAGAATAGTTGTAGCTCTGATTTTGACTTAGGTGGTGGCATTTTTCTATGGCCTTGACCTTAGCGGGGTCGATTTTCAAACCTTTGGGCAGTGATTAAATGGCCAAAGAAAGGTAATTCACATTTGCCTATCTCAGTCTTGTCTGGGTTAAGTTTGATACCCATTTCTCGGCATCGGATCATAAGACCGTCGAGATTTTTGTCATGCTCTGTCCTGTCCTTTCCAAATACCACTATGTCGTCCACAATCGTCCTAACACCTGGCAAATTCTCTAGACACTGTTCCATTTTTGGCACAAAAGCATCATTTGCATTTTTTCAGTCCATATGGGAGTCTAAGAAACCTATAACGGGCAAAACAACTGTTGAATGTTGTCAGGTAAGATGATTTTTCGTCAACTGAATGGACCATAGCCACTACGTGCGTCGAGCTTAGAAAAAACAGAAGCATTAGGTAAGTCTGGCAAGATGTCATCAAGTGTTCTGTTTGGATAGTGGGGTCTTTTTGGCATTGTTCAGATCTTTAGGGTCTAAGCATATCCGTAACGAACCATTAGCTTTCTCCTGTGACAAGGCTGTTTACCCAGTCTGTAGGGGTTGTGACCTTTTGATAACACCGAGGCTCTCCATGCGGTCAAGCTCTACCTTAAGTTTGTCTCGTATGGCGACAGGAACTCTGCGCGGGGATGTACCACAGGTGTGACATCTTCACGCAAATGTATCTCACATTTACCTGGCAATTTGCCTTACCAATGAAGACATCAGAGTACTTGCTAAGTAACTCTTCCTTGGTGAGTGGTGTGCTGCAGCTTGTAGACAGCACCAACAATAAGTTCAACTTAAGACATGTTTGTAGCCCTAGAATAGGACTTGAACTGTATCAACTATGTAAAATTCTTCATGAGAATTGTGGTCATTGTATTTGCATGGGAGAGTAATGACACCATCAACTTTAAGGGGTTGGCCATTGTAGGCTGTCAAGCGCTTTTGCGTTGGTTGAAGTGGACCTATTTTGGCAAGGGATCTATATATTGACCTTTGGGAGAACATTAACCTGAGCACCAGTGTCAATTTTCATGTTCAGCGATGTTGAACAGACAGTAACTTTGGCGAAGCCTGATTGGTCATATGGTCATGTTCGATTGTAGCCACAAATGAAGTCATCATCAGGGGATGAAGGGCAATCAAGATCAGGAGTGTTAAAAGGTATTACCTCATCAACTTTCCTATTTCGTAAATCCCTTTGTTTTTGTCTACATACTCTTGCGAAGTGATTAGGTTTTGAACAGTACAAACACATTTGCCCACTGCTGGGCACATGTCACGTTCAGAATGATATGTCCCACAGTTAATACACTGTTTCACGTTTCCATTTGATCCTTTCCAGCGACTGGTTGGGGTCCTGGCGTCCTTGTTAGGTAGTTTCCGGTTATGAGATTGAGTCTGTCGTTGTGGATGTGAAGCCTGTGCGGATTTCGTTACTGTGCTGACAGCTTGAGCCTGGCCACTAATGTCCTTGAGTTGCGTTTGACTGAGCTCGTATGTACGTGATAAGTCAATGCATTTTTCAAGTGAAAGGTCTGAGCCTTCATTTATAAGTTTCTCTCTGATTTTGTGAGAGCGAACACCGAACACGATGTGATCCCTGATCATCTCATCCTTTATGTCGTTTGAAAAGCCACAATCCTTTATACGGAGTTTCAACTCTGTCACAAATTCCTCGAAAGATTGTCCTTCAGCTTGGACACAAGATTTAAATTTGTACCTGGAGTATATATGATTCACTTTTGGAGGACAGTACGTTTCAAAGCCTGAAAAGTATGTTTGCAATAATTTCCTTTGCTCATCACCTACTGTCCACGTGGAGAATATTTGGCGACCTTTTTCACCAACCCATTTTTTTTTTTTTTTTTTTTGAGCATCAAATAGTTACATTTGGCTTCCTCTGTTTTTTTCTCCAGGGGTCCTCCAAACATAAATTCACAGTGTTCTCTGAACTTCTTAAAGGCATTGGGCAAGTCCAGAGCTTCCCAGTCCATTTTTGGGTTTGCCTGTGTATCCATCTTTTTACAATGGTATGCAAGAATTTCACATATATCCAAATACAAATGTGCTGTTTTGTTAAAACATTAATTTAAACTTTTACTTCTGACACCATGTTTTGGGTGTTAGAGATCAGTGAGACGATGTTAACTATTCTATTTAATATCAGAGAATGACTACAAATCTATAAAGCAGAGCGGTCAGTAGGCGGTGCCTACTCTAAGCATTGTTTTAAAGGTGCATGTTCTAATGTATGCATGTAGTATGAAACAGACGTGTTAGTTAGAATATTTATTATCCTACATTAACTAGAAAAAGTATTCGGGAGGCCTATAGATGAGCAAAAGGATTAAAGCGATATGTGAGAGACCGCCAAATATTATATAGTCTACGAGTTCTTGGAATTAGATATTTCTTCAGTATAACTGGATAATATAGTTGCTAAAGTCATACTTTCTAGCTTATCCGTTTACCGTTTATAATATAAAAGTGTTTTATATAATGAATACTGAAAGAACTTTCCCAATTTTTCTATTTCCCAGATACGGCAAAAATGTATCTTATCTTATTTTATCTTTTATCAACACCCGGCGTTTACCCTGTCCATAATACTCGTGAGAAGTTTGATGCAGTATGACAAGATATAGATTAGTAACCGTAAGTTGGACTGAGTAACCTAGGAGACTTGTCAATCTTAACTTTTCTAACTCCACACGCTTTGCCATGATAGTCAGTTATGACGGTTAGCCATTATCAGAGATGATGATTAAGTAAAACTAAAAAGATCTTTACGATGAAACAGTCGTACAATGTATAACAAAAGTGATAAATCAGATACTAAAGGCATAATCCAATGACAGCTTGTGTTTGATAACAAAAACATATCAATTAGACATATAGAAGAACATTCATAAATTGTCTTAAATCATCAATGTAACAGGCTGGGTGTTGAAATATGTTACACAGTCTATATTAGGACCTATGATCAGGTTATGGTATATACTTATATATGAATATAGTAAGACCTAGATAAAAAAATAAACTCTTCACAGCGATTTGATTTGGTGGCCGGTACGGGGAAGTAATCGCTACGGGGAGTTTGGCTAAAAACTGGACCAGGTTTTAGCACGATCTACAAAATACGGAGCTACCGCCTGCTGTGTTCGATTTAATGGGTTTTTCATTTCTCCATTTAAGCAACAAACAAAATAGAAAAAGTTTGAATGAATATATCAAAAAGAATTTGAAAATTAAAAAATAAAATAAGTGATACAATGATGTAAGAATTAAAAATTAATGCAAAAATTCGAAACTTCGTCTCAGTTGTCAAATTGAAAGGGAAGTAAGCATAGAGGGCGTAGGACAAGAAAATATCACAAAAAATGACAATAAATTTGACATGATCCCCATCTAGTACTTATGTAAATAATGGCACAGTTTGGTAAAGATATAGACAATGTGACAGCCAGCACATCCGTTAAGATCACAGCCACACAGCCAACAGAAACATACACGGTAAAATCTTGTTGATCTCAAACCTACAGTTTTGTTACCTAACTTGTTGTCTAAGCTATTCCATCATCATCATCACAAGTGATTGCATCACTCCGCAAGGAGTATACTTGCAAATGGCTAAAAACGTAGCAGGTCTCGTATGGCTAGCGTGTGAAGTAGTCCAAATAATTGTACTCAACTGATGAATATCGTTATATTTTTTGCAAGGCGCCAAGGATCAAAATGGACCCCGCCGGTGGTGGTGGGGGAGTGGGGTCACTGGGCTTTACATAGGCTTATCTCTACGTCAGATCAGTTTATTTACAAATAGTGGCAAAATATTTAAGTTTACCAAATATTATCATGCAATTATTGAAGCAATATACATTACATATGCCTTTATAAACTCCCATAACTCTAGCCAATTCACATTTTCTAATTTTCTAGAGATACGGAACTTCGGTAATTCAAGACTGGGAGGCTAGTGTTACTGTCCGTAACTCTTAGACTTGGAGGCTAGAGTTACGGTGACTCAGGCACTTCCTTTACTTTATCTATCTTTCTTTGATGTGAAATTATGTTAACCCCTCTGGGGGACGTAGACATTTGGCTTGTCAGCCATAAATATATTAGAAGACTGTAATATAACAGAAAAACTAAAAGCAAAAGAGAAAACTATGTTTGGTTAAATGAGTATTTAAATGTAAAAGCAGCTAGCAGTACAACTAGGAAGAGACTTTTTTCCTACTAGGTCTAATTTTACCCAAAGGTCCTCTCATTTAGATTGTAGTTTGGGCATTTCTTGGACTGTAAAGCACATTTTGTACACATTTGTTATCACATGAGGTAATTTTTATTTTAGATTTATGTGTTAGAGGTAACGATTGGACCATATTCTTGGAAAGTCAAACACAGATACAATGACTTCCACGATCTTCATGAAAGGGTTTGTAAATGAGTTATTTTAATATTTTTGAAAAGTTGAACCTGAACTGCAATACCAACGTACATGTAGCAGAGAGCATCAGCTTTTTGTTAAAACCAAGAAAAATTATCCTATAAAAAATGTGTCTGTGAAGATGAAAAAAAGAAGCGATGAAGTTCTAAGATAGACATTACATTGTATGTGATAAAACCATCTAGACACCTGAGTCCTGTTGCAGGAGGTAAATGAAAACTGGAAAAAAGCAAAATGACAGTTTGGGATCAGTTCTTTGCTGTCTTTCTGTCCCACTTTTACTTTTTACCCACAACATTGTAGCCCACAGTGGGATTGACTTCAAACTTATAGCAGATTGAGTCATAGAGTAAGACAGAGATAACGGCAGAAAATTAGAAACCAGTATTTTTCTTTTAGTATTATATAATAAAGTTCTCCTTTATCAGTCACTAAAAAGTATAATCAAATAAATATTTAGTTGAAAATAAATTATAAATACTCAGGAACCATAGCTGTACTCTTAAGTACTTGTGAACTACAATTGTAAATCCCTTTGTGAGTTTCATTTGTCAGGGTGGTATCTTGACCACTATTCATTGGAATCTAGCAAAACTTGACATAGAAATAGACCTGAGGACAATGAAAAACATGGTTGTGTCTTTTGCATTTATAATAACTAAGCAATTAATAAGTATCTCCCCCTTAAAACTCGTTTTGTGGTGATATTTTTAACTTGATTTTGTCATTGGAAGATCACATGCAGTTTTCTAGCTTTTTACTTATTTTTCCTTTTAGTTTTACTTTGATAGTTTTGTACACAGGTGGCACTTGTGCAGGTTTTTTTCGTACTTTACAGTTGTGTTCCTCGTGTAAGCTGGACAAGAACCTTCTACCTCCAAAGAAATTGTTTGGAAACCAGTCAGAGAGTTTCATAAAAAAACGCCAACATGACCTTGAAGTATACTTACAGACTGTGGTACACTTTGTCTCACAAAAGATGCCAAACTGCCTGGCTGCATTTCTGGAGTTTGATCAATATGTAAGATAATTATGTCTAAAACCAGTCTGGTTGGCCATTAATTAGTGCAGTTCGAATGCGGCCAGTCAGATTCAAGATGTTATTTATAGACTGGTTTCTGAATAAAAGTTTTGTTATCTACATAGTACAACTGAAATAATAAAATGGTGGATCATATTTCATTTTCAAATTGTTTACATTTAAAATTAACTTGTAATCATGTCATGTCATTGTTTTGATATAAACAATCTAAAAAAAGGTCACCTTCCACAGTTAAATGCTGAATAATTCAAACCACCTAAATGGTCTTTTCCTCTAACCTTGGAACTGCACTGTTTTAAAATTACATTTTAATGACTTTCTGTAAGTTTTCAGAAAAATCTTACAAAGTTACAAAGTTACCAAACTGACAATACATGAAACATTATTTTCAGGAAATTCATGGAATTACTCAGGTTATGGCAGAAGAGCTGTATGATAAAGGTAAGGAATGTGTGACACTGCATCATAATCAGCCTTTCACAAGTTACAAGACTTTGTCTAGGGAGAAGCCGCACCTTGTTGAAAAGATTGTATTTTTAGATTTTATGCAAAAGTTGTCTACCTGTGCTCAATTTTTTCATATTGATGTTTGTTAGCTTGATTGGGAAACAAGTTCCATGAACAATTGATTGTTGAGATACTATCCAAGATGGACTGAAAGATAGCCAGTATTTATCAATACTGATATCTCATTTGCACCTGAGTATATACAGGCATGTATGGCATCAGTTTGTCTTGCTCAAGGCGCACCTCTAGTAGTCTGACTGGGATTCAAACCTAGGTTTTTGATCTGAAATGAAATCTGGTACCAGTTTACATTCAGTATAAAATTGGAATTATATAATGTGAAGAACCTTTAGACATGTTACAGTGAGAGGAAGTTGTCACTTGTAAGAGTGAGGAAATATTTATTCAGATAATATGAGGAAACTAAGGAAACTATCCTCATTTCCATTATTATAGGGATGTTTTATACATCTTGTACATTTGTTTAGGGAAATGTCTACATATATAATTTATCATCAGTATCAAATCACTGATGCATTGAAATACTTTGCATGTTTTTAAGGTTGGGGGGAGGGGGGGAATGGTTCCTCGAACCCTGCCTAGCCTATGATTGGGGTAATAAATTGGGTAACCCAGTAAGGGCTTCCCTCCCATCCCAAAAACTCGAAACAACCAGATGGGTAAATTTGACTGTATGATTTTTCTTTGTAGGTGATATTTTATTGCAAACAAGAGAATTGTACAGGACCACTCCACTCCACCTGTATGCTCTCACAGAAAGGTTGAAATTGCCTGAACCTACATGCGGTATGTTGAGTCCTGATGTAACTTTTGTACCAATACAGTAAAACCTGTCTTTAAGTAGCCAACCAAGGGATGCATCAAAAGTTGCCATATAATAATTTGTTGACATTACACATTAGTTAAATTGATCTGGGAGTGGCATGGGATGACGATACTTTGTTGTTCAGAAAATTACGTACTTTTTAACCAATACTCGGAAGTTTGACCTTTACAACCTTGATGATTGCATATGATGACAGTCATGTTGTTCAGTTGGTATATACAACTTTGAACTATATTACCTTGATGATAAACTATTCATGTTGTGTTTGATAAGAACATCTAATGTTAGATTGCTGTAATCTATTGTCAGAAAGGCATAAAACGATATACTTTCACTTAAATCTCAGATTACTGTAATTTGTTAATTGCACATTTAAGGAGAATTCTCTAATAGTAAATCTGTGTGAGTAAATCTGTGTAAAATGAATCTAGCGCGAGATTTTTTAATTAGCTACAATGTAAGTGGAAAACTTACGAAAATAGCGAAAATTCAAATCTTCGCGAATTTTACCCAATTTATAGTATCTGAAACTATCAACTCTGGATATATGAAAAGAAAATGAACTTTTGACTGGTACCATACAAGAAACTGTTTTATTTGTAGAAAGTGGAGATGTGAAAAGAGATCTTGGCCACATACTGGATTTTATCACAAGGCTGAAATGTTTACAGGTAAAATTAAGATTTTTGCTACTGACCAAACTCTTTAAACGAAGAAGTTTGCAGTTTGTTACAGAGGATAGAGTTTAGTTCTGGTCAATTTCATTTTATTGTTGTACGAGTTTAAAGTCCATTTTAAATTTATTTATGGTCACTTTTACATATGTAAAGTATACTTAACCACTGTTCCTAGGAAAACCCAGTACGTGATCCCTATCCTCTGTAAGAAACTCCCAGCTTTCTCACATAAAGAGACGTGGTTGGTAGCAGGCCCCAAAGCCATGACCCTTAATCAGTGAGGGGTTACAGTGATTTCAAGTCAGCGACGCTAACCACTCGGCCCTTGGAGGTGATCTGGTCGATTCCAGAAACTGTTTTCCCGTACATACCTGAAATGCTGGAAGGTTTTAGTTAAACCCCTAAGAATGCAAACAAAAACAAGGATTTCTTACAGCACTACAGTAGTTTATATTGATTTTATTTCTGCTCTTTTACCCATGATTGCACCAGTGTATCTATCAGTATGATGTGACATATGTAGATCAAGGTCAGCGTAAGTACCCTTACATTCTCTTTTCACTTTAACATCATGCTTAAGTCACAGTGAATTTACAGTTCATCCCATTGTTATAACATTTGATAAAATCACTATTTACAGGACCTGCAAACATCGAGATTCAGATCAGAAAAAGTGTGTGAAAAAATTAACAGAAATAACTATTTTCTGAAGAGATAATACATCTCCAAAGTCTTTTTTTTGTTTTTTGTGTGTAAAAGATGTACATTATAGATTTGCATGTTGTTTGATGCTAGGATGTGTGTGTAAGAAAGTTGAGGAAACAGTATATATAGATATGAACCATCTACAGTTTGATCTGACACTCTTCAAATCTCTACAGAAACTTGAGGTAAATTTTCCATCAAATCTCTACAGAAATTCAAGCTAAATTCTCATTTAGATCTCTACAAAAAAACTCGAGGTAAATTTTCCATCAAATCTATACAGAAAATTGAGGTAAATTCTCATTTAGATCTCTACAAAAAGCGTGAGGTAAATTTTCCATCAAATCCTAACAGAATCTTAAGTCTAATTTTCTGTCAAATCTCCACAGAAATTTGAAGTAATCTTTTTCTTCAAAACTGTACAAACAGTTATGATAATTTTAGCTTTAAAATCTAGGGAAAATCTTTACACAAAACCTATTTCAGTTCACTTTTTCAACTCTTCTAGAAAATTATCAGCTCTGAATCAAAAAGAAAACTTTCTTATTTTGGTTTTGTTGCTTAAAATGTAGTACAAGAATTTGAGATGAGTTCTGCAATATGTTAACTTTTTGGGACTGTAACTTTGTATATTTCTAGGCGTAGGAAGCTATCTGTAACTGTATAATATGTCGCTAGAACCCAAAGTAGCTTTCACAGTTGTTTTAACCTTGTTATTCCATTGACATTTGAAGGACACGACCTTTTGCTCTTGGGCATTTAGTTGCAGTGAGCCTAAGAAATTAATTTTAGGCTTCAGCTGTTATTAATACATGATACATATTTACAGACATCTGATACTAAAGTCAATGTTTTGCTGTGAACATACAGGGCATCTTAACCTTCTGTATCAGAGGCTGGTATAGGGCGTCTTCCTCGATTAAAATTTCTTTGAAATCATGCAGTTTACCCCAAACTGTGACTTTACACTATGATTTAGTGTCCCTTTTACTTAATTAACACTTTAATTTTCCTCAAATTGAAGGGACTAGAGCGCCTTCCCAGAACTTGGAAAAAAAACGACATTTTTAGTCGGGGGGGGGGGGGGGGGGGGGGGGGGGGGGGGGGGGGGGGGGGGGGGGGGGGGGGGGGGGGGGGGGGGGGGGGGGGGGGGGGGGGGGGGGGGGGGGGGGGGGGGGGGGGGGGGGGGGGGGGGGGGGGGGGGGGGGGGGGGGGGGGGGGGGGGGGGGGGGGGGGGGGGGGGGGGGGGGGGGGGGGGGGGGGGGGGGGGGGGGGGGGGGGGGGGGGGGGGGGGGGGGGGGGGGGGGGGGGGGGGGGGGGGGGGGGGGGGGGGGGGGGGGGGGGGGGGGGGGGGGGGGGGGGGGGGGGGGGGGGGGGGGGGGGGGGGGGGGGGGGGGGGGGGGGGGGGGGGGGGGGGGGGGGGGGGGGGGGGGGGGGGGGGGGGGGGGGGGGGGGGGGGGGGGGGGGGGGGGGGGGGGGGGGGGGGGGGGGGGGGGGGGGGGGGGGGGGGGGGGGGGGGGGGGGGGGGGGGGGGGGGGGGGGGGGGGGGGGGGGGGGGGGGGGGGGGGGGGGGGGGGGGGGGGGGGGGGGGGGGGGGGGGGGGGGGGGGGGGGGGGGGGGGGGGGGGGGGGGGGGGGGGGGGGGGGGGGGGGGGGGGGGGGGGGGGGGGGGGGGGGGGGGGGGGGGGGGGGGGGGGGGGGGGGGGGGGGGGGGGGGGGGGGGGGGGGGGGGGGGGGGGGGGGGGGGGGGGGGGGGGGGGGGGGGGGGGGGGGGGGGGGGGGGGGGGGGGGGGGGGGGGGGGGGGGGGGGGGGGGGGGGGGGGGGGGGGGGGGGGGGGGGGGGGGGGGGGGGGGGGGGGGGGGGGGGGGGGGGGGGGGGGGGGGGGGGGGGGGGGGGGGGGGGGGGGGGGGGGGGGGGGGGGGGGGGGGGGGGGGGGGGGGGGGGGGGGGGGGGGGGGGGGGGGGGGGGGGGGGGGGGGGGGGGGGGGGGGGGGGGGGGGGGGGGGGGGGGGGGGGGGGGGGGGGGGGGGGGGGGGGGGGGGGGGGGGGGGGGGGGGGGGGGGGGGGGGGGGGGGGGGGGGGGGGGGGGGGGGGGGGGGGTTTTTTTTTGGGGGAGGGTCTTGACATTTTTTTAAAAACTTGGCGTTAGACTATATAATGTAAGAAAGTTAAGATTTTTGTTTTGTTTTCAGTTGTTGACTGTAACTATAGGACTGATAGGTGGGTTAGACACGGTGAAACAAACTCTACAAACACTGACAGTGAACAAGTCTGTAACATCCATCAAGGTAAAAAATGTTAAAAATATCTTAACAATATATTTAATATCTTTCAAATATCAGCTAGTCAGAAAGATTTTATAGTAGATACAGAACTTTTAAAGTCACATTCTGTAGTCAGTTAAGCTTTTCACGTAAGGTTTGTACTGAAAAAATTGTCTGCGTAGTTACAAATGTATATTAACTCGTACCGTGCTAGTAGCAGGTGATTCTGTCTTTGACCAGTGCAGATCATGATCAACCTGCACCCCTGAAGAATTTAATCATGATCTGCACTGTTTACTATCGATTCAGTAAATTTTCAATGAGCACCCCTCTGAACCATTAATGGAACTGTGCAGATTGAACGATGGACAAGTCCATTTTAGAAATTTAGTGGGGAAAGGCTTATCAAAAGCATTGTTTGTGTTTCAGGAAGTGTTGTTACAAGATTTACCGCAGTGGAAAGCTGATGATGGCACGCTGCTTGTTTCTTACTGGGACAGTTTAACTCATGTAGAATTAAGTCATAATTCTATAACAGAGATAGATGATACAGTGGTAGGTACTGGTGTAGATTTCTTGTTGATTTGACAACTTCCGAGGTAAAATAATGGGTCAGTACAGTCGTATGCTCTGTTGTAGTTATTACGTTGCTTTGACAATTTACAGGGTAAAATAATGTCTCACTCAGTGTTACACCAAGCAACAGTGTCATCTGCCTGCATGTAGCACGTGACCAGTAGTATTGGTCCCCTGCAGTAAGAAAATGCAAAAATATCTTACAGTTGTACAAATTGTTTTTACAGTGCTTTGAATACCACCTGTCTTGCAACTTACATCTTTCAGGATTTACAATGTACCGGTAACATCTAAGGCTCTTCCAAATTGGCTTGCAAGATGCCAAAATAAAAATAGAAATAGCTACCAAATATTTGACCTATGGTAGACAAGATCTGGAGTGGATGCTTTATGTATTTTTCAAATCGCTTTGAAATTAACACAACTCTGTAAATAAATATAAAATGTCTTTTCCTTTAAGCAATTAATGCCAAAAGTTGTTCGACTTGATCTCAGCCATAACAAGATCCCAGCAATCAAGCACCTGCAGTGGTTGAGTCACATGACTTACCTGGATATGTCATACAATGATATAGCAGAACTAGAGGCACTGCATTCCAAACTGGGTAACCTGAAAACATTAAAACTAGCTGGGAACCGGTTACATTCCTTACAAGGTAAGCTTGTTACTGTTTATATTAATTTTGAGAAGATGTTATCTGATCCAAGTTTACTACCACATGGGAAAATCTAATTCAGTTGAGTGAAAATGTGTATTAGTGAAAGCTGCATGTTTTGTTTATATGATTGTTATTAAACTGTCCTGTGTGATAATGTCACAGTGTCCAGATTGGCTGTTAAGGGAAGAGGACATCAATTAGAGAGATTTCTTCTTTTTTAATATTTTTCATAATTTGTTTTGCGTGTTTGTGTTAAGAGAGCTATTTAATAAGACAGAATGTGGAAAGGTTTATCAATCCATTTTGTTATAAATGTTGTAAATATATTTCAGGTCTTTCAAAATTGTTTTCCCTTGAGCACTTAGATCTCAGTTACAACCAGATTACTTCGGTAAGTTTGCTGTATTAAAGAATGGCGTCATATATAAAGTTGGATTTCTTAAAATAGTTATCTACAGTCAGACCTGTGTTAAAGACCACTTTAGTTTCTTCCTGAGAGTTGTCTTTGTTTCACCGGTTTCACAGTCCATGTTAATATTGAACAGCTGAACTTACCAGCCTCAAAATAAACCTGTTTGGTTAAAACAGTCTTGCAATAGCTTAGGGTAAACTGTGCCCTTATACTGTGCCTTTTTGGCATATAAAAAACAGTTAATTTAGGCATTAGAAGGTTTTGTCAGTGTCTGTGTTCTATATTTTCTATCTTGCTGATGGACCGTCATGGAAACCAAACATCAGGTAGTATCTGAAACCTTTAACTTACAAGACGCCCACTCGCCAGTTGACTTGGTCAGTGTGATACATTAACAAAATTGTATAATGGAACACTGTTTAGATTTTTTTCTCAAGAAATGGTTTATGAAAAGTATGGTTCTAATTTTCGTAGTACTTCTTTAATACAAATGTACATTAATTTTTCAGGTGGATGACATAAAACCAATAAATAGGTTGCCGTGTGTTGAACAGTTATTGTTGATTGGAAATCCTGTTACTATCACACTGGAT
Source organism: Saxidomus purpurata (assembly GCA_022818135.1). Lineage (NCBI taxonomy): Eukaryota > Metazoa > Mollusca > Bivalvia > Venerida > Veneridae > Saxidomus > Saxidomus purpurata. The sequence continues at coordinate 9,958,484 of JAFMSR010000011.1, read as the reverse complement.
TACAGAACAAAAACACTCGCGTTGTTTGGAGATAGAGTTAGTGAGGTAATCTTCATTTTCAATTAAAAAGCTGGAAATGATAATTTAATCATATTGAGTTTGTGTATTGTAATAATTAACCTTCAAAGGGACCATCATAATTTTTAAAAAGACATAATTAAGTCACTCACTGATTTATATTACTTGGAAACAAAACATTGCCATAGTTATAAAACAGAAATAGTTATATGGATCTGTATCACTGTTTTATTCCCATTGAAAAAGATTTTTTGACTATCTGAGTCAAAAATAGAGATTCAGTCCTTTCTTATTCGTACATTTTTAATGATCAAGTAAACTTTTGAGGTTTGGAATTTTCAGGTCTGTCTGGATAAAGAATTAACAAGTGAAAAAGAACTGGACACAGTGAAAGTGATACAGGCCATTCAGAAATCCAAGGATAAAGCTAAAGAAATCAGCATCAAAAAGGTACCAAAAGGTTCAGAATGAAAGTTGTAGGCCCACTTAATCCAGTTACTTCATCAGCTCAGCTTAGTTGAATGAATGTTTGATTTGAAGGTCTTGCCTTCTGAGAAGCGTCAATCAAAATTAATGCACATGAATTGTTAAACGTTTTTCTAAATTTTAGCCAAGTTGATTGGAAGAACTTAAGACTTTAGTTTTTGGTCAAAGTATTATGAATATTTGTTTTAAGACCAGTCTAAATCTTTGATTTCTAGTTGGTCAGAGGAATTTTTTTAATTTAAGCCCTGTTACTATGTGTGTGTTCTCAGGGTATTCAAATCTATCTGATCTTCACTGACAATGTGTCTGTCACTGGCAGCAAAATGTATTGATAATTTCTGTTATTACTAACACATGGTTTAGCAGCATAGATGGAAATAGTAGCAGACCTTATTTTTAGTTCCTGAAACACTTTGGCACTAGTTATCTTTAAGATATTTGGAATAAAAATATCTGTTGTAAGTTACACATAAGATACTATTTCATGATTTATTTCTTCAGGCTTCCAGTGGTGCTTCATTGACAGATCTATCACACACTCCAAGTTCGAGTAGCCTTGGTGGTTACCATGGAGACACACAATCCTCAGGTAATCAAGTATGTATCTCCTAACACTACCTGATTCCTTCATCCACATTAGACAAAATAAACCAAGCAATTTCCCACTACTCTGCCCAGTACTACAGGAAATAAGGTTTCCATCTCCGCATAATTATAAAGATTTTTGACCATACAAAATATTTGTCTGTTGTCCATTCACATTGTGAAATCCTCACTTTTTATACGCCCGAAGGGACATGGTATGGGATAAGTCAAGCAGTTTTTATCTGATCTCGACCAAACTTGGTAAAAATATTTGTGAGCATAATGTGTACGCCAAGTTTGATAACCAGCAAAATCAACCAAGGCACTTTTGGACTGTGGCCCTTGAATTATCGAAAAATGATGAAATTAGCCTTCTCAGCTCTATAGTTCAAACAGGTGAATTAGCCTTGTCGGCTGTATAGTTCTAACAGGTTTTACAAAATTAATGAACTGCCAGATGAGTTATGCCTCCTTGGCGGGCGTATTTGTGACAGTTTGACACTCTTATTTAATATAATGAAAGTGAGATGCATGTATGAAGATAAGCATGCATGTCCAACCATTATAGTGACCCTTCTGATAATTGCTTCTATGTTCTATTTTGTTTCAAAGTTAAAAAAGGAGTCATGATACTGTAACAGTTTGCTTGTTTTGTTTTCTGTGTCTAGATTTTTGTTTCGCCTTGACCTGTTTTGTAAGATATTTGTTTACTAAAATATTTGGTTTCTTTTATACTCTTGATTTGTATGATTCTTTGTAGCATTTACTGAAAACCTCTGACATTTTTTAGCTCACCTGGCTGCGACAGGATAAGTTTATCATCGTGTGATTGTGAATACCGTCAAAGGGACCATCAATTTTTAAAAAGACAGAATTAAGCACCCTGATTTTATACTTAGAAATGAAACATTTTGATAGTCAAATAGTAACATCTCCATCTGAAACCTCTTAGGCCAATTGTTGATAAAAATAGCAAGAATCCTTGCATTAAGCAATAACAAAAATGTTCAAAGAATTCCATCTCCATGCAGAACCCGGTTGCTGTGGCAACAATAGGATAAACTTTTTAATGGGGGTAAATCTTCTTCTCTGAAACCACAAGGCCTAGAGCTTAGATATTTGGCATGTAGCATTGTCTAGTGGACCTACCAAGATTGTTCAAATTGTGACCCCCTGTCAAAAATTGGGCCTTAAAAGGTAGTGGCCCTTAGCTTTTACATAGGCAAAAAAAGGAAAAAAGTTTAAAAATCTTCTTCTCTGTAACCACAAGTGCCTAGAGCTTTGACTATTTGGCCAATGTAGATCCATCTGTCTTAGTGGACCTTTTTTACCAAGAAACTTCTGAGGTTCGAATTATGAGGTCCTCTGGATCAAAAGTAACAAGTGAAACGAACTGGGGACACTTAAAGTTATACAGCATTAGGAATACATAGGAAAAGCTTAAAAAATCTTCTTCAAAAAGAGCACAAGGCCTAGAGCTTAGACATTTGGCATGTAGCATTGGCTATTGGACCTCTACCAAGTTGAATTGTTCAAATTAAAAGGCAAAGAATTAAAAGTTTTCCTAAATTTTAGTCAAGATGATTGGAAGAACTTTAGACCCAGTGTTATAATATATTATTTAAAACCTTTAAAAATCTTCATTCTGTTTCATTTGAAACCACAAGGCCTAGAGCCTTGATATTTGGCATGTCGCATTGGCTAATGGAAGCCCTCTTACAAATATGTGTGCTTCAAAGTATTAAGTCTATCTGGCCTTCACGACAATTTCTCACTGGCACAAAAGTACTTGAGTAATTACTGTTATTACTAACACATGGTTTAACTTAGTTGTCGACCTTATTTTATTCCTGACTTTGGCACTAGTTATGTTTAAGATCATTTGGAATAAAAATTCTGTTGTAAGTTTGTCCTAAGAATCAGATTTACCCAGGCTTCCAGTGGTGCTTTATTGACAGATTATCATACACTTCAAGTTCGAGTAGCCTTTGTGGAGGAAATGTAATCCTCAGGCAAGTATGTATCTCCTAACACTAAGTAATTCCTTCACCAATTAGACAAAATATTAAGCAATTTCCCACTACTCTGCACTACAGGAATAAGGTTTCCATCTCCGTCTGACTTGCAAAGATTATTAACTTACAAAATTTTTGTCTGTTTCCATTAACATTGTTAGATTCTCACTAAAAACCGACTATCGTTAGAAATGACAACAATAAATCAAGAGTTCTTATCTTTCTCGACCAAACTTGGTAAAAATTGAAAGCATAATGTTCTCCAAGCTTGAAAAGCAAAATTACTTAAGGATTTTTGGACATGGGGCCCTTGGTTAACAAATGATGAAATTGCCTTCTCAGGTCACTTAGTTTTCAAAAGGAATATAGCCTTGTAGCTAAAAAGTTCTAAAAAGTTTTTCAATCTGAAACCCAGACAGGCCTCAGCTATGGGCGTATTTTGTGCATTTAGTCTTATTTACTAGAATAAGGAGCTCTTTAGAAGTTAACATGCTTCAACTATTATAGTGCCCCTGGGGTCTGAGAATTGTTCTATGCTCTGGTTTGTTACAAATTTTATTAAAAAGGAGTATATAGGAAACAGCTTGATTTTGTTGTATATAGACATTATTCGCCTTAGTAAGATATTCGTTTACCAAATGGCAATGTGACTTGTATCATTTTGTGAGCAATACTAAGGGCCTCTTGGCCCAATTATTTTTAGATGATCCGCATTTATATATTTATGGCTTGCAGTTTTTTGCTTTTACGTCTTTAGTTTTCTTTTAAAGTTTTTTTTTAGTTGAACAATTTTTTATCCCAGTGCCAGTATCTTTCTTGCAGACTTGTTGAAATTTTTTTTTTATTTTCATCTGGTATTTGAATTCTATTCATTTTCATTCTATAGTCAGGTATCTTTCTGGAAAGTAAAATTTCAGCAAGATTCGCAAAGGAGACAGGCCTTGTTTACTTTAGTGTTTGTGTCAGATTTAACTCTAATGAAATGTCCAAGTTCTTCAACTGTGACATTGTGCCTGTTGATGACTACTGAGAAAGGAAATGATAACAGTTACATATATTTTAATACTGTCAAACACTGATGTAACATGTTTTAAAAGGAAAGGTCACACATGTCAGTTTCAAGAGCACGCCAGCAGTTTGTAATATTGGTCTGAGGTATAATTCACGAATCATAGCTGATGAAAATGTTTGTGTGAATGTACTCCAGTATATAATAGGTAATGTGAGAATCATAAAGCTATTTATGGATGCCAGTCTAAAATCTGCGGCCTCTGATTGGTCAGATTTAGAACTTCAGCTATCTGTTAGCCTATCAGAGCGCAGAGTTTTGAGACTGGTTCTAAAACAAAAGTCATTGAAGTAAGATTGAATTGTAACGAAAAGAAAAGGCAGCATGTCTGAAATACCTGTACATACTTGAAATATCTCTCGGTCGAATGTAACCAGTTTTAGTTCCTATGACCTTTGAAAAAGCGTACATGTATTAACGTACTGATTGGTAGCTACCTTGGAAAAAATTCTTTTACAAGTTTATATCTTTAACAGTAACAGGTGACTGTCATACAGCTCTGATGTTAACTAGTGTACTTTTGAAGCTTTTTTATTTTTAAAAGTCCACTGCAGTTTCCAGTAATAAATATGGTCTGACTAAATCCTCTTTCATAAAAGCCCCCATTTAAAATTAAATATATACATGTATATGGAAATGTATCAATAATAATAGACACTTTAAAAAGTCAAATAGTAAACATATTTCTTGAGTGGTCAAAGACTTGTGAATTTTTTACAGGTAAGCCAGGATGCCCCACTTCTTCAGAAATATAGCTTATTTGTTCGTCCATCTAATACAGGTAAAATCATAGAGGATAATATATAGAAATAATAGTCATTTCTGTATCTGGGGCTTCATGGTTACCATTTGCTGTTAATCATGTAATTTTCTTAATAAATTTCACTTGTGAAAAATTGAGATGACCTTAGTTTTGAATTACACATCATGATTAATTTTATGCATGTGGTGTTTTGCAAATTCACAGAGCTTGTTTTATTATGAACATTAACATGTGATTTTGCTGTGGTTAAAACTCATATGTAGGTCTGATATATATATGCTGTTCTTGTTGATTTTCATTTTATAGGTTTTATTAAAATGCTAACATTACCTTAACAATATTATGTTGTTAGAGATTCTTTCGATTTCAGTTTAACAAGTTTTGTTTGTAGAAGCTTATAATGTTTGTTACAGGTTACATTGAAATTAATCCTACCTCATAACAAGTTGTATTCTGAAACCTACACTCTTACCCGATTACTTGATGCACCTTAATATTTGTAAACAATTTTTACTATAAAAAATAATTCCATTCAAAAGTGAATTCCTCCATGATTATGATTCTGTCTCTGTAACCAGTGCAGATCATGATCAGCAAGGAAATTTTAAGCGGACACCTTTAAACATAAAACAATGCTATCCAAATTGAAAGACGCACAAGTCCAGTATAGAAATTTAGCATAGTAAGTACAGTAATGTCTCTTTAGAGAAAGGAGCAACCTGACTTTGTAGGTAGTTATTTGTTCTTCAGTCTGAGAGGTGTCGCTGAGGAGAGATTTAACTGTACATTATGGGGATTCATTTCCTTACCTATACAATCATGTACTCCATCAAAGAAAATTATGTTAGTTTGATTAAATTACCCTAAATTTTGAGTGAAACAAATGTGGTGTTTTTCTTTTTCAGCAAAAATATTTCATTTCTTTTAAGTTGTATGAGTTTTTAAAAGAACTTGGTCGTCAAACTATCAAACATATTTTAATCCTTAAAATAGACTTATATATTTGCTTTTTCCTCTCCAGTTAAACCTTGCAGAAACATCTTTTGTGACAAATGTACTGTCACAGAGACTTGATAGTCACTTTACATACAGTATAAAATGATATAGTATACATTTTTGATGTACTTTTGTGACAGAAGCACACTTTAAAAAGACATAAATGTAAATAAATGTAAAAATGTGATTATCTGAGATGATTCATGTTTCTGCCAGGTTGCTGAGATACCCATATTTCCTTACCTGAGCAATTTGGCTAATCCCAGCACCTTGCTTTTCTCTTCAGGGTCAAGGTCACAGTTGTGGTCTTTGGTTTATTGATGCTTTTGTATTGCACCTAAATGCTTGCCTCAAGTAACTCTTGTTTTTACTTATACATAGAAGTTAGAGTGTTCTTGCTAGCTCACCTAATTAAAGCTTGTAAGAGCTGATCGTGTAAACTAATTGTCTGGTTTCCATTGTCCAGCAATAGTGTATCCGCAGCTGACTATATGTATTTGCCAGCTGGATAACTTTCCTTACATATTATACTATACCTGGCCATAACAGCATGTTTTCTAGTGATATCAGGATTAAAATACCCATTAACAGTGAATGATACTGTCCAATCAGAAAGATGGCAGAGTCCATCTCAGAAATGTAGAAGGGTCAGAGTCACAGTAATATGACTGAAGAACGAGAATAAGCCTTGAAAAATAATATAATGGGTAAATAGTAAAACTTGTGCATTCAGTCTGGTTGATATTCAGCACAGTGGTTTGTGCACTTGCATCTTACTAATTTAAATAGGGATCACTTCCTCTTCTGGGCTGTATGTGAGTTACTTGGCAGGTGGTCGCCAGATCAGACAGATGGGTTTTCTAGGGGTTCTCTCCCATTCTTCCCACAGTTAGGCCATCATATGCAACCATTTGTGTAGTGAAGTCCAAAGCTCACATACGCTTAAATTGCTGGCTGGCTGTAATTAAAGACAATAATTACTGAAATGTACATCACTCAAGTTCCACGAAAGGTTTGTTAGATTTATAGAAGAGCTTTGTTGTTGATAAACTACACAGCCTAGTGCTAGAATGCAGCAAAATTGTATTTGAAGTCAGGAGTTGATAAGGACTCATGAGAATTAGCTTGAAAATAATCAGAATTTGTTATTGTTGCTGTAGACTGTTTTAAAGCTTTCATTTCACCCCTTAGTGTGACTATTAGCTTAGTCTTTGCTATATGTATTCTAAGAAATATGATGCAGGCAGCAATGAAATTTAATTGCAATGGAAGAAAAATTAATGTTCATTATAATTAAGATCATGAGATTCCTGATAATTTTTTCTCAGTTTTAATTACAGAAGTCAGTTAATCTAAAATTTAATGTCACATCCGTCATATAACGACTTTGCATATAGCGAAATGCCAGATATAAGGAACATATTTTCTGAGCCCAATTTTATATCTTCTGTGTTAATAATGTAAAAATGCTACATGGATATAACAGACTCTGGATATAAGGAACAAATTTAAATGGTCCCAAGGAGTTTGTTATAAACAGAGTTTACTGTATCCATGTCCTGTATAAACAATTATTTACATATAAAATTAAGTTTCCACTTTCAATGCCTCACTTGGTGGTCAGCTTAAGGTATGACTGTATGAAATAAAAACCTCAATCTCAACAATTTGTTTGTGTGGTTTAGATTTTGTTGTTATGATATATATGTCCCCTTTTTCTCTATTTTCAGGTAGAGGGTCAATGACTAACACTGTAAAAACATTGCATATAGGTTCTTCAGATGCTGACTTGCGTTCATCACCACATGTTAACCCTTCATCACAGGTACAAACATGTACATTGTTCAATGTAATCTCTCCATTCTGTTTTACTAATTATAGCTTATAGCTATGGTTTTACTTAGTGAATTAGAATTATAAATTTGCATTAATCCTAGGGTTGCATTTTTATGAATTGATAATTAAAAAGTGTGAGTATGAATATTAAATATGGCATACATTCTTTTGACAATTTATACATCGAAAGCCGCCATACCTGATCTTCACAAAAAAGGGTTTAATATGTAGCTATTGTTGAACTAGTCTTTATTCGGCATTATGTTTAGATCACTCAGTTGTTTTAAAGTTTAATTAGCATTTTGAATGTGAAAAATCATTGCCAAGAAAGATATCTACTAGCGAAATTGCCAACTATTTGTTAGAAAATATTCCTGATGTTGCTTTTTAAATCCAAAGTACCCATCACAAATAGAGCGCAATTATTTCATTAATGATTTTGCAAAAATAAGAAACTCTATCTGAAAGAAAAGACGGAAACATGTACATCAATATTATTTTAAACTGAATAGAACACAGCTCTGTCATTGTTCTATCCATAAATTTAATATCTGCATCATGGATACCCAAAGTGCTAATGGGACTTTAAATGAATGAGGGAATATTGTAGAATGGTGTGTTCTCCATCTTTCTTATGCTGTTGGCACTCTAAATCTATAGTGCCAAATGTTAGCGTTTCTTTGAAGGGTTTTGAAATGATGGTGTCTTGAATTGGACGATTCACATCAGCCACCAACATAAAGCCTTGAAATGAAGAACATTTAATCAGGGGAGGCTACTCTTACAAAATTCTTACTTAAAATTATACTCTACAGTTATTATCATTATAAATGTCCACATTGCCGTACTGAGTAACTTAGTGTAACACTGCGATAAAGGTAAAGAAATGAGATTCAAATAGGTACAACGTCAGGGTATGCTTTAAATAAAAAATCCACGGCACAAGTTTTTAGATGTTTTACTGGTAATTTATACCAATTTGTGTACCATTAAAGACTGAATAAATATACAGGTTAACATTATTTAGTTATTGGCAATGGCTTATAACTATGGTGATTTATAATGATGTTTAGGTTTGTCACAACCAGTGGTGACCGCCCAAAATAGCAAAAATAAAAACCCTGCCAAAATAGTATTTATACAGTACATAAAACTCAGTAATCATTTTAAAGTGTTTCAGTCTGTGAAATAGAGATTGCATTCCTTTTTAGAATTAATTAAAGCATTGAATAACATTTCAGTCCAAACACCAGTCACTGCCATCTGTTGATTTAGACAGTGGAATTCAACAGCTCCATAGGTTTGTAATTAATACTTTGTAGATAAGTACCACAATTTTGGTGTGTTAACTCACTTCAAGAGATCGTACATTACTTTTTGTATTTTATAAGATAGTTACCTAGCCTTATTTTATTTCTTAAAGAGTTGAAGTTTTAACCAATGGCTGTCTGTGGAAGGACATACATGTATCCTAGCCATAGAAGTTACCGTGCAAGACTTATGTCTTTCTACTTTCTACTTTCTAGTATGATAGAACCAAATGCTTCATAAACCCCGCTTGTTGGCACCTTTTAATCATATTAATGCTTCAATCTCAGATACAGTGATTCATTTGTGATTTATCTTAATTGAAATTTATGATATATAAGTGATAAATTGTTGTTTCTTTGCAAATATTTGCTCACTTTCTAAGATAAATTATTTCAATTTGTTTTGTAATGTTATTTTCAGAATCTCATCTGCAAGACCAGCATCACTGTCAAATGCATCATCATTGCCATCATCAGATGTTCATTATGTAAATATCTCATCGCTACCCGATCACAGGGGCTCTGACTTCCTTTCTTGGCTGCATGCCAGACTTTTTGGGCAGGGAGCCAGTTCAGATGAAAGTGTGGAGCAAATTAAGTGTGTTTTCTGGTGCTTGGTTGTACAGTATAGCAATCCAGATTCTAAGCTACCATCTTGTGTTGTTCTTACTGAAAGGAGGGTTTTTATCCTTCAGTTAAGGAGTCAAGACTCCCCGATACAGGGTGTTCCAGCAATGGAGACATTTTACATCCTGCCATTGTGCAATATTCAACAAGTCTTAACCGGACTTTGTTACAGTTTTATTAGAATTGAGGAATCTTTTGTGGGGTCATCGGGAACCTTTGCTCTCATAGCTGCGGACCCAGATACAGGGAAGGAGTTTTTTGAAGCTCTGAAATCATGTGTGGACATTAGTCCGGAAGACGGAGAATTGGACGTGATAAATGGTGTTCAGGACTCTGACATCTCTAAACAGATATTTGAAAGCGAGGAAGTGAATGGCGAGTGCACAGGCAGAGTGGCATTAGCTGCGTATGTTACAGAGACTGAAACGGGGTCAAAGGCGTTCCTAGTGCTGTCGGAGAATCATGTGTATATTTTCAAGTCTTGTGTACTGTTCTGGCCGAAGCCTACGTTTGATGTGAACAAAATAGAAACTGAGCGGAGGTTTGAGGTCGGGCAGCAGTTTAGTGTGGAAGCAAAAATAAGTGAAATAAACAAGTACAAAGTTAGTGGCACAACATCTTCAGGAAATCGTGAGAAGTACCAAGCTGGAAATACTGTTTCAGGTTGTGTAAAATACCAAGAGTTTGGTTTATCGATGATATTCCACGAAATGCTCGGATCACACAGTTTTGATTATCAGTTTCTATCAACAAAGGTACGAGATTCGTTTTTGGACCAACTGACTAGTTTGCGGTCAGAACATGCACACAGAATGTCGCCAACATTGCGCCAGGAACCAGAGGGTGGAAATGAATCATCAGATGGGTCAGAGGATAAAACCATAATAGGAGATAGAGGCAATAAAGATGGAGAGGTTGATCATGAATCAGATGAAAAATGTGATGAAAGTGACACAGAAACAGGAGAAGATACTGCCCTGGTTGAGTCGTATGCTAAAAGAAAACTAAGGTCCAAAACCGAAGTAATCATTACAAAGAGACCTGAGCAAACGGGTGATGAAGAACAGGCATTACCAAGTTATACGTTGCATTACCTTACCCCAGAATTGATTTCACATTTGGAAACAAGTGTCAAAAGATACACACTGTTTCAGCCATTATCCACAAAACTGCAAGTTTTACGTGAAATGAATGGTCAGACCCTTGCAGAGTTTTTCCACAAGAACATTGTCCCTGTAGGTCATGATGAGGTAGAACTACACGACATTATTTGGACTAATGTCATTCCATACACAAATCCAAAAGATGAGATTGTAACATGTGTCATGTTGAGTAACAGGGCTGTCTATTTTGTGTCTGACAGACAAGTGAGGTTGCAGCAAGCAATGGGGCGGCCATCTTGGATGACACACGCTCGTCATGTTTCGGACTCGATCATCGGTCTGCAGTCAAAGAAAGCTGACAAGCATCACAGTTCAGGAATTCTTCACTTTTCAGAGAGCACCGAGTCGATCGTTAAACCTTACTGTGTTCTAGACTTTTCAGATATTAAACAGATCAATGTGGGATTGTTTGATCAGTGTTTGCGCTTGACGGGGGACAAGAGGGAAACCGTTTTCACCCTTGTTACACGGAACTCTGAAACGACGAGTCTGTTTATGAAAAATCTTTCAACAATGCTATCTCTGTACATCGCTTCACCGATGCTAGAGTCAAGCTCCAGTGACTTAGAGCAAGACTTCTATAAAGCCTTCGACAAGCGAACTAAAACCACAGTGGAGGGTATTGAATACGTTCACCCCAGTAGAGTAAAATTCTGCTATCCAGGTGATGAGGCTATATCTGACCTACTGTTCCTTATAAATGAGCATCTAAAGTCAGCAGCCATCAGAGTTGGCAGGGAAAACATTTTGCATTACATTGCAGGTTTCAGAACACAGTCACACAACAAAGAGATCAGCTCCGTACTTTTTGAACCAATCAGCATCATTCTTACAAATGAATGCTTGTGTCTTGTAACAGAAGATTTTGTTAGCTATCCGCTGCCAGACTTTGTGCGGGGTTTACCAAGCATGCCAAGGCAGTATGTGACAGATGTGAAAAAGATTGAATACCTGAAATGTTTAAAACTGAACAATTCTGAACCAAGGGATATCACTCTAGTGTTCTCTGATGAAAAAGAGGACATAGTTCTTGTCCCTGACCATTACAGCTTGAAAGACACAAGTAACAAGAATACGGCACCAGAAATTCAGGTGCGGTTGTGTATACAGAGTGAAAGAGAGATGAACAAATTTGTGATGCTGATTAAAAGTCAGTGGAAGGAGTTGCATCCTGTTCAGAATGAGGAATTACCAGTGTGTTGACTGTGATATATGCATGAACAAATGAATTTTAATTGCTTAGTGGGTCAGGCACCCAGTTGATATGTACTACATTATAACATAAGTTTGCTTTAAAATCATAAAAATGGGTCCAGGGATGAAAATGTGTAGACCAGTAGTTTGTATTAATTAGCATTACAACATCCAAATAGTGATCAGAAATTTCACAATATATTCAGTCAGGTTCAATTTTTGGAAGTGTTGCTCCTCCTGGTCAGATCTCTTACATTATATAAACCTTTCAATTGAAATTGGTTTTTCATTGGCTAGAAGAGAGCATAGGTTCACAACTGCCCAATCAGAAATCATCAACTTAAAAAAATAGAGGATTCTGAGAAAATTTTGATTGAAATGTTTGAATTTGAATAAACCAATGGTCTACATATTTGTTTTTAAATACATAAAAGGAGGTGTGTTACAGAATTTTGAGGTTTAGAAACTGTATCACTAAAGTCTTGTTAATGTTGAACTGACTGGACATGCTGGAAAACAGTATAACCTTAAATTGTATTTTGACCAGACCAAATACTTGCATGTATGCTTAACAGTGCTTAAAGATTTGCTTAATTTTAATTTGAGCTTTTACTAATTTATTTTAATTTAAGTTTTAAGTATTTTATTACGCCTGAAAGGTTAATCACAGCCAGATTTCATGGTGTGTTTTTAGCGCACAAAGAGCTTAAAGGTGAGCTGTTGCGATCGCCTTTGTCTGTTGTTACCAACCTTGAGAAAATAGGATGTGACCCCCACTCATCATGACATTTTTTCTTTATGACCTCTAGGCTAGGTTTTAAACTAGGTCATTTTGAATCAAAAGCTAGGTCACCAGGTCAAATCATATAATGTATACACCTTGTGAACACTATAGAAGTCACATTTTATACACAATTATGTTGAAAATAAGTCAGAGTGTACGTGTATGTTTGGATGAACTCTTGGACAAGTATAAACTGGGTCACATAGGGTCAAAAAGTAGGTTACCACATAACAAATCATACAAAAATCTTGTGAACACTCTAAAGTTACATTTTGTACCCAGCCAGCATTGAAAGTTGGTCAGAATGCTTGCCTTGATAAACTCGAGTAAACTTCACAACTGGGTCACATGGGTTCAAAAACTAGGGACGCCATGTCAGATGATAGAAAAACTTTGTGAACACTCTAGATTCCATCTTTTGCACCCAATTAGCCTGAAAGTTGGTCGGAATGTTTGTTTTGCTGATGTGTAGGTCAAATAAGAACTAGGGCATCTGGGGTTTTGTTACACAAACAGCAAGGTAGCAAAGTTGATTTTAGCATTATGATTTCAAAACTTTTTTATGCAGTACATTTTATTTCAATAAATTATGTTACAGTTTAGTAAATGCATCGGATTTCCTCAAAACAATTTACAGGGATGCTTAGTTTTATACGTATGTATTTTTCATTGTAATGGAGTACATTTAAATCTCAGTACAACTTTATTTTTGCTCATGTTACAGTCATGTGTGAAACAACACTGGGATGTGAAATATTTTTATTTATAATTGATGAGTATGAACAGATATTCGTAAATTTAGAGGACATTTTGGCTTTCGAGAGCTGTTAGAATATGCAAACATCAATGTAATTTATATTCATGATGTATTTATTCGCACACCTAAGCATACATGCTCCGGTCAAGCTGTTCAGACTGCCCACCTCCCATCATTTTGTCAGAAACCACAAAACGGATATCCTCTACCAATTTTGTTCAAAGACTGTTGAAAAACTTGAATAATCTTGACCAAAATCTGATGACCTACTGTAGAGCTCGGATATTTACTATGCCCTTTGAGTATATAAGTAAACTTCTCAAATCTTCCCTGTATTTCTGACAAAAATGGTCTCAAGAAATCTCAGAACGGAGCATACATAATCTGTCTATTCTAATCTGTTTGTAAAGTAGGGGTTGAGAATACGACGCATAAAAGCAGGGTCACATGGGTAGGATCAGTACATGGCCAGTGTGTCTTTTTGCACTCTGTAATTTTCATTCCATGTGCACTTGAAAAATGTTGGTGCATTTATGTAGAAAACCAGGGTTGTATAATATATTTGTACCATGTAGAACTAAGTTTGTAATGTTTATCAGTGAAATCACGTTTTGTCCAGTAGTGTAAGTCGACTACCGTGAGACCATTATATTTTTGCTGCATACAATCATGTACATGTACCTTTTTTCACTCAATGATGGTTTCGTTTCAATACAAGTTTGTAACCTCCTTATATCTTATTTTTTCAAAGTGCATTATTTGTTAATAATGCACAGAGTATGAATAAACCACCTATTTGATAGCTTGTTGGTTTTTGATACTATTAATTTGCTAGTACTCTTTCTGCAAATTTGTTCCACTACAGTGCACAGTGTCAAAATAAAATGGCCACCTGACCTTAAATAAACAATGTTCAGTTTCGTAGATTTTCAAGGTTTTTGTTGTGTAGTTTTCAGCTTAACTTTAAAAAATTGTGTATCCCTGGAAACATTGCTGATCAAGATTAGACAGCATGTATGTGTAAGCTGGTCACAGAATTGCAGGAGAAGCACTTGAAAGTTATTAAATATGTAAGAACTATTATCACACTCATAAAGGTTCACCAGAAAGGTTCTGATCTTACATCTGTTACCCTTAAGGTTTTAGCAAGCATCTTACATTATTAATCTAATAAATCCTGGTTCTTCTAGTGAGGGTGAGCAGGACCATATGGTATGCGTCTTTTTGAACACATTCATATTCGATAGGTTATATACATATTATATTATGTTTAATAATAATGTGTTAGGCGGATATTACACATCATTTTAGAGAATATATTTATTTAGAAATGTCATAAAGCGCTTTTAGTGTACCAGCATGACTATATGATGTAATAGATTAAAGTGTCATTATGTGCATTTTTTTCAAGTAAAAATCCAGCTGAAAATGGTGTGTGTACAAAAGTGTAGAGGAAATAATAACTTTACCCAATACACCAAACTCTTCCCGCTACCAATATGAAAAAATAACTTTCAAAATATTGATTTTCTTATTTGACTGGGAGAGTCAATTTAAGAAAAGAACAACTGCACACAGGAGTTGCTTCCCTTCCACTGCCAACATCAACAAGGACATATTCAACTATCATTTTATCAGTCCGATTTTTTTATATCTAAAGCACCAACTTCAAAACTAATGCGGCATAATCATTAATTTAACACATTTAATTGCACAGCAACCAAAAATTGCTTTTATAAAACTGTCACCAAAAATACACTTTGTGCAGTAATATGCGCATAATGTCACTTTAACTGTTCATATTTATGTTTATAATAATGTAAATGAAATTTAAGACAGTTTCATATTTTGCAAACCATGAACATTTCACAACTTCTACACTTTAACTTACACTTTCAGTCCCATGATCACTTTGAATTTGCTTGAAGTTTAGAATCTATTAACTGATAGAATGTGTTTTTACTCTAAAACAGTGTTGATTGCCGTATTACTCAAATTATATCTTTTTCACAAGGAAGAGTAATGCCAGAGTGCTGGTTCAAGTTTTTACCATGTTTCTAGTACCAGCATATCCCAAGAATATTTTAGTAGGATTTTCTTGAAACTTTGGGTAAAAAAAATTTGGAGATGCATTTTTTTAATTTACAGTATCACTGAAAAATACTGTGCTACATTTATAACATGGGCTTCTTGTTTCAAGAACAACATCAGGAATTGCTTTGTACAAAAACAGTCAATATTACCAGTAAGACATCTTAGCATCCAATTTGGAAGTGATCAAGGGTCTTTAATAATGTTGTTATTCCAAAGACACAATAAATTATAATAGCTTACATCTTTTTAATTTGGTTTGAATTCGGATTATAATCGTGGAAACAATTTCATAAACCATTTTGGAATTTTTTAAGATATTTGATATTATTTGTATTCTGAATTTGTTGTAATTATTACAGCTTTTATTAAAATGAAATTCTACATATATGTGTAATTGTTTGTCTTTCCTTGTATCAGTGTGTGCAGTATTCCATTGGCAAGTCACATGTATTTTGTGCATGCAACATTACTGTCTGTCTCTGCTAGAGCATTTTTGCATTTACCAAAGTAACCTATATGGCAAGTATCTTACAAAATTAAATAATAAAAACATTATTTCAGGACTCGTAATATAAATGGCCCGATAGTATCTTTTGCAATATGACTGGTCCATTTCTTACATCATGCAATAGTACACCATCAGTCTTGGGACATAGATCAATGGATTTCGCCACTACCTAGGACAACCTGCTTCATGTTCACTGAAAAGGTATCAGTACATGCATATATACACTAATAAACTGATCTTACTAAACCTCAATTTGTCACATTGTTGGGGACTAGTATAGGCTGGCTTGGTTCAGTTTGACTGTCGACAATTCAAGTCTGGGCTGCAACTCGTGTATACATGAACCGATTTTCAAATACATTCTTACAGTTGTTGTCCATAACACAAGGGCACTTAGGAGGTACCTTTCAGGTCAAGGTCAATGAGGTCAGTAAGTGCAATGTTATAATATTTTGTGACTTGAGTGTGTCTTTTTACCTTCCTAGACTAGTTTGGAAATAACTTCTCAAAGACTAAGGAAGGTCTTTGAAAATACTTTGGTCAAATGTTCATGCTTGGCTCTAGGTCAAGGTCACACTTAAGGGTGGAGGTCACTGGACTATATCTCTGACCCTTTGAATGATTTTCATAAAACCTGGCTCATATGTTCATCTTATCATGATCACAAAGTTTAAGGTCAGTTTTCAAGGTCATGATACTATGTCTCCTTAACTTGAAAAATTAAGTTGGGCATACTTTGTTTAGATTCATCAGACATGGACTTTGTAATACTCTATTAACTTGTAAGCTCACATGGCACAAAGTGCCAGGATGAGCTTGTAGGATCACCCAATGTCAGGCTACCATTTCCTTCAAACGACGTGTCCTCAGAAACCACTTGGTCAATGTTGATGAAACTTGGCAGAGATGTTCTTTGCATAAAGCTCTATCAAAGCTGTTCAAAGAAATTCCATGCAGAACTCTGGTTGTCATGAAAACGGAAAGGAAAAAACTTTTAAAAATCTCCTTATCAAGAACAGGAAGGCCCAGGGTTAAATATTCAAATCATGACCCTTGGGTCTGAAATTGACCTCGCCCATGTATTATTAAACAGTACTTCACCAAACTACAGTAAAACACAACACAACTATAGATAGGTTGTCAGTACTGTTACAATACTAATTCAGTACACACCACAGTAGTTTCCAGAACTATAGAGTACTACAAAACTTAAGAGTACTTTAGTACTCAATTGCACTGTTATTTACATTACCGAAGAGTACTACTGTATGTACAGTGATACAGTAATACCGTCAAAGCTGTGGACAAATCCACAAGCCGAATGCAGCTATGACGGTCTTTGTTGACAGATGGTCTTTATTTAAAGGTGTTGCACCATAGCTGAATGGTGCATGGTTTTCTCTGTTTTTCGCAGTAGTCTTTATTTGAGTTGGTCTTTAACACAGATTTGAGTGTTAACTATTATTACAGTTTGATAAAGTTCTGCAACACACAAGTGCTAAAGAGTGATACTATTCTACATATAGAATACTACAGTAATCAATAACTGTCCTAAATATAACACTTTGTGAGATTTATTGCAAAGTTAGCCACCGGAAAAATTTTCAACTTTCTTAGCTGAACTACTTTGGGGTCATTTTTGAGATTTGTGTGGCAGCTGTCTTCATTTTAATGGTTTAAATCTTGACTAAATAAATATGGGGAAGGAGTCGTGCATAATATTAGCCTCTGCCTGAATGAAAAAATTGTTTCTTGAAAGTCATGATCACCTCAAGTATTTGTTGATTTACCTGTGCACCCTTATAGATAACTTCAAAAAAACATTAATTACAAAAACTGTTGGTCAAATTTTGTAATGATTCAAATATGACCATGTATCAAGTCATGAGCTGCATTAAATCGGCCTTGTGCCATGACCTATAGGAGGGGTGATCCAGAATTAACCGGACTGTTTCTATAAATTAGTGACAACATAGGTTGCAGTAGCAAGCTTAAAGTCACACAATGCGCTGTTCGATCTCTATTTGATCATGCATTCTTGAAAACTTATTTGCACAAAAAAGCTTATACAAGATACCTGTACATACAAAAGTAGCACGCATGTAACAGCAAGACAGGGAGTATACCATTTTATTCATACAGAAACAGAATTGACGGTGATGTTTTGTAAAGTGAGGTATGTGACGTCAGGTAGTGACGTTGAAGTACCACACCAAAAGATTTAAATCAGAAACATGAAAAATGTACATGCAATTTTACACATTACTGACTAGTCAGTCACGCTCCCCAGTCAGCTGCAAGTCGGTTACTATAGAAATGCTGAATATTGCTTTCAATATTTATGAGAGATTTATCATATTATTATACCCCGGTACACAAAGTTTAAGGGGGGTATACTGAATTCAGCTTGTCCGTCCGTCCGTCCGTCTGTAGACTGAATCTTGTGGACACTAAATCTAAAAAAAAACCTGGTCAGAATTTAATGATACTTCACAGAAGTGATAAGTACAATGCATAGTTGTGCATGGTCCATGTTTTGGGTCTCAAGGTCAAAGGTCAAGGTCACAGGGGCTCGAGAAGGTAAAATCGTGTGGACACTAAATCTCCAAAATCCCTGGTCAAAATTTAATGGTACTTCACAGAAGTGATGTTGTGCATGATCTATGTTTCGGGTCACTAGGTCAAAGGTCTAGGTCACAGGGGCTCGAGATAGTAAAATCTTGTGGACACTATATAAATCTCCAAAACCCCTGGTCAGAATTTAATGATACTTCACAGAAGTGATAAGTACCATGCCTAGTTGTGCACGGTCCATGTTTCGTGTCACAGGGGATGGAGATAGTAAAATCTTGTGCTCTTTTAATCTCAAAACCCCCTGGACAGAATTTAGTGATATTTTACAGAAGCCTTAAGTTGTGCAGGTCCAATAATTGAAGCATCAAATGTGACATAAACTTTAAATACTGTTTCAGTGGCGTGTTCGGGGGGTATTAATCACCTTCAGTGATAGTTCTAGTTGTGAAAAGTTTTATGATGACTTTTAGTTTGAAATTTCGTTCGTACAAACTTCAATATTGGGTTACGAAATATGGAAACAGTCTGGTTAATTCTGGATCACCCATCGTACGTCTTTATTGAAAATTCAAGACATGATTTCGAAAACATGATTGGACCTAGCTGTTAAGTGTTGATAAATCAACTTGTTTCAAACTGTTGCTTCCCAGTTGAGTTGAAGGTGTTTGAGAGCTGCATCTTTACTCGTGTTGAGATTGAAGTCGTATATGGGGTCCCGGATAATTTGTTACCCTCTTGAATTTATATTATGATATTATGTCGAGACAGATAATATTCATAAATACCACGTAAAAATAACAATTCCTAAAAATGTTTTCTCTTTCTTATCACTCATTGCAAAACCTCATTCTTCTTCTAAATCAATGCTCCGCTTATATACGTTCCAATATTTTTTCGTTACCAGAGCCGTTATTGCGTAACTTAAAAATTTCTAACCATTTTAGCATTGGGTACAATTTAATGTTGTATGTCAAGTGTATAATACCGGCTTGCATGCCCTTTGAAAATCTATTATGACTGTCGACTCTCGTTGGACTTAATTCTTACTAAGGTTATATGGCTGGTTCCATCCCCTTAACGGATGACATCTAAAACCGAAGTCCGATGTATTGGTGCTGAATACCAGGGGTGTCCATGGAACGGGACGAGTTCTATATTTTGCAGTATCTCCCTTCACATAGATATACGCAAGACTGAATGAAGGACTGAAACTCTTATGTTGGTGCAGGAACGTAGTATATTCTGCGTTCCTGGTTGGTGACACAGAATGCTGGCAGTTTGCCATGAAACTGTTTTGGGTACCAGCACAATGTATTGGTAAGAAGCAGCAGGTTGAGTGCCAGCAAAATGAATCGGTCAGAAGTCGGAGGCTGAGTATCAGTACAATGAATCGGTCAGAAGCAAGAGGTTGAGTACCAGCACAATGAATCGGTCAGAAGTATGAGGCAGTCGATATAAAATATCAGATAACTTTAAAACCTGCAAGATCTTATCCACATAAACTGGTGTTATTTGACTACTTGGGCAAGCTTCGACACTGACAAAAGGAGAACTTTTCTTACTGTCAAAACAGTCGACCAGTGTCATTTATTATTAGACTAATGTGGCGTGCAAAACTAGTATTTTCAGCAAAAAATAACATAATTATGTACAAAAAAAAGTTATACTTTTATTTACTATTATTCGGTTCTTATAAATGTTTCATCTTACAGCATTTATAACAAATAGTGACAAATACATATACATGATTATTAATTTTGTAAAATAAATCAAGAGTTGATTATCGTCTTTTCTTCAGTGCATATACTTTTTTCTTGCATACCAGATTTGGATATCAACAGTTTTTACCAGTGCTGGAAAATCTCATCTTGCACCCCCTGGTGTAAGACGACATAATGATGTCAGAACGACTACTTTTATGAATGAATATGTAAATTTATACATTACTACAAGAAAATAGCACGTAAATATGTCTTTTCTCTTTACTTCTGCTACGTTTAGTAGAAAATGGTATGCAAGAGAAAGAATCTATCACTGGCTGCAGGTGCAGATGAGAGGTGCAAACAAGACAGTTACCCTTGAGCCAGATATTCCCATCTGCACGTGCAACCAGTGAAATATTTGTTTAATCAAGTTCTAATCTGATCCATAACGAGAGAATTTCACAATAACTTTCTATAAACTACATCTGAGTAGCTCATATCTACCTAATTTTATTAAATAAGATAGTCATCTCAAAAGCAACTGACCTTACGTTTACAGAGCTCAGCAAGACAACGTTTTTGCAACATTACACTTGACCCTGTGTTATTTTTCAAAAAGCTTATTGTGAAATATTCATGCTTACGTTGTTAAGTGTTCTACCTATAAATGTGCTGTCTTTGCCCACTTTGCCGGTGTTCTAACAAAAGGAAAAATGTCTGTTCAAGAGGAAATTAACCCATTTTTATGCATTTGCATTACAGGGGCAATAACTGTAAACAATGAACCTGTCTTTTCATGAAGCCAGTCACTATAAAAACTTATTGATGTCATAAATATGAGCTGACGTATACCTAAGCAACATGGACTTTGTCCCAAGCACTTTATTTATTTATTATTAATAGCTAAAAGAGCAAACCAGAAAAACCTCTTTGGATTCTGCAGATGTTATTACATAACTCAATTTGTCTATCAGAATATCTTCTCTGTTCATGACGACTGAGGTCAATAGTATGACCATCACATTCATTTTGCACACATGTGATATTTTGAAGGTCAAGAATGTTTAATGATACTGCTCGTGAAAGGAATGATGATAATGATGTGCACTGCTCATGTGATCACCTACAGTAACTGATCTCACATGACTTAAGATTAGTATTTTGAGTAACACCAGATACAGATATCTGGTTACAACTTTCCAACTCTAGACTCTGTAGCTGTTCATGATGAGAGAGATCAATACTATGACCATCACATTCTGCCTGCTTACATGTGACATCTTCAAGGTAAAGACTTTCTAATGATACTGCTTGTGAAAGGAATGATGATAATGATGTCCACTGCTCATGTGATAACCTACAGTTAAAGATCTTACATGACTCAAGATTAGTAGTAGGCATAACACCAGATACAGATATCTGGTTACAACTTTCCAACTCTAGACTCTGTAGTTGTTCATGATGAGAGAGATCAATACTATGACCATCACATTCTGCCTGCTTACATGTGACATCTTCAAGGTAAAGACTTTCTAATGATACTGCTTGTGAAAGGAATGATGATAATGATGTACACTGCTCATGTGATAACCAACAGTCACTGATCGTACATGACTTAAGATTAGTATTATGAGTAACACCAGACACAGATATCTGGTTACATCTACTTAACTCTAGACTCTGTAGCTGTTCATGATGAGAGAGATCAATACTATGACCATCACATTCAGCATGCTTACATGTGACATATGCAAGGTCAAGACTTTCTAATGATACTGCTTGTGAAAGGAATGATGATAATGATGTGCACTGCTCATGTGATAACCTACATTCTCTGATCTCACATGACTTAAGATTAGTATTTTGAGTAACACCAGATACAGATATCTGGTTACAACTTTCCAACTCTAGACTCTGTAGCTGTTCATGATGAGAGAGATCAATACTATGACCATCACATTCTGCCTGCTTACATGTGACATCTTCAAGGTAAAGACTTTCTAATGATACTGCTTGTGAAAGGAATGATGATAATGATGTCCACTGCTCATGTGATAACCTACAGTTAAAGATCTTACATGACTCAAGATTAGTAGTAGGCATAACACCAGATACAGATATCTGGTTACAACTTTCCAACTCTAGACTCTGTAGTTGTTCATGATGAGAGAGATCAATACTATGACCATCACATTCTGCCTGCTTACATGTGACATCTTCAAGGTAAAGACTTTCTAATGATACTGCTTGTGAAAGGAATGATGATAATGATGTACACTGCTCATGTGATAACCAACAGTCACTGATCGTACATGACTTAAGATTAGTATTATGAGTAACACCAGACACAGATATCTGGTTACATCTACTTAACTCTAGACTCTGTAGCTGTTCATGATGAGAGAGATCAATACTATGACCATCACATTCAGCATGCTTACATGTGACATATGCAAGGTCAAGACTTTTTAATGATACTGCTTGTGAAAGGAATGATGATAATGATGTGCACTGCTCATGTGATAACCTACATTCTCTGATCTTACATGACTTAAGATTAGTATTATGAGTAACACCAGACACAGATATCTGGTTACAACTACTTAACTCTAGACTCTGTAGCTGTTCATGATGAGAGAGATCAATACTAGGACCATCACATTCAGCATGCATACATGTGACATCTACCAGGTCAAGACTTTCTAATGATACTGCTTGTGAAAGGAATGATGATAATGATGTGCACTGCTCATGTGATAACCAACAGTCACTGATCGTACATGACTTAAGATTAGTATTATGAGTAACACCAGACACAGATATCTGGTTACATCTACTTAACTCTAGACTCTGTAGCTGTTCATGATGAGAGAGATCAATACTAGGACCATCACATTCAGCATGCATACATGTGACATCTACCAGGTCAAGACTTTCTAATGATACTGCTTGTGAAAGGAATGATGATAATGATGTGCACTGCTCATGTGATAACCAACAGTCACTGATCGTACATGACTTAAGATTAGTATTATGAGTAACACCAGACACAGATATCTGGTTACATCTACTTAACTCTAGACTCTGTAGCTGTTCATGATGAGAGAGATCAATACTATGACCATCACATTCAGCATGCTTACATGTGACATATGTAAGGTCAAGACTTTCTAATGATACTGCTTGTGAAAGGAATGATGATAATGATGTGCACTGCTCATGTGATAACCTACAGTTAAAGATCTTACATGACTTAAGATTAGTATTATGAGTAACACCAGACACAGATATCTGGTTACATCTACTTAACTGTAGACCCTGTAGTTGTTCATGATGAGAGATGTCAATACTATGACCATCACATTCAGCCTGCTTACATTCGACACCTTTAAGGTAAATCCCTTCTAATGATACTGCTTGTGAAAGGAATGATGATAATGACGTGCACTGCTCATGTGATAATTGCCAGATTCTAATTATGCCAAATCTTACAGATTGAACACTGGAGATGCACATTTCGAGCTGTGCTTGAGTAAAAATCACACATTCACAGAGATTTATGCGTAGCTGGTATTGCCCATCTGTTGAGTTAGATTCTGACACACAACGAAAGCATGTATCCTGGATTTCTTCTGCATAACTAAAGTAAGACACCTGCGAAAAATATGAGTCAGATATTAAATCTCTCCTGTATTCCACCAATTGTTTATCTCTGTATGCCACCTGATAAATGCAGTTAAGGATACGATCTGTAAGTAAAGGCGATAGTCCGCATACCATTTTCAATACGTTTTCTAACGGCAGTAGTTCTACAGCAGAGGTGTTGCCCAAGACGAGATCCTCTATGAGAGTTCTTTGAGAAGTTTGAGTCTGTGAGAGACAGTAACTAGAAATATACACGGCTGCAAAAAACTCCAGATATGATGTATGTATAAATGATAATTTGGAATCTGCGTATGTCGGATCAGCGCATTTTATTTCATGTATTAGTCCCACTTGAACAACTGCTGAAATGTCTTGCTCTGTTAAACCTAACCGTTTTAATCTGTACCGATCAAGTACTACGGACGACATATCTTCTGCATCTTCTGCAATAAATATGTCGTAGGCTACTTTTCCCAAAAGTATAATCAGATCCTGGTTTTCTTTACATGTATTATATTTTTCAAACGCTTTTGGTAGTGGCAGTCCTTCCATCAATGTACATGTATTTCGCGCTAGTCTTCCCTGGCTGTTTTTATGCATCCATTTAAATACTATATTTACAATGTGTGTATAAATATAAGTAATAGATTTATCTATTTTATATTCGTTACAGTACATCCATGTGATTTGTTGCATCAACATTGGCGTTTTTTGTAGATCCCTAAGATTCGAAGTAAGTAGTTTTCGGTAAAGGTCATTAACTGGAGATGAAGATTTACCAAAAAGTGTCATATAGTTCTGTATCAAAGATTTCAATTCATTTACACCCAAGAGGTTTACCTTCAGATCGCATTCCGAGGATTTCATATCAAGTATCCCTCTAGCTGAAGGCCGAGATGTTGTTATTATTGTTGCAAAACGTACAAGACGTGATGTCGGCAATCCGTATGTATCGTGCGGTAAGCGCGATTCACATCTTTGCGGAGGTGTCCACTCGTCCAAACCGTCAGCTAGAATGAGACAACTTTCTGACTCGTCTGAAAAGATCTTGTCAATAAGTGTGCTGTAGTCTTGTAATAGCTTCTTTATCATCTCAGCAATATCACTCTTGTCCGACATAAACTGTAAAGGCACATAAAACAAAAGCTCAAATGCACTTACATCCCTTGTATTGTCATCGTTGTCAAGTCCCACATTTTCATTGCCGTTCATATTATCTGATTCTTTATTTTCCGATTTTCCCGTGACAGCTCTACACCAGTTCTGCATCATCATTTTACAAAATGAGCTTTTCCCTGTGCCTACATCGCCTATGATGTAGATCCTTCTGTTGTTTCTATCACGTGAACGAAACATGTCCTTATAACGATTAATTGGTACAGGCTTTACATTACCTGATTTTTCTGATACTTTATTTGTCTTCATGTGCGTCAACCCTGCCTCATCACATTCTTCAGGTTTGTTCATGTCCTTGTCATTGTTCTTTTCGACCACCATGTTAGGGGAGACATATACCTCACTGATATTAACATCATTGTTTTGAGTCTTTAGTGGAGAAAGCCACGTCTTCACATAATGTTGTTGATACAGTTTTACAAGATGATGTTGGAGGTCTACAAGAGATAATCGAACATTCATTTAATTTTTTAAGTTAAGTACCTAGTTAGTAAGAAGCAATATCCTTGTTGAAGATGTTGCTGAAACGAGTGTGATAGCACATCATCCCAAGCCTCAATTTCTGAAGAGTTGTCTCAGTAAGTATAGACAGATATATGGAATTCTGATCAGTTTTTTATATTAAAAATGGGAAATTAAAATGCATCTTTTTATGTGGAAGCCTTGGTCCAAACTTAACTTCAAGTAGTTGTTGACAACGGATATAACCTGTTTAGTTTTGTGTAGGACTAAAATATACCATACTCACAAGTTATTTCCATGTAAAAATGAAACAAGTAAATTCTGCTTGAGTGCCGTGCAACTTCGTTTAATGAATAATAACAAGTTTTCCTCTTGGCTTTGATGGACACTAACGTTCAGTAATTGTAATCATTTTGTTTTGAATCATTATAATAAATGATAAAAAAACAAAACAAGAGGGACAAGATGGCCCTATATCGCCCACCTTGGTACAAGTCCACTTGCCTGGTGGAAGATCACTAGACAATGTTATATACCAAATAGGTTCTCCTATTATGTCTTTGTAAAACAAGTGACCCCCCCCACGGGCAAGATCAATTTTGAACAAACGCTGAAGAGATCTACTAGGCAATGCTACATGCCAAATATCTAAGCTCTAGGCCTTGTGTTTTAGAGAAGAAGATTTTTAAAGTTTTTCCTATATAAGCCTATGTAAAACTAGGTGACCACCCGGGCAAGGTCAATTTTCATACGGGGGTCATAAGTTGAGCAATCTTGGTAAAAGTCCACTAGACAATGCTATGTGCCAAATATCTAAGCTCTAGGCCTTGTGGTTAAAGTGAAGAAGATTTTTAAAGTTTTTCCTATATAAGCCTATGTAAAACCAAGTGACCCCCCACGCTGGGTCAATTTTGACCCAGGGGTCATAATTTGAAAATCTTGGTAGAGGTGCACTAGACAATGCTACATGCCAAATATCTAAGCTCTAGGCCTTGTGGTTTCGGAAAAGATTTTTTAAAGTTTTTCCTATATAAGCCTATGTAAAACTGAGTGACCACCCGCACTGGGTCAATTTTGACCTGAGGGTCATAATTTGAACGATCTTGGTAGAGGTCCACTAGAAAATGCTACATGCTAAATATCTAAGCTCTAGGCCATGTGGTTTCAGAGGAGAAGATTTTTAAATTTTTCTTATTTGTTGCCATAGCAACCAGAGTTCTGCATGAAATGGAATTTTTTGAACAACGTTAATAGAGCTTATGCAAGGAACATCCCTGCAAAGTTTCATCGCTATTGGCCCAGTAGTTTCAGAGAAGATGTCGTTTGAAGAAAATGGTAGACGGACGGACGTACGACAGACCACGTACGGTGAGCAATCCTAATAGCTCACTCTGTCAGGTGAGCTAAAAACAAGAGCTGTCCGTAAGACAGCATGCTTGGCTATTCATAGTACTTGTCAATAAAGCAAACCTTTTATCAGTAAATAGCAAAACAAAATTCTGTTATATGGAAGTATAAACTAGAACAAGAGCTGTCACATGACAGCACGCTCGACTATTCGAAAGCTTGTTGGTAAAATGGGGTTTTTGTCTAAGAACAGGAGTATTGTGTAATTGTCTATAAGAATTAAGGTCAAAGATATGAAACTTGTTCAAAGACCTTTGTAAATGTACATTGCATTCAAAGCCTTACTCTGGATTCTGCAAGCCAACTGGAGGGAGGATGGGGGGATAATTTCAAAGAAATACATGACCTTGTATATTTGATCATGAATAATTTTGTAACTTTTCAAAATTGGTATGTATAGAATTAAAAAAGCATGACAGCTGCATGCTGCATAATTATTCTATGACATTTCCAAAGAAAGCCATTTTGAGTATTTCCATATTAGTCTGACAAACTGTGACAAAATTCTAAGTTAAAAAGGGCATAAATATGTCAAAAATCAAAAACATTGGTGATGATGTTGAAAGTAAACATACATTTTAAGTTTCAAGTCAATACGTTCGATAGTATTCTATCTTTAACAAAAAATTCAAAGTTAAAAAGGGACACAAATCTATCAAAAATCAAAACAGAGTTATGGAGATTGTTTCCTCAGGTGTAGATGTTGATGGTTGACACATACTTTGAGTTTCAAGTCAATACTTTTGATAGTATTCAAGATATTTGACTTTATAAAATCTTTTACCAAAAATTCTAAGTTAAAAAGGGATATAAATCTGTCAAAAATCAAAACAGAGTTATGGGGATTGTTTCCTCAGGTGTAGATGTTGATGGTAAACATATATTTTGAGTTTCAAGTCAATACCTTATATAGTATTCAAGATATTTGAATTTACAAAAAACTTTTACCAAAAATTCTAAGTTAAAACAAGAGGGCCAAGATGGCCCTATATCGCTCACCTTGGTACAAGTCCACTTGCCTGGTGGAAGATCACTAGATAATGTTATATACCAAATAAGTTTTCCTATATACGCCTTTGTAAAACAAATGATCCCCCCCCCCGGGCAAGGTCAATTTTGACCCCAGGGCCATAATTTGAACAAACTTTAAAGAGGTCTACTAGGCAATGCTACATGCCAAATATCTAAGCTCTAGGCCTTGTGGTTTCAGAGAAGAAGATTTTTAAAGTTTTTACTATATATTCCTATGCAAAACTAAGTGACCCCCGGTGCGGGGTCAATTTTAACCTGGGGGTCATAATTTGAACAATATTGGTAGAGGTCCACTAGCCAATGCTACATGCCAAATATCTAAGCTCTAGGCCTTGTGGTTTCAGAGAAGAAGATTTTTAAAGTTTTTACTATATAAGCCTATGTAAAACTAAGTGACCCCCGGTGGGGGGTCAATTTTGATCCGGGGGTCATAATTTGAACAATCTTGGTAGAGGTCCACTAGCCAATGCTACATGCCAAATATCTAAGCTCTAGGCCTTGTGGTTTCAGAGAAGAAGATTTTTTAAGTTTTTCCTATATATTCCTATGCAAAACTAAGTGACCCCCGGGGCGGGGTCAATTTTGACCCGGGGCTCATAATTTGAACAATATTGGTAGAGGTCCACTAGCCAATGCTACATGCCAAATATCTAAGTTCTAGGCCTTGTGGTTTCAGAGAAGAAGATTTTTTAAGTTTTTCCTATATATTCCTATGCAAAACTAAGTGACCCCCGGTGCGGGGTCAATTTTGACCCGGGGGTCATAATTTGAACAATCTTGGTAGAGGTCTACTAGACAATGCTACATGCCAAATATCTTAGCTCTAGGCCTTGTGGTTTCAGAGAAGAAGATTTTTAAAGTTTTTCCTATTTGTTGCCATAGCAACCAGAGTTCTGCATGGAATGGAATTCTTTGAACAATTTTGGTAGAGCTTCATGCAAGGAACATTCCTGCATAGTTTTATCAACATTGGCCTAGAGGTTTCAGAGGAGATGTCATTTGAATCAAAATGTTGACGGACGACGGACGGACGACGGACGACGGACAATCATCGATCAGAAAAGCTCACCCTGGCATAGCCAGGTGAGCTAAAAAGGTATAAATCTGTCAAAAATCAAAACAGAGTTATGGGAATTGTTTCCTCAGGTGTAGATGTTGATGGTAGACACATACTTTGAGTTTCAAGTCAATACCTTTGATAGTATTCAAGATATTTGAAATTATAAAAAAGTTTAACCAAAAATTCTAAGTTAAAAAGGGGCATAAATCTGTCAAAAATCAAAACAGAGTTATGGGGATTGTTTCCTCAGGTGTAGATGTTGATGGTAAACATATATTTTGAGTTTCAAGTCAATACCTTTGATAGTATTCAAGATATTTGACTTCATAAAAAACTTTAACCAACGCAGACGCCGACTCCGGGGCGAGTGCAATAGTCTCCTTATTCTTCGAATAGTCGAGCTAAAAATGTCATCATAAAACACTTGACCTATCACTCAATGTGATTAATACCCCCAAAAGACTACTTAATAAACTGAGGAAGTTCGTAGTAACAGAATACCTTGCAAAAATCACTTAAACAGAGATATTGATCTTGGCAATCACTCTGTAATTTGTCGAGATAAAGTTATGGTTCTTATACACTGCACTTCCTTTCATTGTGCTGGACCGGACCATTGTATGAAGGTGTATTGAATTCCAACCAGTAGTTTTCAAGTTATGCTCTGGACATACAGTAGTACTCTTTGGTAATGTAAATAACAGTGCAATTGAGTACTAAAGTATTGTAGTACTCCATTGTAGTACTCTATATAGTTCTGGAAAGTACTGTGGTGTGTACTGAATAGTACTGTACAGTACTGACAGCCTATAGTTCTGTCGTGTTTTACTGTAGTTTGGTGAAGTACTTTTTGATAATACATGGGCGAGGTCATTTTCAGACCCAAGGGTCATGATTTGAATATTTAACCCTGGGCCTTCCTGTTCTTGATAAGGAGATTTTTAAAGTGTTTTCCTTTCTGTTTTCATGACAACCAGAGTTCTGCATGGAATAGGATTTTTGAACAACTTTGATAGAGCTTCATGCCAAGTTTCATTAACATTGACCAAGTGGTTTCTGAGATGTCGTTTGAAGGAAATGGTAGCCTGACATTGGGTGATCCTACAAGCTCATCCTGGCACTTTGTGCCATGTGAGCTTACAAGTTAATAGAGTATTGCCATGCATTACAAAGTCCCCTATCTGATCTGAATCTATGAGATAAACGTATGATCAAAGTTCTTTGAGAACATATGAGCCAGGTTTTATGAAAATCGTTCAAAGGGTCAAAGAGATATAGTCCAGTGTATGTATATCGAACTAAAATATATATCGAACAAGTGTTTATATAGTCAAATGAAATAAAATCCGAACCATCAACTTGATTTTCCTCACTCTATTTGAAGAGTTATAAAGATCTATAACTGTTATCTTTTTCTTTTCCCGTAAATCTATGTTAAATAATTGCAAGGATTAATAAAACATAAAAAAGACAGTTCATGTTTTCATTTGCAATACTGAAAAAAATAGAATTGAAGAAAGCTGATTTTTGCTCACTTGTCATAACATGAAATGTTAACACTTATTTTTTTCCCAAAATGGAATTTCATCCGGACGCTCAGAATTATTTACGTAAAATATTATCACTTGAATATCGTACTTAGCAATTATGTTTGTATTCTCATTTAACCACTTTATTTGATTTGATTTGATTTGAAGAGAATTTTATCAAGGTCCGTCCAAAAGAGCACTTATGTTAGCTTAATATTTGGATGAGACCCCGGCATGTCTCCCGTCATGCCTAAAAAACAAAATTTTGAAGCCAGAAATAGGAGAAATTTACCTGACTGCAATTTCCAGCTAGTATAGCCATATTTAACTACTTTACCAAACATTACACATTTATAATGATTTACCTTTATGAATAATAGTAACAAATGTGCTTTAAAAATACAATATAGACGGCAAAAGAAAAATGCAAAAATCAACAGACTTCTTTGAACTCTCCGGAACATATTTGCAGTTCGATATATACGATTACTTTACTGTACATTTTGCTTTGTTGGGCCAGAAAATATTGTTCCTCATAACCGAAGTTTCCTTATAACCGGAGTATGATATAATTAACCGTATATTTTTTAATTTAACAAAGAAGGGAAAAAATCGGGACCAAAAAACTGTTCGTTATATCCGAAGTTACGTTTTATCCGGAGTCGATATATACAGAGTTTACTGTATAGTAATGTGTAGTTGGGATATTATTCATGAGCTTGACCCCAAGGACATGACTTGATCAAACTTGGCAGAGGACCACTAGATAATACTACAAATCAAACATCTAAGTTCTAGGCCTTGCGGGTTTGGAAAAGAATATTTTTTTCCTATACCAAGTGGCCACCCCTGGCAGGGTGTGCAACCGATGGTTGTATCTAGGTTTCAGATATGATTGGTGGGTGCATTGGGGTTTGTAGTAAGCTGCATCTATATATAATGAAATGTGCTTTAACACAATGCATTATTTCAATGGTTTATTTATATATGTCTATAATAAGTGTCATATTGACTTGATACTACATGTACCTAAGATATTGGACTTTTTAAAAACTTTTAAGTCAAAAAGTTGCATAAATCTATCAAAAACAGAGTCAGGGTCTTCCGATTTTTGAGAAGATTTTGAGAAGTTTCTCATTTCCATAATGTCATGGTAAGCAAATTTTGCATCGAATGGAATTATTCGAACAGCTTTGACAGAGCATTATCAACATCCCTGCCAAATTTCAACATTGTCCCGGTGGTTTCAAAGGAGATGTCTTTGAAGGAAATGGTGAAAGGACATACAACGTACGCTGGACGGTGAGCGATCCTAATAGCTCACCATGGTACTAAAAGCTGAAGGAGGAGTTTGCTCAACAAACAACATGAAATTAATGCAACAGAAATGTCAAAGTTCAAAGGGGAATAACATCATGACGGATAGGCACATTTACTTTTTATGGCGATTGTTTGTGCCAATATTCAATGCAATCCTTTGAAAACTGAAGGAGAAGTTTGCTTGCAGTATGACATTCATAAAATAGAATTGTTTAAGTCCAAAGGGGCAAAACCCGACATTAAGATAGATACACATATATAGTTTGTGTTGCTTATCTACAACTCATCTCGATTATGTGTACGAATATTACGTGCAAGTTGCTCAACATGCAAAATCTATGTTATTAAAGAAGGCCGACCAACAGGATGATTCCAGTATAGCAATGCAACCATTAGGCAACGTCAACTGATTGCTCCTACTGAAATGTTTGCTAACATGTCCAACACTCAGTTTAGCCAAAATGGAAAGGATCATTACGTTGTTATAAAGCTACTAAAGAAAACCAAAGGTCAAGGTAAGTTTGACTTTCGACTAGAAACATCATAGTCAGTACAAATTACATGTAACTGCATCTTGCTCAATGCTAGTATGGTTACATGTTCTGCGTATATATTAAGCCAAAGCGTTTTGCAGTTGAACTGACATGAAAAGCGTAATAAGCGACGATGCAGTACAAAGCCCGTTCCCCAACTTTATGTCTATTTACACGTGACACAAAGTTAGACATATGTATTTTCAGAATGACGGGATGATGTCTTGCCTTGCGATACAAACAAAAACACCTGAGACCATTCAGTTACTACCAAAGTCCCATTACAAACTCATAAGTCAGATTTAACAATTCGGACATACAAATACATTTTTGTATCATCTTATAGTTACCCTGTTTCTGTTTCAAATAGTCCATCCTGACCTGGTGTTTCTCCTGAGCACTACTCAAGACGTCAACTTTCTTTTCCAAGTTTTTCTGTTTTACTTCCAAATCATTCAGTTTCTTCTCTACTGCGATTATCCTCTGAAACAAGTTTATTAGAAACTCAAAAGGTGCTGAAAAAACGACTGATTATGTATGTCCTCCTCTAGGGAGATTTTCAATACATATGAACCATGTACTACATACATAATAACAAAACTAGTCGCCTGTTAAAATGTCCAAAACAAACACGGTTGGAAGGGGCTTTAAACTCTTACAACAACAACAATAATACTTGGCTCTTTCGATCATTCTATTTTCTTTCACTCTCCTAGCACCAGACGCAAAGACATACATTTTTTTATCAGACATAGTGTTTGAGACTTGAAGAATGTGCTAGTGTATGTTTCATTTATTTAAGTTAGAAGTTTCGACATAACTGACGGGATTTAGGAACAAGAGGGCCATGATTGCCCCGTATCGCTCACCTAACAACCATTGGGTATAATAGAAGGTCATCAATAGTAAAAAGGGTCAATTTTTACCTTTGGCTAATGACTTTCCTCTACACAAGCCTATATAAAATCAATAGACCCCCGAGCAGAGTCATGATTTGAACAATCTTGGTAGAGGTTCACCAGTTATGCCATATGCTAAATATCTAAGTTCTAGGCCTTGTGGTTTCTGACAAGATTTTTTTAGATTTTCCTACATAAGCCTATATAAAAACAAGTGACCTCTGGGTGGGGACAATTTTAACCCGGGGGTCATAATTTGAACAATCTTGGTAGAGTTCCACTAGGTAGACAAAGCTGTAGGCCTTGTGGTTTCAGAGTATAAGATTTTTAAGTTTTTCCTACATTAAGCCTAATGCTAAATTATTAGCCTGATTATGACAATGTACGTAGTTTGATAATACTAGTAATTTATCTTTACAACAAATATCAAAATTTATACTTAAATATAGAAACCCAGACAATAGTTTGATATAGGTTTTTCTATATTGTATTCACTCTTCTGTAAAATACAATTTGCAAGTAAATGTCTTTATATTTATACTTGCTGTAACCATGTTACCTGCTGTATACTTTGTATTTGCCAGAAGCATTGTAAAATGTTAAAGCAATAAACATATTGTAATGTATTCTATTGTATAATACTTATATTGTTAAATTATACTGCAATACTGAGTGATCTGCTGGTCGAGACATTACATTTAATGATAATTTTACTAGGCATGCTAATACAATTACATGTAGGGTTTCCAAGATAGCAGATTGTCCACCTTTTATGAAATGTCTGGGGTCAAGGGACGTTACTCCAGAGTTAAACATGAAATCTGAATGGTTATTGAACTTGGCCAAGAAATTGTGCAAATAAATATTGACTAGGTTTGATAATGCTTAAATATAAACAAATCGCTTTAGAAAGAACAGATACGACCGTTTTAGTTGAATTTTGGTAATTCGAGAGGCAAACGAGCTCTTATCAAACTTGGCTGACCTATTGTGTCCTTCATCATTATGGCTAGGTTTGTTGTTGATCCGATATTGATAAGAGAACAAACAGACAATGTAATTTGGCTACATCTCGACAATTCAATGAAAATTATTCACAGCATGATGCAATTTGGTTGGTTATTGAACTTGTCGATGTCTTTGTGTTTTTTTTGGGGTGGGGGGGGGGGGGGGGGGGGGGGGGGGGGGGGGTGATATTATGTCAAACGTGAGGTGTTTATGTGAAAAGGATTGAGCAAATGCATGTAGTGCTATTTTGCGAAAATTTTGACCCGGTTTGTGACGATCATTCAACTTAGAGAGCAGACAATATTAGTGCACACCACTAGCCCAGCCACGCCACATGTTATTACCGAAAATGTTTCATCTCAAAGGACAGGCATATAACATTTGAATTAAATAACTTATCTTTAAAACCTACTTTTTCATGATCGTAGTGTTTTAGTTTCAATCTCTTCACTTCTGGTTCGTACTCTTCTTTAAATACTGAAGAAGCAGTTGATTGCACTTCTGCTACTGCTGTTTCTTTAGCAGCTTTTATTTCATGTTCTGCTTCTAACGCCTGGTTCTTCCCTTTCTCTGTCAATTCTCTCATACGCTCTTCAGATTTTTCCTTAATTTCTTTCTGGTTTGCCGCTGTCAGATCCTTTATACTTTCTTCACATTGTTCTTTTGCTTCCTTTATCGCATCAAGTGCAGTCTGTATTGCTCTAGCCTCTTCCTTTGTTGTGACAACCAATTCGTCTTTCACCATCTATTGTAGCAGTGTGAGATTAAAAACTATAAGGTATTTGTTTTCTTTCTGCATTTGAATATACATTTGAATTCTAGTGTACATTTAATATTTATCTAAGAAAATATGAGTTAGATCATTTCGCTTTTATTTTAGGCCTACTTCTAATAAAGCACAAATACAATGTACCCTCTAAATTCGCTAATTTTTGCACAGCAAACATAAATATTCTGTTCCAAGAGTACATATTCAGTTTTATATTTGATTTTCCAGTCCTGAAAATAATGCACTATTATATGTTATTTGTTTTTTTGACGTGGTATACTGGAATATATTACCCACCTAGATTAAAATTACCCTAACCTTTAAGCGAGGGTGATATTATGTCGGGATGGGTAATATATCCCCTTATACCACCTCAAAAATAAAATTACAATTTCATTACCCTTCCCTTTCTTGAATTTTGCAGGATTTGTTTAATTTTTAATTCATTTAACCGTCAAATACCCTTATGATACGCCAATGTCACTTTGTGACGTCGCTTAATAACGTCATAAATCAGCACATACTAATACATTGGCGTACTGTACTCGAACACCCTCACATTTAGCGTGGAGTACAATGACAGGATATCTGAAGTGTATATTACTAGTCTCACTATTTCCACTCCGAAGGCAAACCCATTTTACAGGATGACATTTTATAGTTGTCCGCCTTCTAAAGTAAAGGTGTGACAGTTATGAAATATCAGATCTGTGAAAGGGTTCACACTGAAGCTAGTATATTAGTAGTAAAGTATATGGCTTGCCTGTTAATATCAATATCTATTTACTTGTCATTGACCAATCAAACGGCTGGAAACTTTGTGGAAGCGTAACAAACATAATTTTACATGCATGTAAAAATTGTGCTTATTACAATGATTAAATTTTAACAGGCTTTAAATAACCAGATTAGCAAATCAATTCAGAAATAAACTTACCTCTTTCAGCTTTTTGACTGCTTCTTGTGCCGATGGATCATTGATAAGTGTTTTCTGGTCTTCGAGAACAGCTATCATAACATGAAGATATTTTGTTACTTCTGTATCTGACAGCTCGAGAGTTGAATTGTGTAGAATTTCATTCCGTATTTGTCGTACCTACATTAATGTTTGATAACAAAACATTTACTTAAATCATATTTCAACGTCTTTTCTGTTGAGATTTAATACTCTAGATCTACTGTTTAAACTAAAATGTTCTAAACAGAAAACAAGCTAATTAAAGTACAATGTAGTCATATGGGACAGGAAGCTATTTATGACTGTTTTGGTTGCGTATGTGAATTCTTAGCAATGATACAAATGTAAGTCAATCTGATTAAATAATATGATACACACTGTTAAAATATCTGTTTTTGAATAGCTTAAACACACTTGCAAATTATTTCAGCATTATTCTTTTAAGGTCGTTCATAAGTAAAAGCAATTTAAATTGAATTACAATTTTTTACACCTGCTAAGTTAGTTCCAAAATAATAGAGTTGAGTTACATTCCGAGCAAAAATAAAAAGGATTGTTCAAAAATGGGGTAAAGTACAGTTACATGTATGTTCTTTGGATACTGAACGTTCTCTACATATCTTATATCATTATTTATAATATCAAAGTAAATCTGTTCTATGGTTTTGGAATTATGCTTCATGATTTTATAAGACGAAGGGAGACTATTAAAATTTTGGTAAGCTAGAATTATGGTGGGGATAATTAACTAGATGCCTATGTGCAACATGACGAGCCCGCCAGCTGTCAAAAGGACTAACTCCTTAACAAGAAGAGATAGATCAAAATACACATAAATATTGGATGTAACATGCATGTTGTACCACAGAAAAGTGGTCTCGATTTTTCTCTATGGCAAGTAATAAAAACCCCCCCCCCCCCCCCCCCCCCCCCCCCCCCCCCCCCCCCCCCCCCCCCCCCCCCCCCCCCCCCCCCCCCCCCCCCCCCCCCCCCCCCCCCCCCCCCCCCCCCCCCCCCCCCCCCCCCCCCCCCCCCCTTTATAGGGGGGGGTTTTTTTTTTTTTTTTTTTTTTTTTTTTTTAAAAAAGTTACAATAATAAGCTATTTATACTAACAACAAAGGGAAGTAATTCTAAAAACAAGAGTATCTCATGGTGGTGAACGTTTGTGCCAAGTTATATCAAAATCCCTCCAAGCATGAAGAGGAAATGCTTTGGCCAAAGATATTCTTGAATTTGACCTTTAACCTCTAAATGTTACCTTGACCATAGACCTAGGGACCTAGTTTTTGCGCATGACACTTAGTCTCATGATGGTGAACATTTGTGCCAAGTTATTTAAGAATCCCTTGATCCATGGATAAGTTACAGCCAGTACAGACTAAACTCGGACGCACAATTACACTGAACCGCCATTTGGACAACTATATCAAGCTAGTATCAAGCGGGCTTGACAAAAACTGGTTAAGGTAGAGTTTTGTCAATGCACATCTGCTAAATGAACTCTTACAAGTCATGTCAACTCGATTTAATCTCTTCAATACTTTGTACATGTTCAGGACTAATAATTTCAGACCGACTGACACATTTTCAACGAAACCAAATTCAAACAAAATTACAGGTGTATCTTTCTTTTATATATGTTTTGGCACACTTTATCGCCACTCAATTGCTCCTTAGTAACGCCTTAAAATTGTGAATAACAATGGTTGCATTAGTCCATTTAAGTGTCTGAAGAGACATATATAAGTCATCAAAGACTGAATTTGTTTTTTTTGCACTCACCTGAGAAAATGTATCATGTGGTGGACAAATATTGCATTGAATTTCTGACTGAAAAAAAGTGCCATTGATGATAATACTGAGCAACCCAGCGGCATCAGTCTCGGCTGCTGTGTTATTTGACCCTTGAGTTGTTGTTGTCAAGAAACATTTGGCAATCTGCCAATGATCTCTGTACCATGTGCTGGAGTCTGTGATCCACAGTGGATCCTTAAATCGGTGTTTTGTAATGATTTCGTCATAAAATTGTCCACATGTGTTACACGCCCTATTCCCTTTTTTTCTACAGTTGCACTTTGCTTTGTTCCGATGGTTATAAATGCAAGCATGTCCACTAGCATGTGCTGGTTGAATGTTCTTTACCGTACAACTGGTGCACGGTGCGAGAGTATGAAGTATTCTTGCATGTTCTACTTTCACAACACGGTCAGTGAATGGATATAAGCCCTCTTGAACATAGAGCAGACCGAGGGCTCCTTTCACCCAATTCCTGTAGGGTTTGCTATGTATGATATTTGGCATTTTCGCACTTTTTTAATTTCTGCAGAACTTAGGCAAAGTCATTGTTTTCCATTACGTATTTGAAGGTATGCTGTACCTGAAAACAAACATGGATTATAAACATTTAACGATCAGCATGTGTGTATGCTAAAGTTTGTATAATGTGAAAGATGATAAACAGTACAAAATGTGTCAGATATTAAGCTTATCTAACAAATTTGTTAGTTTGATATGCTCTATAAAATCTACACTAAATTTGACCGATAACACTCGTCCAACATTTTAAAATGTTATCATATCAGTGACAGTGACATGATAATACTTTGTCACTGTCACTGATATGATAACATTTTAAAATGTTGGACGAGTGTTATCGGTCACCATGCCCACATTCTGGACTACTTCCAGTTCAACAATCAGGGGACTCCTCAAGCGCTTTCACAGAGAAAAAGTAATCAAGCATGTCATTTGTCCTATCATTTTTGTATGTTCATTTACAAAACATGGTTAATGATGTATTTATTGCATAAAAATACAGCCAAAATAAATACATTCAATGATACATTCAACAAATACATGTAGCACGACATCATAAAAATAGAAAACTGCCTGTAGAATTTTTATTTTTGAAATAAATATATTGTTGTCGGTATTAATTTTCTTAGTTAGATTATTTGCTATCCATCTAAAGCAATTTTGAAGCAAAATTTGAGAAAAACTTTTTTGTTTTTTTTTATCACTATCCAAATTTCACACTAAGTCCTTAATGTGCGATTGAAATGGCCTGAAACCTATCAGCTATCTAGCAAAAGTTGAAAACTAACTTTAAACCGCGCACTTTTCACTCAGCAACTCTCAAGTTCCTTGTTTGTTTACAATAAGAATACCCCAGTGTTGTTGTTGAGGCAATGCTGCCATTTTTAAAATGTCTGTGTATACTTGAAAATTCTTGCGTGCGTCTTTGCAAAAATTTTGTTTGCAAAGTAATATCATATTAAGGCGGACACAAAAAATGAATGACCCTTAAGTGTAACCTTAGCCTTAAGTAGATGGGGTTGAAACATGAGTTCTGCAGCCATGTTGTCTTGATGAAGTAGTAATACACATTAGACCAAACATTCATGAAAATCATTATAGGGTTGTAATAATATACAGTGCGGACTTAAATAAAACAATACACCCCTAAGTGGGACATTGGCCTTGACCTTCAAAGTAAAGTCAAAATCAGAACTAAGGAAAAAATACTTTTAGTAATAGTGTAGTGATGCTTGGAACAACCTACCACAAGAGGTCATAAATGCACCTAACCTAAACATATTCAAATCAAGATTAAACAAGAGCCATGTTACACATGGTTAATCCCCCCGCTGGGAAGAAGTTACCTGAAGGTTGTACTTTCAAGTAAGTGGAAAAAGAATAAGGCAATGAAGAGAAGGTTTGCAAAATTATATTAATGTTCATTATCAGTATAGGTATGATATTTTTCTATTTGACTAAAAGTAGGCAAGGTAGAGTTATTGTTCTTGCACACTGCACTTCCTACCAATGTGCTATGTCAGTGTATTAAGTTTGAAGAAAATCCCTCAAGTACTTTTGGAGTTATGCTTCGGACAAGTAAATCTGATAAAGGGGAATAACTCTAAAGGTAGGCAAGGTAGAGTTATTGTTCTTGCACACTGCACTTCTTACCAATGTGCTATGTCAGTGTATTAAGTTTGAAGAAAATCCCTCAAGTACTTTTGGAGTTATGCTTCGGACAAGTAAATCTGATAAAGGGGAATAACTCTAAAAGTAGGCAAGGTATAGTTATTGTTCTTGCACACTGCACTTCCTACCAATGTGCTTTTTCAGTGTATTAAGATTGAAGTAAATCCCTCAAGTACTTTTGGAGTTATGCTCTGGACAAAACTTTTAAAGTAAATCTGATAAAGGTGAATAACTCTAAAATTAGGCAAGGTAGAGTAATTGTTCTTGCACACTGCACTTCCTACCAATGTGCTATGTCAGTGTATTAAGTTTGAAGAAAATCCCTCAAGTACTTTTGGAGTTATGCTCTGGACAAAACTTTTAAAGTAAATCTGATAAAGGGGAATAACTCTAAAAGAAGGCAAGGTAGAGTTTTTGTTCTTGCACACTGTACTTCCGACCAATGTGCGATGTCAGTGTATTAAGTTTGAAGAAAATCCCTCAAGTACTTTTGGAGTTATGCTTCGGACAAGTAAATCTGATAAGGGGAATAACTCTAAAAGAAGGCAGGGTAGAGTTATTGTTCTTGCACACTGCACTTCCGACCAATGTGCTATGTCAGAGTATTAAGTTTGAAGAAAATCCCTCAAGTACTTTTGGAGTTATGCTCTGGACAAAATTTTTTAAGTAAATCTGATAAAGGGGAATAACTCTAAAAGTAGGCAAGGTAGAGTTATTGTTCTTGCACACTGCACTTCCTCCCAATGTGCTCTGTCAGTGTATGAAGTTTGAAGAAAATCCCTCAAGCACTTTTGGAGTTATGCTCCGAACAAAATTGGGACGGAGACACGGACGGACGGACGGACGGACGGAGACCATTACTAATATAACAAGAGCCATGTTACACATGGTTAATCCCCCCGTCAGGAAAAAGTTACCTGAAGGTTGTACTTTCATAAATTTTACTTGGTGAGAGGAAATCCTTAAAAAGCCGTATAGTTATGGTCATGCTGAGTACAGTTTTCAAGTAAGTGGAAAAAGAATAAGGCAATGAAGAGAAGGTTTGCAAAATTATATTAATGTTCATTATCAGTATAGGTATGATATTTTTCTATTTGACTAAAAGTAAGAAAAGTAGAGTTATTGTTCTTGCACACTGCACTTCCTACCAATGTGCTATGTCAGTGTATTAAGTTTGAAGAAAATCCCTCAAGTACTTTTGGAGTTATGCTCCGGACAAAGTTTTTCAAGTAAATCT
This sequence comes from Saxidomus purpurata, assembly GCA_022818135.1. NCBI lineage: Eukaryota > Metazoa > Mollusca > Bivalvia > Venerida > Veneridae > Saxidomus > Saxidomus purpurata. The sequence goes on along the minus strand of JAFMSR010000011.1, from coordinate 9,916,979 downwards.
GATAAAGGGGAATAACTCTAAAAGTAGGCAAGGTAGAGTTATTGTTCTTACACACTGCACTTCCTACCAATGTGCTATGTCAGTGTATTAAGTTTGAAGAAAATCCCTCAAGTACTTTTGGAGTTATGCCTCGGACAAGTAAATCTGATAAAGGGGAATAACTCTAAAAGTAGGCAAGGTAGAGTTATTGTTCTTGCACACTGCACTTCCTACCAATGTGCTTTGTCAGTGTATTAAGTTTGAAGAAAATCCCTCAAGTACTTTTGGAGTTATGCTTCGGACAAGTAAATCTGATAAAGGGGAATAACTCTAAAAGTAGGCAAGGTAGAGTTATTGTTCTTGCACACTGCACTTCCTACCAATGTGCTATGTCAGTGTATTAAGTTTGAAGTAAATCCCTCAAGTACTTTTGGAGTTATGCTCCGGACATAACTTTTAAAGTAAATCTGATAAAGGTGAATAACTCTTAAAGTAGGCAAGGTAGAGTTATTGTTCTTGCACACTGCACTTCCTACCAATGTGCTATGTCAGTGTATTAAGTTTGAAGAAAATCCCTCCAGTACTTTTGGAGTTATGCTCCGGACAAAGTTTTTCAAGTAAATCTGATAAAAGGGGAATAACTCTAAAAGTAGGCAAGGTAGAGTTATTGTTCTTACACACTGCACTTCCTCCCAATGTGCTCTGTCAGTGTATGAAGTTTGAAGAAAATGGCTCAAGTACTTTTGGAGTTATGCTCCGGACAAAATTGGGACGGACGCACGGACGGACGGACGGACGGACGGACGGACGAAGAGCATTTCTAATATCCCCTTTGCCTTCGGCGGGGGGATAATAAAGCTTGGGTTTGGGATAAATTTGGGACAAAAGTTAATGCTATAAATAACTACAAAATGGGGAATAATAGAGTCTTTGAGAAAGAAAAAGGAGACAGTATGCAAAAGATGAAAAGTGTTTTAAATAAGTTTTAAACAAGAGGGTAAAGATGACCCTATATCACTCACCACAGTACAAGTCCGCTTGTATGGTGGAAGATCACTAGATAATGCTAGACCATGCAAGGTCAATTTTGACCCAAGGGTCATAATTTGTACAAAATTTGAAGAGGTCTACTAGGCAATGCTACATGCCAACTATCTAATTCGGGTTGTACCGATTATAGCCTCTTTAGAGGATGGTGGACCCAATAAGCACAATTACAAACAAACAAACAAAGCCAACTATCTAAGCTCTAGGCCTTGCAGTTTCAGAGAAGAAGATTTTTAATTTTTTCCTATAATAGCCTATGTAAAACTAAGTGACCCCCGTGCGTGGTCAATTTTTATCCGGGGTCATGATTTGAACAATCTTGGTAGAGGTCCATTAGACAATGCAACATGCCAAATATCTAAGCTCTAGGCCTTGTGGTTTCAGAGAAGAAGATTTTTAAAGTTTTTCCTATATAAGCCTATGTAAAACTAGTGGACCTCTACCAAGATTGTTCAAATTATGACCCCCGGGTCAAAATTGGCATGCCAAATTAGTTTTTGCATAGGTATATATAGGAATTTTTTTTTTTAAATCTTCTTCTCTGAAACCACATAGCCTAGAGCTTAGATATTTGGCATGTAGCATTGGCTTGTAGACTTCTACCAAGATACATGATCCCCGGATCAACTTTAAAAATCTTCTTCTCTGAAACCCTAAGGCCTAGAGCTTAGATATTTGGCATGTACCAATGCCTAGTAGACCTTTTCAAAGTTTGTTCAAATTATGCATCGGAGGTCCAAATGCTTGCCGGTGGAGGTCACTTGTTTTACAACGACGTATATAGGAAGACCTTTTTGGTATATAACATTGTCTAAGTGATCTTCCACCAGGCAAGTGGACTTGTACCAAGGTGAGCGATATAGGGTCATCGGCCCTCTTGTTATAATTTAAAATTTACGATCACACTTCAGTTTGTTTTTGAATGGAAGTATCACTGTATAGTCACTGACAATCTATTTTAATTGAACATGTCATGTTAGAGCAATAAAGTGACAGGTAGCCAAAGTTTACTAACTGGTTCGGATGCACTTTCTATTTTTATCAGACTCAGGTTTACATTTTGTGTTATCAGCCTGGTCTACAGCAATAAACTGACAGGTAGCCAAAGTTAACGTTTTGGTTGGTTTGCACTTTTAAATAACGAGACTTTTCAGTAATCGTGAAAATGTACATTGTTTTCTTTACAAACATTTTGACTGCAAACGGTGGAGGCAGGAATAGTATTGCATATTCTGAAAATCACCTTAATGGAACATAATGTAGAACGTATTATAATATTGCTGCATTAACTTTGTTTTAATCAACTCTGAATGAAAATACTCCTGGATCGTATATAAAATCTATATTAATCCTGATGAAAAAAAAAAGAAAATAGCGTAAAGATTATTAAAAGCTAGGGGTGTAACTATTTAGTTCTGTAAAATGTATTTTGCTTTGAAACAAACGAAGAACAAATATCTTGCTACTCCCTCACTTCTCCTTGTAGACTCCAAACTTCTCCCTATTTTCAGCTCAGGGAGAAGTGACTTATCCCTAAAATTTTGCTCTAGCTAGGCCCCTGGTCAATATCAATTTATTCTGTCTCTGTTCAAGGTCTTTCAAATAGTACTATTTGAAAGACCTTGCCCTGTTATAAAGTTGCATCTCATATTCAATCAGGGTCCGTATATTATACGGACCCTGATTCAATATATTTACATGACAGCTTTGTTTCTAGGCCCGCTATGATACGTAGTGTGATACGTACTATCACAGTTTTTCTTGTTATTATTGTATTCAATATTCGTTCTGACGTGGAAAGATTCACGGGTCGTCTATAAAGGTGGCGAAGACGAGGAGAAACAAACACGGGTCGTACCGATGATAGCCTCTTTAGAGGATGGTGGACAATTACAAACAAAAGAAACAGAGACAAACAGATGGCGCATGCGCAAGAATAACGTCATCTCAGGGATGGATATAGATCATCTTCTTTTTCTCAATAATACTGTCATTTACGACAAAACATTGAAAAAAACTTCTGCTTTATAATATTAGAAGAAGAAATTAGGATTGCAAACTGTATTTTTGTTTGGAATCACACCTTTTTTTCTGGGCTCCCAGCATCTGCATGTTTAACTTCCTGGTGAAAGATCTAGAAATCTAGATCTAATAAGTAGGCGTACATAAAGATTTTGATATAAAACAAAAAGAATAAAATATTACTCACTAAAATAAGCTTGATATATTTTCCCCGTTATTTTTTGTTTCTTCAAGACGAAAACTGATTTCCCAACAACATTTAATTTACGTCTGTTATGTAGCACGGTTCGTGTTTATAGACATGTATTGGTGGATACCTGATGTGAGATTGGACATCGGAAGACGGAAAAACGCAGGGGTGTTATCAAAATAATCCACTTATATCAATTTGGGCTAAATAAACAAAATTATATCTTTCTGTATTTTATCTAATCTCTTATAACACAAGAGATTCATGTGCGACATAAAGAAATTAAATTGTTCCAACTTCAGTTTCTGTAGTATAGTTTGTCTAATGGTCACAGTAAGTGACACCAGCTAGAACATTCCAACGATACATCTTTTTCAGGTGATAGCATTCATTCGAATAGGTGATGTCAGTGTATTCCCTATGAGCAATTGATTTCACATATTCGAATGGGTAATATCGCATTAAGTATTCGAATGGATGATATCGCCTAAACAGATTTATTGTTTAAAAGTACTAGCTGATCATTTGTGAAAGGATTTTTTTCTAATCGCGATATCACTTATTGCAATAGGTGATATCACAAATATCCTTTGAAAAATTGATACGACCTATTTAAAGGGTGATGTCACATATTCAAATATGTGATCTCAAATATGCGATCTTATCTATTCAGATAGGTGATATAACAAATAAGTACATTTGTGTAATATCACCATTTCGAAAAAGTTATATGACAAATTCGGATAGATGGAATCCCGCATTCTCTTTGAATAAATGATACCATTTATTTGAATATGTGATACAAATAGGTGATATCACCTATTCCAATACACCTATATTATGTTCTTTCCTTTTATGATTTTCGTTCGTTCTACTTGTTTTCTAATTACATTTTCTGTTTATATTTATGTCAATCACTGTAAAGTGGAAATAAAGAGTATATATTGGAATAGGTGATCTTATATATAAGCTTATTCAATTTCTTATTCGAAAATCATGCTTTAGTTTTATATGACAAGTTGTAAATGATTACCTCACATGTATGATTTAGCTATACTATTCGAAGATTGCATTCGCCCCGGTGTCGGCGTTTGTGTCGGCGTCTGCGTTGGATAAAGTTTTTTATGAATATTTTATGTTTTATACCAATAAACATGTTTACTTCCTACTTGACATACTTGTTTCTAATGGCAATATAGAAACTAACAGGAAGTCACATAATTATGTCAACCATAGTTGCATAGTTGCTTCTTGTGCCTAGATTTTGGTACAAAAATTTAACCTTAGCTATCACTTTACCATTTCTCAATATTTCTCCATCAAACTTTGAAATTATATTAAATATGAGAACAGAATTGTGATGCAGCTAAAATATTTGGGTCATGGTCACATTTAACAAAGTTTTGCCCCTTTTGGTACTAAGATTTCGTCCAGATAACCTAAATTTGGCTATAATATTGCCATTTCTTAATATTCTTTTATCATACTTTCACATTATACTTTAACAACATGGTCATGATGTATCTCCTCTATATCCCCCACCCCTACCTCTAACCCCCTTCCCATCCACTCCGAAAAAAGTTAAACAATTAAACAACAAAATTTCCCCTCGACCGAATTTTTGTTTACACGTTTCGCCTTAATTATTGCACATTTATACTTTCCCCCCCCCACCCTTCCCATCACGAAAATCATTTCTCATTATGTTATATAAGAATCACCTTAATTCTTAAACAGTAACAACATAATTAATTTTACCTATCCTTATATAGACAGAAACCTATTTTACTGACAAGCCCTTGAAGCTCAAGCGCTTGTTAAACTTTCTCTCAGTAATAGCATTTTGTGCAAAACCGATTAATTTTAATGTGAAATTTACAATAATGAGTTCAGTAGATAGCATATCGTCTTGAATTTTTAAACAGATAAGCCAAAAGTTTAAAAACATAAGTGTAATGGATTACAGAAACATAAAAAAATTATATAATTTTGTTTACTGGCTATAAATAATGTAAATGGATAATTTGGAGAAAACCCCTTTGTTTTGTGCGTTTTCCGATGTCCACCCTCACAGGTATCCGCCAACAGTGGAGAAACAAACAGATATATTTTCCCCGTTATATTTTTGTTTCTTCAAGATTTGAACCGATTTTCCAACAACGTTTAAGGTAACTTGCCCCGGAACAAAATGGCCACCAGTGAAAACATGATGATATCACTAAAATGTAGTCTGGTGGTCTTTTGACATAATACACAATCAAATTACTGTTATATAAGCTTTTAGAACCTGTATTAGTGTGTTTTGATGCAAATATTGTTAAAACATGTCATTTCAGTTCTTGAGTTACTTACATGAAAAATATATATCCAATTTTAGTGCAAGTTCTCCTGACAAAGTCAAATGATGAAATTATTGAAACTGGCACTTATTTACTAGTTCAATGTCTCCTCCAGATGCTCGACCATAGAAATAGTTGAGCTGTTCTTTCAATCTTACACATCAACAGTTTACAACACATCACTAAATGGTGAAGTCCACATGCTCGAGTTATGGTTTAAGGTAGAGCGCTATTGTCTTTGGTGGGTGGGTGCATGCTTTTTTTCAATTTTTATTTTTCCCTTTAATGTATACTGTGTTTGTTTTGGTCGGGATGTCATAATATTGTAGTATACTGACACTAATAATTCATGTAAAGAGAACTATAAATCAGTGAATTATTATAAAGAACGGATACATTTTGAAACATATTCTTGCTAGTTGACGAACAAAGACTCTGTGACAGATTCAGTGGAAATAAAGAAACTAAAACATAGTTTATACCATATAATCAACATACTCTTGTTGTAAAAAATTTTGTTTACCAATCCATATAAAATACTGCAAGACGCTCTTATTGTCTTTACATATTTTTTCAAATTATGTATTTGATACAGAAAAATTAAACAAAATTATGTTAATAAATGGTGTTAACTATGTTTTAGTTTCTTTATTTCCACTGAATCTGTCACAGAGTCTTTGTTCGTCAACTAGCAAGAATATGTTTCAAAATGTATTAGTTGATGATATATATTTTTGAAAAGTGTATATGGTTTCTTCAACCTATCTGATAATTTTGAATATATTGTAAATGTATTGTAATAAAGGATATATTTTGTTACAGTTGTCAATAGCTGAGCTGTATCCCATCCCACATAATTTATACCTGTCTACTGCTGAGACTACCAGCTTCCCCAACTAAGAGGGACGTCTGGCGCAACGGCGACACGCGCCCCCCTAAAATTCCCCAACCTTACTGTACATAAATATCCGAGTATAAATTTATATTTTCTGTTTCCGGAATCGGTAATCAAAAACACGTTTGAAATGCAGGAAAATGCCTTTACTTCAGCTATTTTCGTGAAAATTTTATAGAAAAAGTACTGTATATTTGGTTCCACGATCTACAATGTATTCGTAAATTACGAAGACTGAAAACTTCATTTCACTGGATGCTTTTGACGAATTTAGGTGCGCTGTGGAAAATTAAAGGTCTTGGGTCGATTTGGTACTGGAGGTATATCCAGAAAACTATAAATACATGTGTATTTACAATATGTATGAACAATTATTCAAGTCTGTAGTGTCTTAAGAACTTAATATTTAATAAGTATATAATTATTAACGGCGAGAAAAACTATTATTTTAAAACTTACATTTGTCTTAAAATCAAAAAAGTATTTCTCTAAATTAAAGATAAACCAGTTGCCGTGCCTTTGACACCTCACTGAAGCTTTTTATGATTTATTACAAAGTTATGTCTTCGTGTTACATTTTATAAAGTTGCGTTTTCAAAAAAACTCAAGTGTATATTGACCGGTTCGAACAAGTGCATACAGAGACGGAGGCGTTAGATGAATGAAATCATGATGTTCTTAAATATAGACATCTGTCTTGCTGAGACGATTTGTTACATTAACATCTCTGTTACAAATTACAATATGATAGAGCAATCCGGTAACGTACCGCTAGAGAACAGCTATTGTATCCTACATCATTTATTTGCGTGGATATGGAATATATCTGATCGAAATATGACATAATTTGTATACTTTCACGAGCTCGGAGGTCGGAGCGCGAGTGGAAATTGTAGCACTTTAAGTATTCTTTCTTTTTAATCATGCTAACTATCAAAACGAAAGTTAAACCTACTGTTTCCTTTTTAGCTCACCTGAGCACGAAGTGCTTAGGCGAGATATTATGATCGCCTAATGTTCATCGTCTGTCTGTCGTCTGTCAACACTTAACCTTGTGTATGCGATAGAGGTTGTATTTTTCATTGGATCTTCGTGAAACTTGGTCAGAATGATTGCCTTGATAAAATCAGGATTTATTATATTAACGTATTGTAAATACGATTCCTGATAAAATCTATGTCGAGTATGAACATGGGTCATCGAAGGTAAAAAACTAGGTCACCCGATCAAATCATAGAAAAACATTGTATATGCTACGGAGGTTGCATTTTTCATTGGATCTTCATGTAACTTAGTCAGTATGATTGCATAAATGAAAGCTATGTCGAGTTTGAATATGGGTCATTTGGGGTCAAAAACTAGGTTACAGTGTCAAATAATATTAAGTAACTTATGTAAGATATAGAGGTTGCATTTTTCATTGGATCTTCATGGAACTGCCTTGATAAAATCTAGGTCTAGTATGAATATGGGTCATCTGGAGTCAAAAACTAGGTCACCCTATCAAATCACATTAAAACATTGTGTATGCAATGAAATCTAGGTCGAGTTTGAACATGGGTCATCTAGGTTTAAAAACTAGGTCGTGGGGTCAAATCACAGAAAAACCTTATGCAAGATATAGAGGTTGCATTTTTCATTGGATTTTCATGAAACTTTGTCAGTATGATAACCATGATAAAATCTAAATCGAGTTCGAATATGAGTCATCTAGGATCAAAAACAAAAACGTGGGGTTTAATCATAGAAATACCTGTGGTATGCTATAGAGCTTGCATTTTGCATCAGAATCATTGCCTTGATAATATCTAGGTCGAGTCCAAACATGGGTCATCTGGGGCCAAAAACTAGGTCACAGGGTCAAATCATAGGAAAACCTTGTGTATGCTACAGAGGTTGCAAATTTCATTGGATCTTTGTGAAACTTGGTCAGTATGATTGCCTTGTTGAAATTTAGGACAAGTATGAGTATGGGTAATCTGAGGTCAAAAACTAGATCACCGGGTTAAAAACCTTGTGTATGCCATACAGGCGGCATTTACAACCCAATCATCATGTAAATTGGTCAAAAATTTTGCTTGTCAAGGGCACAATGTTTGTTTATTATGATACATGTGTATAATTTAGAGTTGAAGTTTGGTCACATATTGTCGTAAGTCCTAGGTGAGCGATAAATGGCCATCTTGGCCCTCTTGTTTATAATTCTGCATGACTTCTTTTTGGAGTTTGGGGTTCTTTAAGTTTTTGGTATAATGCATACTGTGCTCTAACGACAGTACCTGGGGCAGTTTTAGACTGAAATCTAGTCGGATTAATTCTTTAAATTAGTTTACTATTTTCAGTTAAGAATTTGAAGCTGATGAAATTCAAGTCCTCAGGTAGAGAACAATTTCAAATTCCGAGGGTTGTTTATGTGGGTTTTTTCAATGATTTTCAATTAATTATATGGTAAGGAATTTAACAAATTACTACTTGGTATAAGGAGACAGAAAGTGTAATAAATGTAATAATTCTAGGCATCGAATGAAAGAAATCGGCTTAAAAGGGAGAACAAACTTGATGCCGAGTAGAATAAAGATGTGTCTGCTGAAGTGGAACAGCAAAAGGAAGATGTCCTCAATGGACAGTTTCAGTGAATACAGTTTCATTAATCAAGATTAAACTTTTCATTTCACACAGAATTAAGACATGATAAATCTATGTTTCATTTATATTTCAGGAATTAACAGCATTCCACTCTTCCTCATGGTAAGAATGAATACCAAACCAGTTCATAACGTTATCTCAAGTCGGTCAAAAAAATTGGCAAATGGTGCCTACTAAACAACCGTACCGGTATCTCTCATTATGTGTCATGTGATTTAAATAATCCCTATCTGTTTGAGTGTGTTATAAGTTTAACCCTTATAGTACAAATCTTGCAAATTTTATTGATACATTGTATGATACTTACAATAATTGTAAAAATGAGGTTGTAGTAGATAAATAAAATGCAATGTTTGGTTAAAACAGAGACATATAAATGTTACTAACACGTCTCTGGTTGAAATGACTTACTGTGAATGTCAAGTTAGCCGTCTTTTTATGAAACCCTTGTCTACATATCACATATCTGTTTTTTATCGCAGAGAGCCAGAGACCATCACTATTCTTATCATTATCATCATCATCATCATCATCAATCATTTTTCATCATAATCAGCAGCAGCATCAGAAACATCTAAGTAAGTTACAATTTCCAATAGCATTGTTCAAACAAGAGGGCCATAATAGCCCTATATCACTCACCTGACTACCTTGGCTATAATACAAGGGGTCATGATTCTAAAATAATTCGTAGAGGTCCACAACACAATGCTAAGTAACATTCCAAATATCTATTCTCTGCCTGTCGGCCTTGTAGTTGTTCAAAGTTTTCCTTATATAAGCCTATATGAAAGCAAGTGACCTCCCAGACTCCCGGGGAGGGTTAATTTTGACCCGGGGGTCATAATTTTAGCAATCTTCGTAGAGGTCCACTAGACAATGCTACATGCCAAATATCTCAGCTCTAGGCCTTGTGGTTTCAGAGAAGGAGATTTTAAAAGTTTTTCCTATTTTTTACTATAGCAACCAGAGTTCTGCAAGGAATGGAATTCTTTAAACAATTTTGGTAGCGCTGCATGCAAGGAACATCCTTGCATTGTTTCATCAACATTGGCCTAGTGGTATTAGAGGACATGTCGTTTTAATCAAAATGTTGACAGACGATGGATGGACAGACAATCATCCATCCTAACAATTAAGCTTATAGAACGACTTTATAAAGTAGATTCCAGTAATCAAACTGATTTTGTTAGATAACGGTAAGTAAGTCGATTCCGGTAGATTTCGGAAATCAAGTTGATTCCGGTACTCAGTGTAACCACATCATTCTACTACAGAATGAATTTGAAAAACTTACAGCAATTACATTCAATATGCAATGTATACTATACATATGTATTTAAACACTGTGACATTAAAGATCTTAACTCAAAAGCTTCCACATTGGTAATAACACTGAGTTTAATGTGATGAAAAATAAGCTGAATTTACAGAATCTTAAAACATCAGATTTGTAATTGTTGAATTCAACAATATTCCTTTCCTACAATTTTCAGCTAAATGTGACCCACCGAAGTCAGTCAGTGGTGAGCACAAAAACATGAATTGAACAATTTAGACTTCTAAATGGCTGTTTTTAATACACATATTTCATAAATGTTTTATGAAAGGCTTATGTATAGTTTTCAAACAAATGTAGCAACACAGTCACATGAGATCAGAGTCACTAAGTCTATGGATTATTCTAATATGCCTACGGTATATTTCTATAGTCAATTCGAGTGCATTAATATGATTAAAGCACTCGGAAAAGTAGGCGGAGTTTCGGACATGGAAGTAGCTCCTTCCGACTTTTCTAATTTACTCCCGCAATAAAAATAGAATATAGAAATGGAAATAATATCAGTATAAATACATCAGTCGCATGAAAAAGATTTGTTTAAGAACCTAAATATTATTTTTGATTGCGTCAAGTAAGCCTTAGAATACCCTCACCTTGTTTTCCTTGAAAAAGGCCAAGAAATTCAGGATTAACAGTCATACAATGTTTTGATTCCGGGAGACAAAACTATGAATGAAAACGTTTACGTCATCACACTGACGTCATTACTCCACGTTAAAACGTTGTACAGTTCAAATTAACGGTATGCATTTAAATCGATTGGCTGCTTTGTTAGGTTCTAAATCTGACGTCTTCTGCATAATGTCAGTCAGGTATTTCTTTTTATATTTTATGTATTAGATGATTAAACTAAAATAAGTTTGTTTATTTAATGTTTTCTCAGTGAAATAAAAGTGATAATCCACAGTTTTGAAACAGTGGATTACCATTTTTATTTTTCACTGTTTTTGCAATCTTCTACCCGGATTTACGTCAAAAAGTATACCGAGCGTAATTAATGCTGGAAACCATGCGACGATGACGTCGTTAAAATGACGTCATTTGCGCTATGTTTTTTGATGACGTTTCCCGCGATTTTCGTTATTTTATAGAAACAAACTCAATAAAAGTAGAGTTTTAACCATAAAATAAACAGAAAAATTGTTGGTATCGGTGTAATATCACGTTAATTTCACTCGTGAACACCAAAAGTTGTCATTTTCACTCGTGGCTGCGCCACTCGTGAAATATCACTTTTGGTGCCCACTCGGTGAAATTATAACGTGATCTTACACCGAAACCAACAATTATCCTCTATATAATATAGTTATGTTTGATATCTTGAATGGCTGCCCGAATAGGGGAGTGAATTCCAACAGCTACTACTTATGCTGTTTTACACATTACCGCCGAACTGAAAAAAGGTCCGTAGTAGTTACGATAGTTTTCAAAAAATCGGCTTCTAAGAATCGAAATAATCTATGTCTTGGAGTGCTTTATCGAAATTGAAGCATTTCCGTCGGTAATGTGCCTGCGTAATAATTCACTCGGGCTTCGCCCTCGTGAATTATTCCGCCAGGCACATCACCTCCGGGGAATGCTTCAATTTCGATAAAGCAACTCAATTCAAGCACAGCTGGTGACTACCTTAACAGCAGACAAAAACTATCTTAAGAAATATATCTGACATAATGAGATCATTATCATTGTACAATAACAAAGTTTGAGCAACAACATATACTGTCCTTAGACAATACTTTAATTACATTATGCAACAAGTTTGCCTTAACTTGCTCTACACATCAATTTTATAAGTCATTGTCATTATAAATTGAAGGCAATATAACTTTTCAATTCCGTGATTTTGTTTTTTCAACACATTCTTTTGTTGATAAATTAAACTTAAGTTGACATCAAAAATGATTTATGGCATCAAGTCAATTCGATAACGATGTTTGACTAGAATTCTAAAAATCCTCCAATCACAAGCAGACCATAGAAATGCTAGACACTGTAGTCTATGGCATATACAACAGACCATATCAGAGGTCATGTGATGTAGGAGGTAAATCACATCCAACGTAAGCCCCCACTTCCACACAGTTATTGATGAGTGACTTCCAGTAAACGTCCTGCAATAAATGAAATACATTAAAGAATTACAACTGGCGTGTTAATTAACAATCCCTGCATCTTACATGATCATGTACAAATATTGAAAAATTACTCATACATTGTTGGGAAGGGAAAAGAACGAATTATCCCAGTACATTAAGCACATATATAAACAGCTCCTGAAAAAGAATTTTAGAATTTAAACCACTTATGACATTGATTTCTAGAATTTTCAAGGTGCAATAACTGGTTTTCATCTATATGACAGCACAGGTATCACCGTACGTGATACTTAATAGTGTTTTGGGTACAGAAGCTGCCAAAAATATTTGTTTGTTTCATCAAATTCATTACAATGACATAGTAGGTAAATGGTACTCATCATTTATATTTATCAATAAACATAGAAGTCGAAATGACACACAAACTTATTTAGTAATATACTTTGGTCTTAACACCTAACCTTACACATACTCGTTCACTCACAACATACCTGTATTAAAACATACAGGTTTCCAATAACAGTCAACAGTGCCTGGTTTTTTGTTGTGATGATATTTAACCATTTAGGATAACGCAAGAAATCTAGGTTTCCAACAATAATCAACAGTGCCTGGCCTCTTGTTGTGGTGACATTAAACCCTTTAGGATTACTCAAGAATCCTAGGGTATAACATACCTGTATTAACACATACGGGTTTCCAATGACAATCAACAGTGCCTGGCCTCTTGTTGTGGTGACATTAAACCCTTTAGGATTACTCAAGAATCCTAGGGTATAACATACCTGTATTAATACATACGGGTTTCCAATGACAATCAACAGTGCCTGGCCTCTTGTTGTGGTGACATTAAACCCTTTAGGATTACTCAAGAATCCTTGGGTATAACATACCTGTATTAACACATACGGGTTTCCAATGACAATCAACAGTGCCTGGCCTCTTGTTGTGGTGACATTAAACCCTTTAGGATTACTCAAGAATCCTTGGGTATAACATACCTGTATTAACACATACAGGTTTCCAATGACAATCAACAGTGCCTGGCCTCTTGTTGTGGTGACATTAAACCATTTAGGATTACTCAAGAATCCTTGGGTATAACATACCTGTATTAACACATACGGGTTTCCAATGACAATCAACAGTGCCTGGCCTCTTGTTGTGGTGACATTAAACCGTTTACAGATACTCAAGAATCTCAGGGTATAACATACCTGTATTAACACATACGGGTTTCCAATGACAATCAACAGTGCCTGGGCTCTTGTAATCGCTACATTGAACCGTTTAGGATTACTCAAGAATCCTAGCGTATGCTTTTTATCAAAACCAATCAGTTCTTCATTTGATCTAACCTGTAAGTAAAAGGACAACATTTATTTGTAGCACATTACACTAAAATCATTAACTGCAAAAGTAAGGTAAACTTAAGCAGACATGGTATTAAAACAAGTTCATCTTGGACTTTTAAAGGTTTAAAAGGTTAAAAAGACTAATTATTAGAATTTTATAGTAATTGGTTAATACAGACCTGAAATTACTGTCTATTTTGGTCTAAATCTGATCTACAATTCGGCAATAAAAGCCTGCAAAATCGCCCAAATTGGAAGAAAAATGTTTAATTTAACAAATTCTTAAGTGAAATGTTGACTGTATGAACGCTTTATTACCGTAGAAATGATGATAACTTGTCTCTCCTGACCCTGAAATTCTTCTACCGACCCTATCTTTACCTCTTCCATTCCAAGCTTATCTATCAACATGCGAATCTTTTCCACCTTGAAAAACAATGGAAATCACCTTGAAAGATTGTTTTTGAGTTTACCGCATCCCTTTAGTATTAGAAATTATGGGACTCATTTTATATACAGTAGACAGATAACTGATTTGGTGTCAGACTACACAATGTAGAGATTTCATTATTTCATTTTTTTACACCTTTCTACCAGTGCTACCTTTTTTATCGACAAAGACACAAGTAAATGCAAGAAACTAAAGACTAAAATACCACATGGGGGAATAAAGCGTGTGGACATTAAGTTAAATTAGTTGAATTTCTTAAATTTATTTTATGTCGTTGTAGAAATATACAACATGTACCTGTTTCCTGTATGGTGTAATTACTCCAATGTCATCACAAGTGATGTGTATTTCTTCATCTTTCAGGATGCTCTGTAGGTACCTAACTACCTGCACCGTTTCCATGGCGTTAAACCAGGAAGGGCTGTTTCCCTCCCTAAGGTCCTCACCCTAAACAAAGGAGATTTTTCTACGTAAAATGCAGGGTATCAGTCAACATTAAACTTGAGCGCTTTAGAATGAAAATAATTTATATGTAACAAGTTAACAAAACTCATATGTTTCAAAATGAAAACAAGTTATACCAGTCAACAAAACTACCGGGGGTATCTTTAACAACCAACTGACTTGCAAACCTTAAGTGCAGTGAACACTGAAACATAGTACATTGTACCACTACAAGACGTATACAATTTTCAATATTAACACCCCAGTACCTTTAGAACTGATTTCATAATTTTGTGAAGTTGAAATCTTTGAAATGAATGTAATACATCACAGCTGGACTAGTAGAACTGATCGTCTGAAATTGTGAATTCTTCCAAGAATAACAGTTAAATTTAAAGCATTTAAATGTAGCTCTCAAATGAACCTACTCTCACACCATGGAATATTAAAGGCACTCCTTGTGTTGGCAGTTCTTTCCAATGGCAGAATGTATGTGTGAGACCAGTTTCTGCCTGTACTGTGAGTTCATCATGGTAGAACAGCTTAGATGGTAAACTGAGGATGTTTGTATGAGATCTGTAGTTGTCCACCAGCTTGGTTACCTGGAAACAAGAAAATATAGTGCTTAAATTTGCTGAAAAAAGATAGTAAAATCTCACACAACATGGTACATTTGTAGAACAGCTTAGATGGTAAACTGAGAATGTTTGTATGAGATCTGTAGTTGTCCACAAGCCTGGTGACCTGGAAACAAGAAAATACAGTAAAGTTTCTCTATTAAGACCACTCAATATTAAGACTGCCCTTGATATTAAAACCAAAATATTTCGGAACCAAATTGTCCATTTTATAGAAAAAAGCGTCTCGATAAAAAGACTATTTCCATATAAGACATCTTTATGCCGTTCCGGATAGAAACTTTACTGTAGTACTCTACATAGTAAGTCAAGACAGACAGAAAACAGTTAAAGATAAAACATTTACACCATCAAACACCTGAAGTGTGTACCTTGTCTTCTGTCTTTTTGACGTGGGGGGATTCATTGTTTAGTGAGTACGTCTGGCTGTTGATGAGTCACTGAGACTTACCTCACTAAACAATGAAAACCCCTATATCAAAAAGACAGAAGACAAGGTACACACTTCAGCTCATATACAAACTTTAAAGTGAAAACGTTTCACTTTTAGTGCAAAACACTTATCTTCGTTCTCTATAACTTCAACAATTTTTCAGGTTATTTTATGTTTAAAACAGTATTTTTGTTGAGTTTGTATCAATAAATTGTTGAAAATTATGGGAAACATCAACAGAAAGCATAACATATATAACATCATTTTAACAATGTCATTGTCCTATGGTTTCATGCATTCATTATGGTCGGTATATGTTTTGATGTTTCTCCGGGTAGAAGATTTTGATCATTTTCACCGAGTGACCAGTGAGTTTATTAGGATATAATCCACTGTTATATTTCGTTGAACCCACCAAAAAAACATAAAATAAAATGTTATAGCCAATAATTTAAGCTTTCCGAGAATGACTAAAGCTTTCCGAGAATGACTAAAGCTTTCCGAGAATGACTAAAGCTTTCCGAGAATGACTAAAGCTTTCCGAGAATGACTAAAGCTTTCCGAGAATGACTAAAGCTTTCCGAGAATGACTAAAGCTTTCCGAGAATGACTAAAGCTTTCCGAGAATGACTAAAGCTTTACCAATAACGGATCATAAGCTCCATGATCAGCAAACTTTTGTTCATCTCTTTTGTACAGTTCCGTACGTATCAATCTTTCCAGGAGAGATAACTCTAACCCATAAATCTTACTAAACTTTGACATCAGCACTGGACCAAGTTGTTGAGGATCACCTGCAAGCACAATCTGAAAAGGCAAAAAATTATCTAATTTTACTTCAAATATATCAAACATTGTGCTTTTAACTCTTCTTAATCTATTCTGACTGACATAACCGCTGATGGCAAACGATTTTGCCTGTGTGGCCATCGTAGAACATGATCAGACTTTATATCCATGCTTTCTGATCATGATCTACACTATTCACTAGTCAGTCAGTAAATTTCACTGATCACCCCTTTGATTAGTTAATGGCACTGTCCAAATTGAAAGATGGACAAGTCCATTAAAAAACTTTTAGCAAGGTAAGTTTTAATATAGCACACCTGTTATCATCATCGAATACCCACATTCCCCTTTTTACGCTATGCTTCATCGGTGATACAGGAGTGGTTACAAAATATTTAATTGGGAGTTCTTGTTTCTATTTAGTTTTCCCTTATGGTTTTACTATTTAACGATGTGTAGACATTTTTGTCATTCAGTAGTTTACAGTTTTAGGAAATTAGATACTTTTGTATATACAATGTACCTGTCCGTCTGTGTGTGAGACAAGACATGAAGAAATCATTGCTTCTGGTTCTGTAGCCTGACCTGCCTGCAAAGAAAAGAAACCCAATGATACATAAAGGCAAGACTGGTCCTGAGGAAGATCAAACTTTTGATAACATACAGAACAAAAACCTTTTAAACAACAGTGTAGAGTGTTTTTGCTGATCCGAACACTAACTAGACCTGTTTTCTAAAGAAAAAAACAACAGCACATGTCTCCCCACCCCTGCCCCAATCCCTCCTGACAGAAAACTTGCCGGGTTTATAGGCCACTCCTCCCAAACTTTCAACTCAATGGGGTCAGAACACAAAAGTGACATGAAATTATAATACCTGAGACAATGTTTGATAAAAATCCAATAAGGGCTTTTGGAGATGAAGAGCGCAGACTTTTCCCATTTCTGGCCTCTACGACCATACGACCCCAAATTACAATATGCATAACTACACTTCATACTGATGTTTCCGTGAAAGTTTGATGAAAATCCAACAAAGGCTTTTAAAGATAAAGCACTGACAAGATCTTTTCACATATCAAGCCCCTGTGACATTGACCTTTGACTTAATGACCCTACATTGTAACAAGCATAACTAGACTTGATACTTATGTTTCCCACAAAGTTTAATGAAAATCTATCAAGGGGTTTGGCTATGAAAAGCTGACAAGGTAATGAGGACAGACAGACAGACAGATGACAAGGGGATAAGTTGGAGACATTATTATTTACAGTAGAAGCTGTAATAGTACATGTAAAACCAAGAGTCACATGTGGAAATTGTAAATTTATCTTATTTTTCAAACGTCTTTAGCTTTTTTATCAACAACAGCACTTTATCAAGCGTTTGTGCTAAGACTGCTATTTTTCCTTATTTATTAATTAACAAATGAAAAGTCTCGTACTACATGTATAGAGCAGCAATCAACAAATGTGTAATAAGCATCTTTGTTTACCTCATCAATGAAGACATGTGTAAAGTGTCCAGCTCTTATACCAAGACTGTAGAGCGCCCCTGCAGTCACACACGTACTAACTAAAATTCTATACTGTGACGCCAGGTCCAAGTTGTCACCAACAGAACAATATGGCTCAATACATTCTGGAATATCCTGAAAATTTATCAAGTTGAGCACTTCATTAACCTTGTACATTGTATAAATTTAATCTACTTTAAATGAAAAATAATGCTCAAGCAAAATGAATCACTCTTGATAGTATTTTCACAGGAAACCGTAGTCCTTTTGACTTAGACAGACGTAGCTAAGACCTTAACAGTTCAGAACCACAATTGCAAGGTTGAAAAGTACACCATTAAATCACTGCTCATCTTGTTAAGTTGAAATTTATACAGAACTTAAATGCTGTAGTAGTGTACATTTCTTGAGGTGAAATGCAGCAATACAATATAGAAGCTATCTGAATACATGAGGTGTACACAAGGTACATTTTTGTTTTTAACTGAGCTGATTGGCCGAGTGCCAATAAATAATTTACTTTTAGTGATCTCTGTTGAGCATTCAGCCTGACAAGGTCTCCAGTCTTCACCAAACCACTTTCATGTAACCTCTGTGCCTGAAGAAGTGAGAGAGTCAGGTAACAACATCTTGATAACGGTAAACATTCAACACCAGTTTATCTCCCACGACCAATTAAAGTGACATTATGTGCATTTTTTTCAAGTAAAAATCCAGCTGAAAATGGTGTGTGTACAAAAGTGTAGAGGAAATAATAACTTTTAACCCAATACACCAAACTCTTCCTGCTACCAGTATGAAAAAATAACTTTCAAAAATTAATTTTCTTATTTGACTGGGAGAGTCAATTTAAAGAAAAAGAACAACTGCGTGCAGGAGTTGCTTCCCTTCCACTGCCGAAATCTCTACCAACATCAACAAAGACACATTCGACTATCATTTTATCAGTCCGATTTTTTTTATATCTAAAGCACCAACTTCAAATACCAATGCTGCATAATCTTTAATTTAACACATTTAAATGCACAGCAACCAAAAATTGCTTTTATAAAACTGTCACCAAAAATACACTTTGTGCAGTAATATGCGCATAATGTCACTTTAAGTCTTTCTTAGAGTTCTATGTCAAATTATACGCTGACTTGTTATAAACAACAATTTGCAAGATTCATAAACAAATGCTTCAAGAATCACTGAAGCAGTAAATAAACAGTGTAATGGTTCTTGAAATCTAGCTCCATTTACCAAAAATATTGTACCTTAGAAGGAATGACAGACTAAAAATATACTGCACAAAACTGCCACCATTTAACTTTTAATATCATGTTTTTCAAAATATCAGCCATGATTTAGGTGATATTTGCTAAAAATGAACATTTCGTAGTAACAGAATACCTTGCAAACAAACTAAAAAGAGATATTGTTCTTGGCAATAACTCTGTAATTTGTCAAGATAGAGTTATGGTTCTTGTACACTGCACTTCCTCTCATTGTGCTTGACCATTGTATGAAGTTGTATTGAATTCCAACCAGTAGTTTTCAAATAATGCTCCGGACAAGTAAAAGTAACAAAGGGCAATAACTCTGAAATGAGTCAAGATAGAGTTATTGTTCTTTCGCACTGCACTTCCTGTCATTGTGCTTGACTTTTTATGAAGTTGTATTGAATTCCAACCAGAAGTTTTTGAATAATGCTCCGGACAAGGAAAAGTAACAAAGGGCAATAACTCTGTAATGAGTCAAGATTGAGTTATGGTTCCTGTGCACTGCACTTCCTCTCATTGTGCTTGACCATTGTATGAAGTTGTTTTGAATTCCAACTAGTACTTTTCGAATTATGCTCCGGACAAGGAAAAGTAACAAAGGGCAATAACTCTGTAATGAGTCAAGATGGAGTTATGGTTCTTGTGCACTGCACTTCCTCTCAATGTACTTGACCATTGTATGAGGTTATATTGAATTCCAACCAGTAGTTTTCAAGTAAGCTCTGGAGAAGAAAAAAATAACAAAAGGGCAATTACTCTGAAAATATTCTAGATAGAGTTATGGTTCTTGTACACTGCACTTCCTCTCAATGTGCTTCATCATTGTATGAAATTGTATTGAATTCCAACTAGTAGTTTTCAAGTTATGCTCCGGACAAGGAAAAGTAACAAAGGGCAATAACTCTGTAATTAGTCAAGATGGAGTTATGGTTCTTGTGCACTGCACTTCCTCTCAATGTGCTTGACCATTGTATGAAGTTGTATTGAATTCCAACTTGTAGTTTTCAAGTTATGCTCCAGACAAGGAAAACTAACAAAGGGCAATAACTCTGTAATTAGTCAAGATGGAGTTATAGTTCTTGTGCACTGCACTTCCTCTCAATGTGCTTGACCATTGTATGAAGTTGTATTGAATTCCAACTAGTAGTTTTCAAGTTATGCTCCGGACAAGGAAAACTAACAAAGGGCAATAACTCTGTAATTAGTCAAGATGGAGTTATAGTTCTTGTGCACTGCACTTCCTCTCAATGTGCTTGATCATTGTATGAAGTTGTATTGAATTCCAACAAGTAGTTTTCAAGTTATGCTCCGGACAAGGAAAATGCAACAGACCGACCGACCGACCAACCGACCGACCAACCACCGGGTGACTCCTATATACCCCCCTAAACTTCGTTTTGGGGGTATAATGATACACTATACATCACGATTTTTCACTTTCAGTTTAAACAAAGACCACATGACATTTTTACTTAGTACATATATGGAATTTCTACAGTTTTCTCTTGTTATCATATTGATTGAATGGTATGAATGATTGTACATCTATTTGTAAACTTTTTCTAAAAGAATTGACTTTTTTTGACTGAATCGCAAAACTACCAACAGAGCAATCTGTTTATTTGAATTTATGTTGTACTGTACATCATTGCATTTTCCATGGATATCATAGTAACATAGTTAGAATATCAATATGACACTTGTTCACTATCAAACATATTTATACACTTTCTCCCACAGCAGTAAGAACAATTTCTACCACTGATCTGCACATTTTCTACCAAACTCATGTTAAAAATTCCTTCAAAGTGGAAAACACATCTCCACAAGACATATGCACAGATTCTACCACTGTCATTTGCACAGATTCTACCACAGACATTTGCACAAATTCTACCACAGTCATTTACACAAATTCTACTACAGTCATTTGCACAAATTCTACTACAGTCATTTACAAAAATTCCACCAGTCATTTACACAAATTCAACACAGTCATTTGCACAGGTACTACTATCCTTTTTAGACACTGGAACCATCTTTGGAAACTGAAGTTAACCTTACCAGCAGATCTGCAGCACTGTTTGATGGTGTACAAGCAATAATTCTACTGTATGAAAGTTTTGTAAAAATCTGCAGAATGGCCTCAACTACTGTAATTGTCTTTCCAGTACCTGGAAGTACATGTGAAGTTAGAATTTGAATATCTGAAACAATTTGGAGAAATACATGTTTATTATGCTATGCTCAAGTAAAAAACCACCAACTTACGTATTATCACGAACAATCATAAGCAGTGTTATCCAAAATTGTCCAGAATAGTTTTATAATCTTGCCAGGAAATCATTAAAACCATAAATGCAAAATTACTGACCTAACCTCAGTAAAACTTTGATAACTTAAAGTTAAACTTGCCCAGAGTAAAATACTTGAGTTATCAACGTTCTCAAGTTACGGTACCAGAATTTCTGACACTTTACAAACACTATGCGTCTCATCAGTAAAGTGAATTGCTTTATCCACCTGTTACAGCCAGGTATGTTGTCGTTAATCTTAAATATGCACAAGTTTTATTAATGTTTTTCAAATGTGCTATAGTGAATTAATTTAATGAAAAAAGTCCATCATTACTTCCATGGTACCGGTGACTCATATTAATATAACACTTGTAATGTTTTCAAGGGAAATGTAAATATAAACACTATCTACTCCATACCTGGTTTCATGAGTTAATTCATTCCAATCATTTAAAACAAAACGAAAGTATATTTAAATTCTCTAATCACCTCATACCAAACAAACAAAACAGGACTTTGAGATGTATACAAACCTGGGGGACCAAATAAAATATAGGGTAGAGGCCTTCCTTGTCCCTGAACAATTCTTGTCACAGCTGATCTTTGACGAGCATTCAAACGTTTGTTGAAGAATAGCGTACCCCTGACTGGCCTCTTATTTTTGTCTACCTCAGTATAGCTTTTACCCTGAAGTTTGGTCTTCTGCATTAACATACACTTGGCAGGTTTTGGCACCAGGGATGTGGGAAACAAAACTGGAAAACAGTGATTTTAAAAAAAAAAATCTTTTAACTATTTGAGGTCATGGGCAAATTTGAAATAATACAAATACACGTATATAACAATGGTAAAGTACATCAAATTTAAAACCTAGTCTAAGGACGCAAGCAGCCTCTATTCAAGTATTTAACTGTAAAATGCAATTCAAAATGAATGCCATGCACACAGGGCTAAGTTGATTTACACTTGAATTATACTGCACTTGATGTGCATGTAAAAGTGGAGGTCCATACATTATTTCTGGAAAAATATTTGAGGGTTGACCATAAAACTATTGTAACTTGTATGAACTGAAGAAAGACTCATAAAGATTGCGCAGTCAATCGTCGAAATAAACAAGTTTGTAATTTGGAGCATAGCATCAGTACTATGCTCACTATATTTGTATTATGTAGATATAAAAGCTTTTACTAGCAAAACTAAAATGTGAATATACGCACTACTTTCACCAAAACCAACAGCATTTTCAGACGCTCTATGGCACTTTCTCAATGGTCCCCTGAAATGAGGAAAAGTAAAGACGTAAATAAACCTCTGAACTCTCACATTACTGCAAATAACAGAAATCTTCAAGTTTCCTGCCATCTCTACATTTCATAGACTACCTCTGCACATTGTATACTTTGGTAAACAGAGACATTAGTCCGAAGCATATTAGCCCCTATGCTGAATTTTGTATATGCAAACATGACCCCCTCGCTTCTTTTGCAAAGGCAGACATGAGCCCCTTCATCAAATTATATTCTTGACTGCATTACCATTTATCTCTACATATGGCAACAATTTGAAAAAAGATAAATCTATTATATATACCTATAATAATATCAATTTTAGTTTTTCTTTAATATCATTAATTCACATTTGAAGCTTTGAAGAGTTCAGGGGCTAATATCCACATTTGCAAAATAATGAAGGGACTAATGTTTGCCTTTGCAAAATAATGAGGGGGCTAATGTCTGTCTCTGCCAAATAATGAAGGGGCTAATGTCTGCCTTTGCAAAATAATGAAGGGGCTTATATTTGCCTTTGAAAAATAATGAAGGGGCCAATGTTTGCCTGTGCAAAATAATTAAGGGGCGAATGTTTGCCTTTGAAAACAATGGAGGGGCTAATGCCTGCCTTTACAAAATAAGGAAGGGGCTAGTGTCTGCCTTTGCAAAATAATGAAGGGGCTAATACTTGCCGTTGCAAAATAATGAAGGGGCCAATGTTTACCTCTGCAAAATAATGAATAGGCTAATGTTTGCCTTTGAAAACAATGAAGGGGCTTATGTCTGCCTTTGCAAAATAATGAAGGGGCTTATGTCTGCTTTTGCAAAATAATGAAGAAGCTAATGTCTGCCTTTGCAAAACAATGAAGGGGCTAATGTTTGCCTTTGAAAACAATGAAGGGGTTAATGTCTGCCTTTACAAAACAATGAAGGGGCTAATGTCTGTCTCTGCAAAATGATGAAGGGGCTAATGTCTGCATCTGCAACATAATAAAGGGGCTTATGTCTGCCTTTGCAAAATATTGAAGGGTAATATCAGTCTGTGCAAAATAATGAAGGGGCTTATTTTGGTCTGTGTAAAATTCAGCAAAGTGGCTTATGTTCTCGGGATAAAGGCCTGCAATAGTATACTTTATTCTGACCAGTAAAACAAGTATATATTACTGCTGTCTGAATGACATTATGCTTAAACTAGACCTATCACTAAATGTGATTGATATCCCCAAAAAACTGCTTTGTAAACTGAGGAAGTTCGTAGTAACAGAATACCTTGCAAAAAAAACTAAAACAGAGATATTGTTCTTGGCATTAACTTTATAATCAGTAAAGATGGAGTTATGGTTCTTATGCACGGCACTTTCTCTCCTTGTGCTTGACCATTGTATGAAGTTGTATTAAATTCCAACCAGTAGTGTTCAAGTTATGCCCCAAACAAGGAAAAGAAAAAAAGGGCAATAACTCTGTAATGAACAATAGGTTTGGTTCCTGTGCACTGCACTTCCTCTCATTGTGCTAGACCACTGTATGAAATTGTATTGAATTCCAACCAGTACTTTTCAAGTTATGCTCCTGGACAAGAAAAAGTAACAAAGGGCAATAACTCTGTAATAATTAGTCAAGATGGAGTTATGATTCTTGCGCACTGCACTGCACTTCCTCTCAATGAAGTTGTATTGAATTCCAACCAGTAGTTTTCAAGTTATGCTCCGGACAAGGAAAATGCAAGCGACCGACCGCCGACAGAACAATTGACCGACCATCTACCCGGTGACTCCTATATACCCCCTAAACTTCGTTTTGGGGGTATAAAAACATCAATATGAAGCAGGGACTTTACCTACCTATTAAAAGTGAACTGTACATTGTAATCTTTCCCCGTGTAAAGTCTTTGGAAATCTGGATTAAACTTAAGTAGCACTTCATCTTTTAAAATCTGAAAGTTGAACAAATGTAAAAGTTAAAATTGAAGTGTTAAAGACGGGATATGTTTTATTTTCCAGCTAACTACAAAACAGCTGAACTGATTTGTGATGTAGGGTATATCAGAGAAATTTCTGTTAAGACCAATGAAAATGTTTTGTTTTTAAACCTTTCATGTTCATACTATCGTTAGAAACTGATCTGACCTCCCAATGTAAAGCAAACAAGTTCAACAGTTCAACTACAGTGCATGTACCCAAAGGACACCTCCATAGAGCAACAACCTCCCTCTAAAGACACACATTTTTCTTTCATGCTCTGTTACTTAATATACAAGGATTCAACTTCTCCAGAACAATACCTCTCTAAAACAAACACATTTCTGTGTTTCCAAGGGTGTTTACTATTGAGAGGTTGCACTGTAACTTAACAATAGAAGAAACTATTCCTGTAAAAGAACCATGACTGTTTCAATGAATAAATCAATATTCTTCAAATGATTATGGTATTTATCTTTAATTACATCTATCATTTAATTCCGCTAAAGTTTCTGTACCTACCTCATGGACATAGCCTTCAAAACAGGGGCCATCTGGATCAGAAGGGTCTGAGAGGATTACTTTGTCCCCTATCAGAACTGAAGGTCTTCCCTCAGCCAAACCAGGTACACCAAGGGCCAGGTATTCTCTGAAGTGGCGCAAGCAAACCTGAAATGCAGATATCATGGATTTTGACAAGCTGAAAATAGCGTCAAAGGAAATAAAAAATTTTGTCATTAAAACAAACTAGAACTTTCACTGAAGGTGATGGCTCAAGACAGACGGACAGATGGACATCTTCAAAAAAATATCTCTCCCCTTTGGCAAGGGATAATAAATAATGAAGATGTATAAATATTGTGTTTGTTTGAGCACATTTAGATTATTCTTTGTAAGAAAATATTATGACAGAACTGTGAAAACTTGATTAAGTCACTTTTAAAGTTGTAACAGACATTTATCATCATGCATAATTTTGCATATACTTTGGCACTGCAGCATTACAACATATAACTAATTGAATTTTAACCTTTAAAAAACTTTGATATTTTAAAATCATATTTAGTATCCAAAGAAGGATAATTTAATGATAAATTTTAAATTTCATAATTTTGAACTTTTCCTCATATTCATTCAAACTTTAAAAATCTTGCACACTATGAAAATTAGAATTGATTTTCACAATTTTATGGTTTTCCATTGTCATCTTTTTAAAGTCCAGACAGTTTGTCACTAAATTACTCAAGGTTTATAAATGACAAGAGGGCCAAGATGGCCCAATATTGCTCACCTTCAACTTATGACAATATGTGACTAAACTTCAACTCTAAACTATATATCATAAACACAAACATTCTGTTTGACCTTGACAAGGCAAAACTTTTGACCAATTTACATGATGATTGGGATGTAAATGTTGACTGTATGGAATACTGTAGATTTTTAACCGGATGACCTAGTTTTTAACCTCAGATTACAACATAAATTTCATCAAGACAATCATACTGACAAAGTTCCATGAAGATAGAATGAAAAATGCAGCCTCTATTGCAAAAACATTGTTTTTCTATGATTTGACCCCATAACCTAGTTTGAAGCCCTAGAGAACCCATATGCAAAGTCAACCTAGATTTCATCAAGACAATCATACTGACCACATTTTATGAAGGTCCAATGAAAAATCCAACCTCTGTAGCATACACAAGGTTTTTCTATGGTTTAACCCTGTGACCTAGTTTTTTACCCTGGATGACCCACGTTCCAACTCGACCTATATTTCATCAAGGCAATCATACTGACCAAGTTTCATGAAAGTCCAATGAAAAATGCAACCTCTGTAGCATACACAAGGTTTTCCTAAGATTTGACCCTGTGACCTAGTTTTTGACCCTAGATGACCCATGTTCAAACCCGACCTATATTTCATCAAGGCAATCATACTGACCAAGTTTCATGAAAGTCCAATGAAAAATGCAACCTCTGTAGCATACACAAGGTTTTCCTAAGACTTGACCCTGTGACCTAGTTTTTGACCCTAGATGACCTATGTTCAAACCCGACCTATATTACATCAAGGCAATCATACTGACTAAGTTTCATGAAAATACAATGAAAAATGCAACCTCCATTGCATTCACAAGGTTTTTCTATGATTTGACCCTGTGATCTAGTTTTTGAACCCAGATGACCCATGTTAGAACTCAACCTATATTTCATCAAGGCAATCATACTGATCAAGTTTCATGAAGATCCAATGAAGAATGCAACCTCTATTGCATACACAAGGCTTTTCTATGGTTTGACCCGATGACCTAGTTTTTGACCCCTGATGACCCATATTCAAACTCGACCTAGGTTATTACAAGGATATCATACTGAACAAGTTTCATGAAGATCCAATGAAAAATGCAACCTCTATTGCATACACAAGGTTAAGTGTGGACAGACGACAAACGACGGACGACAGACGACAAACATTAGGCGATCACAATTTCGTGCTCAGGTGAGCTAATAATAAAGACCAAAGCTGGAAGCCAGGATATGTGTGATTAAGTCCTTACTGGATATAAATTAACACCTTTTTAGCCTTGACATGTTTTTGACAACTGTTCAGGAACTGACTGTTCAACTAACTTGGTGAACCAATCAGATGGCTTAAAACATCTATGTTTGTACAAAAACCTTTAAAACACTTGTTCTCAGGAACCAAGCATCAGTCATTTATTGGACATTCAATAAACAAACAATTATTTCATATGAAAATGTCTTCATGATAATATCAGGTATGTGCATCTTTATTTTTATAAAAAATCATAATCATTGACTCATGTTTTAACTTTAATTGTAGCTCTTGGTAAATATTTTATGCAAACTTGTATGTTTCAAGCTTATAAGGAAAATAAAACTACCTAAAATCAAGGCCGTCGCGGACGGTCCAAGTACGGCCATGGCCGGACCACTTTTTTGGCCAAGTATACTACCGGCCGTACTGTTTTCCTCTTAACTCTTTCAATTTTCTTCACTGAATTGATCAAAAGTGCCGACGTACTGACATTTTAATGCAATCATCGATGGGGCGTGCTCAATTGCGTGGCTACTATTGCATAATCTAACTAACTAACTAATTAGCCATTAGTAAAGACTATCGCAAGCGAGGTATCAAAGTCACAGCAACTGGTTGATCTTTAATTTAGTTTAATTTAAAGAACGACATTTTCTGATTTTAAATGTAAGTTATAAAAAAGTTATGTTTTTCTCGCCGTAAGTAAATAGAACTTATTAAGATTATGTTATTTAGGTGCTATACAGGCACGTAGCTACACTGAGGCACAGGGAGGCCGGTGCCTCCCAGTTTTTTCTGCCAAGATTATGAAAATTATATATTCTGAGGCACCATCTTTTCAGCATAGCCGAGCCGAGGCACTATTAATATAATTTAATTTATTAAAACAAAATATGACTTTAAACTAGCGTCTTAGGATGACAAAAATCGTAAATACGTTGGCTATTTCAAAAATTCTTATATTTCTGCAGATCTATATGTAACTAAAATGTAAGCAATTTTTTTTAATGTCATTTATTGTTTCCGAAATCGGTATCTTAAAAGTATCAAAAACACGTTTGAAATGCAGGAAAATGCACGAAATGGCACCCTGCTATAGACTAATCATTTTGTCATGTGTGCATGTTTGCTTACAGGGACGGAAAACTGTCAAGTTGCTTACGTTTTCAATGAATTTTTTAACTGGAAAGATGCTAGTGTGTCATGCAAAAAGCATGAATCCTCCAAGTGTCATCATGAGTCTGCTAAATGACTGCCCAATTATATTACAAAATCTTTACGAAAATAGTGGAAATAACAATCAAGAAGTACACTCAGGATGCAATAAAAACGCATCTAAAGGCATACAGAAACTCAAAATTTTCTAGGGGCAGATCCCCCAGAACCCCCTTACGAGAGGGGACCAACCCCCTCTCGTGCTCTACCCTATCTCATGCCTTCAGCCGGACCACTTTTGTGAAGCCGACGACGGCCCTGAAAATCTGAGATTCTAACAA
Source organism: Saxidomus purpurata (assembly GCA_022818135.1). Classification (NCBI taxonomy): domain Eukaryota; kingdom Metazoa; phylum Mollusca; class Bivalvia; order Venerida; family Veneridae; genus Saxidomus; species Saxidomus purpurata. The sequence goes on along the minus strand of JAFMSR010000011.1, from coordinate 9,887,947 downwards.
AAAATATAACTGAAATACAGAATTTGTTTTTAAAATGGACGTAGTTTAACTAAGACATAAATGTCAAGCTTTTGTAGGCGTTTGTCCATGGAGATAAGCTCATCCATTATCATTATGTTATAATTTGGAGGCATTGGTGTACTTCGTTCTGGTGTCTTAGGAGAAGAGGGATACATATACTGTAAAGCATTCTGATAATATGTATTTGCATTTTGTCTATTGTTCCGGTCACCATTAGTCACAACTGGGCTACCATTCATTGTGTTTGTATTGTTCATATTTGGCACTATATTGTTTCAATTTATATTTCCTTGGTATTGTGGACTTTGAGAATTGCTAGCATTCATTAGCTGTTGAACATTACCCTTGCTGTCAGATACATCATTATTTGATGGAATGTCACACATAGCAAAACCTTTCTGCTCGTGAGTTCCGCTCATTAAATTTGGAGATATTTGTGAAATTGATCTCTTTTTCAAACTTGAACGTCCTGAATTCTTCTTGTCAGATTTTTTACCCATATAATCCAATATTAATCCATTATATGAGTTTAATCCAATACACTTATGCTTAGGTCTAAAAGTCTCCTTTTAAAAAACTTATTCAAGGGTTTTTTTTTTTTTTCCTAGAGTTTAAATTTTAAACTCGAAGTGTGACCTTGACCTTTGAGGTAGGGACATGGGTTTTGCACTTAACACATCGTCTTGATATGCTGAACATTTGTGCGAAGTTATTTCAAAATCCTTGAATGCATGACAAAGTTAGAGCCTGTACACGATAAAATGTAAGAGCAGACGCACAGATAGACGGACGCACAGACAGACAGACGTAAGTACTGACAGTGCGATTTTAATATGCCACTCTTCAGCATTGTTCAGGGGGCATAATGAAATATAATTGATTAAAAAGAAGCCTTTTCATAACATGTCATTCAATTTTTAGTAGTGACATCAATTATTGCTCAGGAGAGGACTGTTGTTTCATGACTGTTGTTATTGATGCGCTAGAGTTAAAACGGATATTATGACTAAATCCCCTTTTCAAAAAATATAGCTAATTTCTATGAGAAAGGAAAACTTTAAGGAGCAATTATTTGTAAAAAATGTTAGAGCTACTGTTTGAAATTATATTTTTGAAGAGACATGCTGTAAAAACAATATTAGAACTACTGTTTGAAATTATTTGTGCATCAAAATGTGGCACTTCTGTTTCTTCAAATTCTGCCGTAAATTCACATGTTTCCTTCAGTACTTGTTTGACTTAAGTATATGAAACAGTAATGGTAGTTATGATTGGCGAATTTGTTGGCACAAACTAAAATTGACCCAGAGGGAACCCTGTAATCTTAATTATGTTAATTGGTTAAATGATTTAATTGGCAGCATGTTTAGAGTATTGACATGTTTGTCGGTTAACTATAATCAGCTATTCATCAATGTTCTCAGTTTAATCCAGATATAGGTGAGTAATGCCTTGGGGGAGAAATGACTAGGGGAGAAACATCTTGGGGGAGAAACAACTAGGGAAGAAATGACTAGGGTGTGAAAAGTCTGGATACCAGACTCCAACACTAGATTCTCATCATTTAAAGTGACATTATGCACATATTACTGCACAGTGTATTTTTGGTGACAGTTTTATAAAAGCAATTTTTGGTTGCTGTGCATTTAAATGTGTTAAATTAATGATTATGCCACATTAGTATTTGAAGTTGGTGCTTTAGATATAAAAAAATCGGACTGATAAAATGATAGTTGAATGTGTCGTTGTTGATGTTGGTAGAGATTTCGGCAGTGGAAGGGAAGCAACTCCTGCATGCAGTTGTTCTTTTCTTAAATTGACTCTCCCAGTCAAATAAGAAAATTAATATTTTGAAAGTTGATTTTTCATACTGGTAGTGGGAAGAGTTTGGTGTATTGGGTTAAAAGTTATTATTGTCTCTACACTTTTGTACACACACCATTTTCAGCTGGATTTTTACTTGAAAACATGCGCATAATGTCACTTTAACAGAAACTGGCAACTGGCTCAAACCCATGAGATAAAATTACTGAGAGTTTTGTTAATTAAATGTCAGTGAACTTAACCGCTTGGCACTAGAGGGGGTCGGTCCAATAGTGGTGCAAAACATTTCGTCAAAAGACATTTGGTTGAAAAACTACTTTTTTGTCTACTGAATTTTTGTTGAAATGACACATAATATCAAATACGTCACTTTGTCTATTTTTTAGGTCGTTTTTTCAAAGAAAAGGGGAGCTATCCTACTCGCCCAGGCGTCGGCGTTGATGTCACACCTTGGTTAAGTTTTTCGTACCACCCCACTTTATTTAAAAATTATTAGAGGTATGGCTTTGAAACTTGAAAAGTTTTTTGTACCAGTCCACTTTTGGACTAAACTGTTTGAGATATTAATTTGAAAGTTGGAATACTTGTTTACCATCATGATCCCCAAACATGGGCAGGAGAAGGTAATTCTGTCAAGGATTTTATTTGAATTATGGCTCTTCTTGACTTCGAAACTCAGTTAAATTTTTTAATTCTTGTCCACTTGTTGACTTAACCATTTGAGATAATACTTTGAAAGTTGGAGTACTTTTGTACCATCATGAGACCTATCTTTAAGCAAAAGAAGATAACTGTGTGAAAATGTTTCTTGATTTGTACTTAGTTAAAGTCTTGTGTGCCCTTAACTGTTAAAGTTTTGTTTTATTGGCAAGCACTAAAAAAGTCAAGCGCGCTGTCCTTCCGACAGCTCTTGTTCACTACTGGTACAGTTTGTCTGAAATTTTCCATACAAACATAGGAACATTTAGGTTCAAATCCTACAATTTCTTCTGTTTCTTTATAAAATCTCTTGAGTAAAGTTTATCTCATTATGATTTCCAATCTGTCACATCACATCATGCAAGAGCAGCAAGACTTACCCTTTATTTTGAACATTTGAGCTTTGGGAATGACAATGTTCTTATGACCTATTGAATATGTTGATGCCGTAGGAGTATTTACTGAATATAAGTATCAATTTCCAATGACAAAAAAATAATTTAGACTAAATGACATTTCGACCAAGTCTTAAAAGTAGACAAAATTGTTATGTAGAAAGAATTGTTATGTAGACGCAATTTCAATTTGACAGAAATGTCTTTTGACCAAATGTGATGGAAGCATCCAATAGATGCCTTATGAATGCTTAGGGAATCAGTATTTATTTTAACATATTAACAATTTTACACTGATTATTAAATAATAAATACTGTCTTCTAAAATCTGAATATTTTTTCTTCAAATTTTGGCTGAGCTTTTCCCCTTTACAAAAAAGAGAACACAGTATATTTGGATCAACTTTAAGATTAGTGTTGAATTTGAATGACGGGACTTTTTCTTTGCAAAATCACCAGGTTTTGGACGAAAAACTGGGACAAAAACTTAAGCAGGAAATAGTGCATTTCTAAGGACATATTTGACAAATTATTGCGTATTTACACTAGAAAATGCTTGATTTTAAACATTACTTTCCTATTCCCATAGTAAAGGTTCACAAGCATATCAGCATACATGTATTATTTGTTCACAATACTACCATAAAAGTGATGCTAAATATCCAATGACAATTCCACAGTTTGCATAAAACTGAAGAAATGATTGCCACTTATCATCGCGATATACAAACTACAATGCACCGTTTGATAGCTAATTAAACTTGAAGGCGTCACCATGGCATGTTATGTGCTCTCAACCAATCAGAACATGAAATTTCTGATAATTGATTACAACATAGATGCTTGATGGTGTGGACAATCATCAATCGATGTATGAATTTGTTTTGGCGCTGCCATAAAGCACCAAATGTTAAATGATTTAATTGGCACCATGTTTGGAGAGTACTGATATGTTTGTCACTTAATTATCAGCTATTCACCAATCCTGTGTCAACACATCCGTTTTTTCATCAAAATTGACTGTACCAAGTCAAGTCAAGTCAAGGCAAATCAAATACCTTTTATCTCTCATTTCATGATAACATGAAAAAATGAGGGCTAGTTTGTAACAATGTTTACCCAAAAGTTGTACTTCCTGCATTTTCAATTTCATGTGTCAGGGTTTTGACCGTGTATATCTAAAATGGGATGACAATACGTTCATATTTTATGACTTTCTAATGGATTTTTTTTTTCAAAATTTTAATACTGGTATTTTTTTGGGTGAGCTTTGCCAGGGCCATTGGATTAGGGTCTAAATAACCAGAGAAGCTGCTGAGAATGGCATGTATGAAACATTAGAACATTGATATTTTATACTCAGAACAAAACAGTAACAATGATATGCAGACAACGAAGAATAGAAATAAAATTAATAAAAAACTTTCATTTTTAGGTAAACAATGGCAGTACCCGGGATGAAAGCACAAACTCTCCTATCATCAACAACTACAAAGGGCTCTGATGAATACATCAAGCTTCTATGTCAGCCATGTTACAAGGACGGGTCCCGGCATCCTGCATATGGCTATTGTATGGACTGTAAAGAGCACTTGTGTGAAAACTGCTTCAAGTTACATAAGAAAGTTACCCCTTGCAGAAATCACGGACTGCTTCATCAAGACCGTATGCCACAAACTCAGCAACTTTCAGAAACACAAGCACATGAAGATCAATCCGATGACCTGACACAACCTTGCCTAAAACACAAACGAGAAATGATCAAGTTTTACTGCCATGATCATGAGGCACTCCTCTGCACTATATGCGTTACTCTTAAACACACCACTTGTCATGTCAACTATATACCCGATATATCTGGAAAGACTGTGAACAGCAAGGAAGTCCAAAATGCTCTGAAAACCATCAACAACATCGTAGAAAACTGCCCAAAGTTAGAAGCAGACCTCAAGAAAATGATAGAAAACTCTAACAACTCTCTTGTAGATGCCTTAGCAGAGATCAGAGCTTTCAGAAAGGCAATAAACCAGAGCATAGATAAGCTGGAAAAAGATGCTGAAGTTGCACCAAAGTCCCTACAACAAAAGAACGACAGGGAACTGACGAACAGGTACACAGAAATTACATGTGATGATGTGATACAGTCACTGACCACATCATCTGATTCCCTCAAACACCTAAACTCATCAGAACAAGCAGACAAACTATTCATGGAATTGAAAAATGCTGAAAAGCTGATCAAAGATTATGAACACAGCATTTCACTGTTTCAAACACCTGGAAATGTAAAGGAATATGTCTTTAAACAGAACCATGCAATATCCACTCTTCTTGACACCAAACAATCACTTGGTACACTAGAAACTAAAGCATCAAGGGTGTCAAATACTACCACAGCCGATACTGTAAAACCAAGACAAGTTTCAGCTCAAGATGAGATCTCTGTATATGTAGCAAAAGATGAAAGTGATTGGATAGCAGGATTAGCAGTCATCTCTCCAGACTGTCTTATTCTTACTGATACAATAAATAAATCCATAAAAATGGTGGACACTTGCAATAACTTAGTCACAACTCAGCTATTGTTACAAACAGTTCCCTGGGATATCTGCGAAGTTGGAAGAAACAAACTTGCTGTAACATTGCCGTTCAAACAAACCATTCAGTATATATCTGCCTCTCCACATAAACTCACACAGACACACACTCTCAACGTTTACGGACGTTGTTATGGTATGAGTTGTTACAAAGAGAAACTTGTAGTAGCATCTGATAATCCTGCAATGGTCCAAATCCTCAACATGAATGGCAAAATATTAACTACAGTCAAAACCAACAAAGATGGTGAAGATATATTCTGTGGGCCACGACATGTAGTTACAAACAGTAGTTCTATCTATGTGTCAGACATTGTAAAGGGAACTGTATACAGGTTGAACTGGCAGGGTGAGATGACAGGTATGTATAAAAGCATCACCAATCCCAGAGGTATGGCTCTGTCAGATGATGGGTCTGTGTTTGTGTGTGATGCTTTGGAGAATCAAGTGGTAGAGATATCAGGTGATTGCTCAAAAGGAGAAGTTGTGCTTAAGGTTCAAGAGCCTCTGGCTGTAAGCTGGTGTGGTCAGAAACAGAAACTTTACATCAACAGCACAGATTATGGAAAATCAGGAGTTCTTCATGTATTCAAGCTGTCATAATTTCACATATCTACATGTACATGTATATCTAGTTCAACTCAAGACTGTTCTCAGTTAAAACTATTTTCGTGCAGTCTTATGGACCAGAATATTTCCCATCACTGTTCTTCCATTAACTCTTGCGAAAAGATATCACAGTGTTGTTAATTTCTGCCAATTTTTTTACGAACAACTTATACATTATTAGACTTAATTTATTTGTTTGTAATTGTGCTTATTGGGTCCACCAACCTCGTTCGAGGTATATTCAGTACGACCCGATATTAGACTTAAATGACAAAAAAGTGCTTAAAACCTATATCTTGAAGAGGTGAATTTTTGTCATAACATTATAACATACTAAACGGAACTTCAAACGCACCACCTGCCTTTTTCCTTTTATCTTTAATTATCAACCTTTCCAAAATCTGCGAGCTTATTTTTAGCTATTGATGCATGATAGCCATCATGTGTTGCAGCTATGAAGACACTGGGCAGCCACTTCCGTTACATGAAGTTTAAACTGATCGAATGGTAAAAAAGAGAATTTTAATTTAAAGTTGAAACCCTGTATATTTAATATAGGGTATTGCCTTGATGCTCCACCTTAGGAAACCCAATCTTAAAATTATCACCCGATCATTTTCAAGTTCATGTAACATAAGTATCTACCCAGTGTCTTTATATATACAAGACATGATAGGTTTCGTGAACTATGAGACTATAAGCCAAAACTAAGCTTGCATATTGGAAGGGTTAATAATTAAACAAAGAAGGAAAAAGCCAGGTGGTGCATTAGAAGTTTTGTTTAATATATATCATTAGAATAGAATAGTTGAGCATAAAAAACTTTAAAGAAATACATAAACCTTTACAATCAACATTTGGTTATGTGAGTTCATGTCATTTTTTTATGTCGGGTCTTGAATTTAATCTTTCTTTGTCATCAGAGGATCTTACTCAAACGTCTGTTTAAGACCCCCAGTGATGGTCAAAGCCATGGAATATTAGATCTTCCTTAGGACTAAGAGGACAACTTGTTGAATCCTCTTGCGTGTCTACGTTGTTTGACTTAATTGCAATTTACAGTGAATCAGTCTGTTTAATTATATTACGTCACTTCGTACACACAATGTGATTGCATACTTCTCAAGCATTCAATGAATACAGTATAATTAAAGGTTACATTTAAGTCCAAGGATCTTTTTGAATTTACTGATATTGTAAAATAAATATACTGATAGGATAATGATAGAACCATGTTCTGTTCACTCATAAATAATGTTGACATATTCATTTCTTTTAGTATTCAAGTCCCTTTTTCACGAAAAATAGTTGCCTGGAACCTTTTTTCATTTCTTACAATATCTTTGAAGAAATACTGCTCTTATATTTTTCTATCATGTACATTGATTTAAAAAGTAAAGTTATGAATGTTTTTGGTGCAAAATGAAGGTCATTTCTGCCGGTAAGACATCTTTCTAGGTAAAATAAGACACCTGTAAATGTGGTCCTTGGGGCTTTAAAGTTTGTTCATTGTGAAGCATAAACTAGAAATCAGTTGTGTGATGTCTGTTGTTGCTTTAATTATTTATAATCAATATTGCAAATAAATGTTTTATTATCTATTATCAGTATTGCAAAAATAAACAATAATTATGATGTAACTGTCATAATGTACATATAGTTCAGATAGTTAATAAATTTGTCCAAAGTACCAAAAGGTTTGCTACAATATTACATCATATTTTCATTTTTGTATCTATATGCACCAATACAAATTGTTTGAAAACAAGAGTTTGTTTGTTTGTTTAATTGTGCTTATTGGGTCCACCAACCTTGTTCGCGGTATTTGGTACGACCCATAAAACAAGAGGGTCATGAATGCCCTATATATAGGTGACCTGAGGATAAACGTGTTTTTCTAATGTGGAAGTGAAAGCCGAGATGTAATGACCCCTTGGGCAGGGACATTTTCATCCCAAGGGGTATAAATTGAACAATCTTGGATGAGGACCATTAAGCAATGCCACAAACAAAATGTCTAAGTTCAAGGCCCAATGGTTTTAAACAAGAAGTATTTTCTTACTTAACTCTATGTAGAACAAAATGTTTTTCCTATAAGCCTATGTAAGATTAAATGGCCCCTAGGTGGGGTCAGTCTTGACCAATCTTGGTAAAGGTCCACTAGGCAATGCTACACACTAAATATTTAAGCTCAAAACCTTGCAGTCTAAGACAAGACGTTTTTGAAGATTTTCTTGTATAAGCCTAAGTAAAAACTGGTGACACAACAGCTGGGTTAGAGGTCCACTACCGCAATGCTACACACTAAATATCTTAGCTCTAAACTTTGTGGTTTAAGAAAAGAAGATTTCTTACGTTTTTCCTATAGAAACATTATGTAAAACTAGAGATATCAATTGACCAAATAAATTTATGTGCACAAGTAGACTTCATACTGACGATTCAAGTAAACTTGATTAAATTAGTCAAGATGGAGTTATGGTTCTTGTGCACTGCACTTCCTCTCAATGTACTTGACCATTGTATGAAGTTGTATTGAATTCCAACCAGTAGTTTTCAAGTTATGCTCCGGACAAGGAAAAGTAACAAAGGGCAATTATTCAGTAATTAGTCAAGATGGAGTTATGTTCCTTGTGCACTGCACTTCCTCTTAATGTGCTTTACCATTGTATGAAGTTGTACTGAATTTCAACCAGTAGTTTTCAAGTTATGCTCCGGAAAATGCAACGGACCACCAAACCACCCAACTGACCAACCAACCACTGGGTGAATTCTATATACCCCTATAATGATCGTTTCGGAGGTATAATTATGCACATACTTCCTACTGATGCTGCCTGCACAATTTCATGAAAATCCTGGAAGGTGTTTTGGAGATGAAGCATGGACAAGATTTTCTGTTTTCAAGTCCTTCTGACCTTGACCTTTCAGCTAGTTATCCCAAATTATTATGTGCCCAACTAGACTTTATACTGATGCATCCTGCAAAGTTTTATGAAAATCCAGTAAGGGGTATTGGAAAAGAAGCCCAGAAAAGAATTTACTAAATATTAAGGTGTCACCTCTCTAAAAAGCCCATTTATCATTCAAAATTCAGTGAAGCATAAAATCCTGACAATAAGTACAACATTTCTACACTTGGTATTAAACATTTCTACCAAGTTTATATAAAATCCCTCCAGGTGTGTAGAAGTTGTGACAGACAGACAGACAGACAGCACCAAATCAATTATGCCTTGCCGCCACTGGTGGAAGACATAATTAAGTGACTCCCTGGGTGGGTCAATTTTAACTGGGGATCATGATTTGATCATTTTTGGTAGAGTCCACTAAGGAAATGCTACAGATCTGGGCCATCCAGATTTTGAGAGGAAGATTTTTGAAGTTTTTTCTTTCTGTTCCATGTGATCTAAATTTTTACACTAGGTGACCAAGATTCAATCTTGACCTAGAAATCATTAAGGCAACATTGACATTGTCATGGTGATTGATTAATAAATGTGGCTTCCAGTCTAAGTGTGCTAACAAGCTATTTCTAGGATTTAACAATACGACTTAAAGTTTTTTACCCTCCGTGACCCAGAATTGATCTTGACTTGATAAAGTAGACCTATCACTTAATTTGATTAATTATATAACCCCCAAAAGACCGCTTTATCAACTGAAAAAGATAGTAGTTACAGAATAATTGCAAAAAAGCTTAATAAGAGATATTGTTCTTGGCAATAACTCAGTAATTTATCAAGATAGAGTTAGGGTTCTTGTACACTGCACCTCCTCTAATTCTGCTTGACCATTGTATGAATTCCAACCTGTAGTTTTCAAATTATACTCCTGACAAGGAAAATGCAACGGACCCATAGCCCGCCCTACTGACCAACTAACCACCGGGATACTCCTATATATCCGCCTAAACTTCATTTCTGTGGTATAATAAATGTGGCCTCTATAGTTTTAGCAAGGTTTTCTTTTATTTGACCACATGATAAATTTTTTTACCCGAGCTGACTCATATTCAAACCTTACCTAGCTACAAATCAGTGACGTAAATGTTCTGACCAATTGTCATGAAGATTGGATGTCAGACCTCTAGAGTGTTACTAAGGCAAATGTGGACAGACGAAAGACAGAAGACAGACAACAGGCAATCATAATAGCTCACCTGAGCATATGATTTTATAAAACATATTATAACTTCTAGGGCTTAATTTGGTATAATAATAAACAAGAGGGCCATGATGGCCCTTTATCGCTCACCGGAGTACAACTGCTTTTAACAAAGTTGCTAGAAATCATCGAAACAACCTTTCTGACAAATTTCCAGGATATTTGGGCTGAAAATGTTACCTCTAGAGTGTTAACAAGGTTTTTCCATATTTGGGCTCTGTGACCTAGTTTTTGACCCCAGATGACCCATATTCGAACTTGAGCTAGAAATCATAGAAACAACCTTTCTGACAAATTTCCAGGATATTTGGGCTGAAAATGTTACCTCTAGAGTATTAACGAGGCTTTTCCATATTTGGGCTGTGTGACCTAGTTTTTGACCCCAGATGACCCATATTGAAACTTGAGCTAGAAATCATCGAAACAATCTTTCTGACAAATTTCCAGGATATTTGGGCTGAAAATGTAACCTCTAGAGTGTTAACAAGGTTTTTCCACATTTGGGTTGTGTGACCTAGTTTTTGACCCCAGATGACCCATATTGAAACTTGAGCTAGAAATCATCGAAACAATCTTTCTGACAAATTTCCAGGATATTTGGGCTGAAAATGTAACCTCTAGAGTGTTAACAAGGTTTTTCCACATTTGGGCTGTGTGACCTAGTTTTTGACCCCTAGATGACCCATATTCGAACTTGAGCTAGAAATCATCAAACAACCTTTCCGACAAATTTCAAGGATATTTGGGCTGAAAAAGTTACCTCTAGAGTGTTAACAAGGTTTTTCCATATTTGGGCTCTGTGACCTAGTTTTTGACCCCAGATGACCCATATTCGAACTTGAGCTAGAAATCATCAAAACAACCTTTCTGACAAATTTCAAGGATATTTGGGCTGGAAATGTTACCTCTAGAGTGTTAACAAGGTTTTTCCACATTTGGGCTCTGTGACCTAGTTTTTGACCCCAGAAGACCCATATTCGAACTTGAGCAAGAAATCATCGAAACAATCTTTCTGACAAATTTCCAGGATATTTGGGCTGAAAATGTAACCTCTAGAGTGTTAACAAGGTTTTTCCACATTTGGGCTCTGTGACCTAGTTTTTGACCCCAGATGACCCATATTCGAACTTGAGCTAGAAATCAGCGAAACAACCTTTCTGACAAATTTCCAGGATATTTGGGCTGAAAATGTTACCTCTAGAGTGTTAACAAGGTTTTTCCATATTCAGGCTGTGTGACCTAGTTTTTGACCCCAGATGACCCATATTCGAACTTGAGCTAGAAATCATAGAACAACCTTTCTGACAAATTTCCAGGATATTTGGGCTGAAAATGTTACCTCTAGAGTGTTAACAAGGTTTTTCCATATTTGGGCTGTGTGACCTAGTTTTTGACCCCAGGTGGCCCATATTAAAACTTGAGCTAGAAATCAACCAAACAACCTTTCTGACAAATTGCCAGGATATTTGGACTGAAACAGTAGCCTCTAGAGTGTTAACAAGAATTTTCTATTTTTGGCGGACGACGGACATTCATCGATCCTAATAGCTCACCCTGAGCCAGCTCAGGTGAGCTAAAAAAAGAATTATAATTATAATAAATTATAATTGTCTATTCAATATTCACATACAACAGTTTTCTTTTACATTCATAAAAATAAATAATCATTTAAGTTTCAAGTAACTTAAATCTGACTATAAAATAGTAATGAAAATTGGCTTGATACTGGCTTTTTAACAAAGCTAAACTTGTAACGCTTCAGAAAGATAACTCGAGATAATGGACTAGTGGACTTGATAATTATTTGATATGTCTGTACTTTACGCTAAATCACATGGTTAAATCACTGTATAACACTGTATAACAGGAATTCATCAAATACTTACAACATTTTGAAGGCTAACAAAGTAAGTTGTTTCGAATATGATCCTTGATAAAATTTTATAAAATGCAAGTTATATTTTCATTTAATTTATACCTTTCAGCGTTCTTCATTTTGACCTACATAACAAAAAATTGTTGCAACTTGTCTGTAAAGTGATTATTGCTGCATGTCAGCTAGAACTTTTTCTAAATTTAGACACCCAAATTTCATGTGTTTGATATTTTAAGGAATAAAACCATCCCCAGCAGACAGGTCCCTTAATCACCAACATAACATCTACAATTCCTGTACAGGCTTTTCCTACTGACCAAAACATACAGCAACAATTACCCACTTTTAAATTCAAAAACAAGGCCAGTGGAAGATTCTGAAGCTCTTGGTAAATTTTCAATGCAATACATTTGTATTATACTTCTGAAGCTTTTTTTAAAAAATAACCCATGTGACTTACGAGATTCTAAAGAGTAAAAGGATAACTTAATAATTCTAGAATATAACCTTATTGTGAAAATCTTATATGCACTTTGGCCTATAGTTTTGTAACTACATTTATCAATAGATTGATGTATTATCAGTCACATGATGATAGTACTGATATTCAGATAAATGCTCATTTTTTTTACATAATTAGTATATAATATCAATGGTTCCTTTGTTTTATATGAAGAAAACAATTAAAAACCAGTAAGCTCCAATAAGGAAGATCAGTACAAGCATGCTTCACACCAGATTCATCAAACAGGTCAAAACTAGAACAAGAGGGTCAAAAGGGTCCTATATTGCTCATCTGGCTACCATTGGCTATATAATACAAGGTTAACAATCACATTGCAGAAAGGATCAATTTTGACATGGAGGTCCTGAGTGAACAATCTTTGTAGAGGTCCACTAAACATTGCTACAGTCCAAACATCTAAACTCTGGACCTTGTGGTTTTAGACAAGAAGATTTTTGAAGTTTTACCTATAAGAAATCAAGTTCTATATATAGTGTTAATTACCTTGACCTTTGAGCTACAGACTTGCAGCTATGGACCTCAATCTTGCATGTGACATGTCATCCCATTATGATGAACAATTATGCCAAGTCAATTCAAAATCCTTTAATGCATGACAGTTTTAGCCTATGACCATTTTTTACCTTTAATCTATAACAGTGACATTGACCTTTGAACTACAGACCTGGGTTTCTAATGTGACATATGCCATCCCATTGTAGTGAACAACTGTGACAAGTCCATTTTTCAACCATATGTAGTTATATACAGTCAAGTGGGCAGTTTGCTTAAGCTAACCATTATTCATGGGAAAGACGCTTAATAGATTCAATCTTCTATGAGAAATTGCCAACTTTCTCACATAAAGAGTTGAGTCAGTAGCAGGGCTCAAAGTCATGACGCTTAATTACTAAGACTGTTGGTGGTCATAAGTTCAGTGACCTTAACCATTCAAACATTGAGGCAAGTCAGTCCAACAGATGCCTTTTAAATGTATAGGGAACTGTTATTTATATAACATCCTGAACATAACTGCCATACTAGACCTATCACTAAATGTGATTAATACCCCCGAAAGACCGCTTTATCAACTGAAGAAGTTAGTAGTAACAGAATACCTTGCAAAAAAACTAAAATAGAGATATGTTTTTTTGGCAAATACTCTGTAATTTGTCAAGATAGAGTTATAGTTCTTGTACACTGCACTTCCTCTCATTCAAAGCAACAAAGGGCAATAACTCTGTAATTACTCAAGATATAGTTATGGTTCTAGTGCACTGCACTTCTTCTCATTGTACTTGACCATTGTATGAAAGTGTATAGAATTCCAACCAGTAGTGTTCAAGTTATGCTCCAAACAAGGAAAAGTAACAAAGGGCAATAACTCTGTAATTAGTCAAGATGGAGTTTTGGTTCTTGTGCACTGCACTTCCTCTCATTGTGCTTGACCATTGTATGAAGTTGTATTGAATTCCAATCAGTAGTTTTCAAGTTATGCTCTGGACAAGGAAAAGCAACAAAGGGCAATAACTCTGTAATTACTTAAGATATAGTTATGGTTCTTGTTCACTGCACTTCCTATCATTGTGCTTGACCATTGTATGAAGTTGTATTGAATTCCAACCAGTAGTTTTCAAGTTATGCTCCAGACAAGGAAAAGTAACAAAGGGCAATAACTCTGTAATTACGTAAGATATAGTTATGGTTATTGTGCACTGCACTTCCTCTAATTGTGCTTGACCATTGTATGAAGTTGTATTGAATTCAAACCAGGAGTTTTCAAGTTATGCTCTGGACAAGGAGAACTAACAAAGGGCATTAACTCTATAAATAATCAAGATAGAGTTATGGTTCTTGTACACTGCACTTCCTCTCTTTGTGCTTGACCATTGTATGAAGTTGTATTGAATTCCAACCAGTAGTTTTAAAGTTATGCTCTGGAAAGGAAAATTCAACGGCACAACCACCCAACCGACCGCCCGACTGACCGACCAACCACCAGGTGACTCCTATATACCCCCCTAAACTTCGTTTCGGGGTATAATTAGGCAGATTGCTATAAGTACATGTATAAATGTAAACACACCATCCCCATTGTTCCTCATTTGCCTAAGTTTATTTAGATTAAGTAGTTTTCTATAACAAATCAACATTGATACCTTGCATAAGTAGTACAAGCCTGAAACAAAATAAAGAATACATAATAAGCATTCTTCATTTTAGGTAAACAATGGCAGTACCTGGTAAAAAAGCGCAAACACTCCTATCATCAACAATTACAAAGAGTTCTGATGAATACATCAAGCTTCTGTGTCAGCCATGTTACAAGGACGGGTCCCGGCATCCTGCATATGGCTATTGTATGGACTGTAAAGAGCACTTGTGTGAAAACTGCTTCAAGTATCATAAGAAAGCTACCCCTTGCAGAAATCACAGACTGCTTGACAAAGACAGTATGCCACAAACTCAGCCACTGTCAGAAACACAAGCACAAGAAGATAAAATCGACAATCTGACACAACCTTGTCTGAAACACAAACGAGAAATGATCAAGCTTTACTGCCACGATCATGAGGCACTACTCTGCACTATATGTGTTACTCTTAAACACACCACTTGTCATGTCAACTACATACCCGATATATCTGACAAGACCTTCAATAGCAAGGAATTCCAAAATGCCCTGAAAACCATGGGCACAATTATAGATAACTGCTGGAAGTTAGTAGCAGACTACAAGAAAATGATAGAAAAATCTAACAAATCTGTTGCAGATGTCTTAGCAGACATCAGAGATTTCAGAAAGGAAATAAACCAGAGCATAGATAAGCTGGAGAAAGATGCTGAAGATGCAGCAAAGTCCCTACAGCAAGAAAATGACAGGGAACTGAAGAACACAGAAGTTACATGTGATGATGTCATAAAATCACTGACCACATCATCTGATTCCCTCAAACACCTAAACTCATCAAAACAAGCAGACAAACTATTCGTGGAATTGAAAAATGCTGAGCAACAGATCAAAGATTATGAACACAGCATCTCACTGCTTCCAACACCTGGAAACGTAAAGGAATATGTCTTTAAACAGAACCATGCAATATCCACGCTTCTTTTAACCGAACAGTCACTCGGTGCACTGGAAACTAAAGCATTGAGTCATTCAAGTTCTCTTTCAGCTGATACTATTAAACCAAGACAAGCTTCAGCTCTAGCCGAGATCTGTGTAAAAACAGCAGAAGATAAAAACTGGTGTGGCATAGTAGGAATAGCACTCCTCTCTCCAGACTGCATCATTCTCACTGATACACTAAACAACTCCATAAAAATAGTAAATACCAGCAAAAACTCCATCACAACTCAGCTACGTCTAGATACAATACCCAATGATATCTGCATTGTTGGAGTAAACAAATTTGCTGTAACACTGCCACACAAACAAACCATTCAGTATATATCTGCCTCTCCTGTAAACCTCACACAGGAACACACTTTCAAGGTTGATGGACGTTGTTATGGTATAAGCTGTTATAAAGAGAAACTTGTACTGACATTTTACGGTCCTGCAAAGGTCCAAATCCTCAACATGAATGGCAATATACTTAAAACAGTCAAAACCAACAAAGATGGTGAAGATATATTCAATGGACCAGAAAATGTAGTTACTAACAGTAGTTCTATCTATGTGTCAGACGTTGTAAAGGGAACTGTATACAGGTTGAACTGGCAGGGTGAGATGACCGGCATGTATAAAGGTACAACCTATCCAAGAGGAATGGCTCTGTCAGAAGATAGGTCTGTCTTTGTGTGTGATTCAGAGAATAAAGTGGTAAAGATATCAGGTGATTGCTCAAAAGGAGAAGTTGTCCTCAAGGATGTGACACCTCTGGCTGTCTGCTGGTGTGGTCAGGAACAGAAACTTTACATCAGCAGCTGGCATACCAATGAAAAGTCAGAAGTTCTTCAAGTATTCAAGCTGTCATAATTTCACACACATACATAAGGCAAACCAAGCGTGTTCTCAGTCATAACTACTTTAGTGCAGTCTAAAGAACAGAAATATTTCCGATCACTGCACATCCTTTTTTTAGCCCAAGCAAAAACACTTCCACAGTGCTGTTTATTAATACACCTAAGTTACTGTTTGAGACATAAATGGTAACAATATATTTAATACTTACCATCTTGAAAGAATGGATTTTGTCAACATTATGTTATTATATTCATCCTCATAGAATAGAATATTACAGAGTACATGTATATACATGTATCATTAAAATAAACTGACTTTGACTGAATACCGTAATTGTGTGTGTAAAACCCGCAGTTTTTTTCCCCATTTTTTAATGTTCATGAAGGGGTGCGTACTATACACCCAGACAGGACTTCAGTCGATTTTTCTCGACTTGAAAATGTCATATAATCTGCAAAATATTTACGATTTCATGTGTGTTAACATTTTCTGACCACCTTCTTTTTGAAGAGCTTTTATAGGGTGGCGCTTAAAGCCAATTACCGGTTACTTGTCGTATATTTGTGCATTATACAGCGATTCATATAGGAAGGGAATGAGAATTCTTATGACATTTTTTTGGATGAACTCACAATTACATTCTGTTTTTGGACTAGTTCTACAGATGTACATGTATTAAAATCAATACGAATACTTTCCTTTAGATTCCGCTAAAATCAAATTGATGTCTACGTAAAGTTTGTAACTTTTTGTTGTTTATTTAATTAACAACCAATTATCGGTGATCAATACCATTGTCTGTATATTGTTAAACAAACATGCCTATTGTACTTCAGTGTTCCCACTCTCGTAAATTATTACGTAAATCACGCAAAAAAAATAAATATCGCGCAAATAATTTTCACCACGTGCGAGATCGCGCGCGTACAAAAATGCCGAGGACGAATATGTTCAGCTGGAATCCCTCGATTTGTTCTTAAAATAGATCATGGAAATTCTACTTTCTCGACCAATCGGTCGGCATAACTGTTGGTGATTTACCGTTGACGTCATGAAATGTAGACGGGTTTCATATTTGACTGCTCTGGGAATTAATATTAGCACTTTAAAAGTATGACCAGTCTAATGATCCGGGCTTCGTCTGCAAAAATGTGGCAGACAAGGCATTGTGTTTTGCTTCACGGCGAATAAAATAAATGATGCCCGACAACAAAGTGAAGAGTTACCATCCACAAGTAGGCCTACTGAAACAACTACGAGTAGTGTTGAAAGTCGGGTAAAGTACCGGAAACGGTTTCATAACAAGTGGTTGCCGCGGGTTGTAAAAATTTTAAACGGTCGCCGCTTGTCTATCATAAAATTTTCATACCCCCAGAAATTGAGATTTACCCCTTCTTTTTGTGTCCAGGGGGTAAGTATACCCTTGAAAAAAATACTGAGTGGGAACACTGGTACTTGCAATAATCTATAAGATATTTGTTGTCACTTCAGAAAGGTGTTGACACTTCGGACGGATATTTTACCCTCTAGAACACTTCATTTGAAATACTTGTTAACGGTCCAAACCGGGCCGACTACGATACGATCCGGTGTTTGCAGTTTTCGCTCAGAATTACTGCTATGCGGGACCATTTTCCTGCAAAAAATGGCTTGATTTTCGGATATTTGCCGTGCATATTATACATCATTTTAGCGTTTTTCCTAGATTTTCATGCCAAACGGGGGTGCGTATTATACTCCAATGCGTACTATACACACACGATTACAGTAGTCATCATTTGGTTACTGTGTATATATATGTGAGTATATGCTATTTTGTGTACAGTTGTCATAGACTTGCATAACTGAACATGAAGTTAGAATAGCTGCTTTTGTTCAAAGTACTGACAGTTTGGTTGGACTTGACTTTATATACTTTTTCATTTTCATTAATAAACATTTTTATTACCCTCCCAACAAACTTCTAGCCGTTTAATTGGTCAATGATCCGTAAAAGAAACTGATATCAACCAGCCAGGCGAGTAATATACATTTGATATTTCCCTTCACTGTACTCTACGTCAAATATATTGGATGCCTGTTTACATTCTATATACGTCAAACTATCTGATATTAATGTAAATCTTACCCTGTGAAGGTCAAATTCTCTGATATTTATGTCCATCTGTATTTCCTCTAGGTGTAACAAGATCTTGAATTTCTCTCTGTAGTTTTTGAAAGTAAGTTCCTGGAAAAATAAACAGGAGGATTATTTCAATTGAAGAATTTATTAAAGTTCATTTTACATCATCAAAACTTTACCAAAAAGTAAATAATCAGAGTAACATCTTTAAGTTTATACTAATTGTGAAAAAAGCTTGAAGCTTATCAAGTCACTCTCGAGTCCCCTTCTAAGAAAAACCAGTATTGGTGTCATATGAGGAAGTACAGTCATGACCCCAGCGCATGGCTCAAACCTTTTTGCTAAACTGCGGGAGAGCTTAAAGAGGACTGGTAACACGGGAGACTTTACCGCTCCCGCTTCAGAGTAATAGCACAATGTTGTAAAGCTGCTTAAACAGGGTTTCAATATAGCATTTTTAGATCCACTTTCCTTTCTGTCAGCAAATAATTATGCGTTAAGTAAAGTAAGATTTTAAAATATCATATTAAATAAAAATTCCTAAATAGTATCTTGGTAATCATGAATTCTAAAATTGTGAATAAAATAACTATTCTAGCATAACATTTCAAGTAATAGTTAAACCCTTTAATTTCAAGCCTTGTTTCATGCCATTTGTCTAAAATGTTTAAATCTTGGACAAAGTAATTTTATGGAATAGGATTCACTCTGCCTACTTAGACCTTCCTTATGTTATGACCCCTGTGTACTGACACCATTAACAATTAGTTCCCATACATAAAATATAAAACTGACTTATGGTATCAGGTCCGTGACAAAAAGCAATGAACAAACACATGGAAGCAGACCCGTATAAACAATTTAGCTAAACCTTATAAATCAGTCGCACAACAAGACAGTCAATAATTTGTTTCTCTGGGTTAAAGGTCAATTTGATGCATAAAAACTAATAACTGCATAATTTATTGCTACCATGGCT
Source organism: Saxidomus purpurata (assembly GCA_022818135.1). NCBI lineage: Eukaryota > Metazoa > Mollusca > Bivalvia > Venerida > Veneridae > Saxidomus > Saxidomus purpurata. Next base: position 9,868,180 of record JAFMSR010000011.1, on the reverse strand, counting down.
AAAATCTGTGAGGGACAACATTCATATTGATAAAGTCATCATGACACAGACCCCCCCCTCAAGTCCTGTTGTAATCAGACAGGGTCATATATTACTTAGACCTTTCCCTGCGCCAGCAAACAACGCTTGACATTGACCGGCACATTCATAATTACCTCTCGCATCTAACATATTACGTTTACTATTCTATAACATTTGAGAACCATAACAAGTCATGGCACGTAAAATAAAGAAGGGCAAAGATTGAAATGATCAGTTCTTTCCTCAGACTGAGTCTCCCTTAAAATTAGTTGATACGGAGATCTTTTTTATTATATTCTATAACAGAAGAGGCCCCTATGGTTCAGCTCCACAAAGAAGCACAAGAGACATTAAGTTTAATAAACCTTTCATCAAGACAAACAATTTTTCTGTTTATTTCATGCGTAAAAACAGATAACTGCATAATTTATTGCTACAATGCTAAAATCTGTGAGGAAAATTTTTAAATCATATGAGTAACTCAGTGTTTTAAATCTACCCTTACAATAGGTGCATCATGGTATAAAGGGGTTTTTATTTGAAAACAACAACGCCGGAGCTGTGACACCTTAAAAGGTTGATCTAAAATTGCCATTCTGGAAAATGACTCTCAGGTAGTACAGGTGCAATAAGTAGTTTTCCTTGAGTCCCATGTGGAGACTTCAGACAATTGCTCAAGAACTACCATGTCATACAGTATTTTACTAACAGAAACAAATTTATTTGATTAAACGAGGAAAATCAAATGAGAACTTGATAATCTATTAAGTAGGGACATGGTAAAAGAGTTCTTGTATGCGACAAAACGGGAATTGTCTTGATGTTCTGAAGCATTTGTGCACTAGTTATTGTGGTTAGACATTGTCAATCAGTACATGACATAAAGTATGCACAGTTCAAACTCGAATAAACAAATGTTGAGTCATAAAGTCAGAAGAGAATACGGAAGTGACTTTTGTTCAGAGGGAATGGTGCAATATTTCTCCTAAGCCAGAGCATTAATTTGTTAAAACTTTTCAACTTCACACATCAGCGGAAATAGATATTTAATCCCAATGCCAAGACACAAACCAGTAGTCCTAAATATCTGTGGACATAATCTCAAATCTACTGAAACAACTTCTGAAGCACAAACCTGTTTGGTCTCTCTCCAGGGACCATCCAAGGATCAGACCTGTTGTCTACATGCTCCCTGTATCTGCTATAGCCCTGTCTGCCACTCTGTATATAGGGTCTGTTGTGCTCAACGAGAGACAGGACAGGATCGGTGATGTTAGCTGTGATGTACCGTCCAATCTTAAAGTCCTCAAAAGTAAAGATGAGTAACTGTTTCTCTTGACCCTGGCATCTGAAAAATAAAACTACTGTGGATGCATGGAAATCTGATGGCTTAAAATGTAATGGATTTTGAATTAAATGTAATTTTTAGGGTACTAGTGGATTCCTTTTTTAAATTTGTAGATTGATCAACAAGTGAAAGTCATGAGAATTAGTGCCCTGCAGACATTGATGGTTTCACGGTATCTGTTACATAGTACTGTATTGATGTAGTTTCTGTATAATGTATACACATACTTAGACATTTTTAATGCTATCCGCTAACGGTTTAAAGTCCCAGGATCACACTTAAAAGTGGCTCTTATTTTACCAAGAAAGATGTCCTACCGACAGAAATGGTCTTTATTTGTACCAAAATCATTCCTAACTTTGCTTTTAAATTGATTTACATGTTAGAAATACAGTGCAGTATTTTTTTCAATGTTATTGCAAAAAGCAAGAATGGCGTTCTAGCAACTCTTTTTCATGAATAAACTACTTGAATTAGAAATAAAGGCTTAATGAAAAAATTATAATATGTTAACATCGTTTTAGAGTGAAAAGAAAATTGTTCTAACATTATCCTATCAGTAAACTTATTTTTCTATATAAGAAAAGTCAATGTGATTCCTGGGACTTTAAGAAACACTTAATACATCATTTACATGTACATTCAGGTCAATTTTCGGGTACTTTTCCAGCCAAAGAATTTTCCTCAAACCTGCACATTTTACACTGATTGATTGGAGAGTTTACATTTTTAAAACAAAATCATACATTTGTCTGTCTAGGCTCTCTTTTTTTTAGGATTCTTGACCATATCTGTGTGTAAGTAGCTTTAGTCCATTTTTCTGCTCCATTAGGGCTGTACTGATGACAAGAAGTTAAACTTTGGTTTGAAAGTGTCAAGAATAATACAGAAATTACCTTGCATCAAGTTCCAGATTAGTAGTCAATGTCCTTTTAGGGGTCAGTATAGTCTTCACAGTTAAACTTGTGGTATTGGTGTCTTCAACCATCAAATCATTTTTCTGAGAAAAAAAACACAAGTTAAAATTGTGCTTCTTGATTCCTGAGCAGTGAACAAAAAACTGAAGTCTGATCTCCTATTAACACATATTCTAATATGAGTGGCTGTGTTTCCTATATAAACATATAGGAAAAAGGTTGTGTTTCATTTTACGATAAAATACAGCACGTTTTCGAGGGAGAAGGGGGCAAAGTGACATAATATGGAAACAAGATGCCAATCGCATTGGTTGAAGTAACAATGATGTCTGCTAAAGTTGAACAAAGGGGGGGGGGGGGGGGGGGGGGGGGGGGGGGGGGGGGGGGGGGGGGGGGGGGGGGGGGGGGGGGGGGAAAAGAAGGAGGGGGGGGGAGGGGGAAAAAAAAATAATGATAGTCTTTAAGAGGGGGGGGGAAAAAAAAAAAAAAAAGAAAAAAAAAAAAAAAAAAAAAAAAAAAAAAAAAAAAAAAAAAAAAAAAAAATAAAAAAACACACTTTTTTATTTATTTACTACACATTCTAACTCCTGAGTACATTTTATTCAACAAAAAAATACGAAAAAAATTTATTATTTCTTAAGTAAGTTAAGTTAGTAACTGCATTATTCCTAGAAATTACTTTGAACGGCTCTCTGTGATTCTGATAATTGAACAATAGTTTCTTTTTACAACTGGATCTGTTTTCAAAGGTCACTGGTGCATGTGTTTCTTACCATATGTGCTGTTATATTCTTAATTTTTATTTGTGAGCTTGAAGCAGTCATGTGGCATCTACAAAGTTTCTGATTGGCTGAACCATTATTTTCGACAACAACTTTCATAAATGTTTTCTTTCCTACAGCAACAACCCCAAAGTCTGTCTCTCTTGATACAAAGATTCCTTCTTTATCAGAAAGAAGTTCTTTCGTGAAGGACTGCTGTAGCGGTCCTTGAAGCACTTTCAAACTGCAAAACAAAAATAGATAAAATAAACACAACAATCAAAGATCTGAAAGTACCTGTACATAAAATCAACAAAGTATTATGTCCAAGCTTGAACCTCAAACTAACTGAAATAAAAAAATCCATATAAGACCTGCCTAGTTGGATCTTAAGTTTATTTAAACTTATTTATTTTACATCAATTGTAGACAAAGCTCTTGCAACTTATATCAACTACTCTCAATGACTGTTTCCTGGCAGTCTGACCAGTACTTGCACCAGTAGAAGGGATTGTGGAGGTCAAAAGCCGCTATCAGCATTCAAACCCACAACCTCTGGGTTATGAGTCCAACGCTATTCCCCTCCCTTTAATAAATGGTTCAATGCATTACGTTAGTGGATGACACTAGCTAGTCACACCAGAAATTAGGTTCAAAGCAAAGTTCGAAAGGTTTCATGAAATATTATGATCTATTCAGCGAGTCCCTTTTTATCAAATACATCATGATTAATGTTTTCATCACCATCAAATTCATGGTTTTATGTAGTTTCTAAGTTACATAATATCAAGCCAAATACAGTCCCTAGTTTTTGGACTATTTTACAAGTCCCTATTATTTGTATTTGGCAAGAAACAAAGAAATTCCACACAATTCATGCAACAGATGATATAAGAACTTTTAGTAAATTAACACACTTACTTAGCAAACTGAGGTTTTTCAGAAGGTTTCACCTGTACAGCTCTCCATGACGACCTGCCCTGTAAGCTTTCTACAGCTCTGTAATGTACTGGTTCCCACTTCTTTGGGAAAAACCCATCAACAACCACATCACTCATATAAAACACTTCACCATCAATATACCCATGGTCCCCCATCTCACCAGAAATAACTCCATCTGCTTCTTTTACACGCAGTGGCTGAATTTCACTAGCAACAACGTGAAAATTGTCCCCTTCCGGGTATGTTACTCTCACCTTTACCAAGTCGCCTTTAGATGGTTTAAAACCATCAAACTTGCATTCTTTTAAATCGAAGTACACATTGTCACCAACATAACCTGTACTGCCGTTAAAATCATTCACATGACCTATAATCTCTGTGGGACGGTGTTCTTTCTCTGTGCCGTCTTCATCAGAATCACAGTCATCCCAATTTTCAGACACGCTGACTTTTTCTGCATGCCAACCACCATTTGCATATTGCTGTGTGGCAACCACTGTCACTATGTCATTCAAATTTGGCCTTTCCCCACCCAGTACATCGTCAAATGAAAAATACACTTCATTATCAATTAGACCATGATTGCTAAAGATGTGTGTAATTTTTCCTTCAAACTCTCTTCTATTAACATCAGGTGTACTGTCTCTGTCTGGAGCAGAATCTGAAAAACATTGTAGAAAACATTTATCTTGAAAAGCAGTAAATGTTTAAAACAGTTTTGTTACGCCTTCACCAATTAGGAGGCTTTTGTTACAATGTCATAGCATATTGACTCACAGACTTTATAAGCATGAAAGGATCCCAAAACTAAACTGTCGCCTTCTCTCTAATAATTCAGTGGGCGATAATGCAAAGTGACGATGGCGTTAATCAAAACACGGTGACAATACACAAAGTCACGATGATGATACACAATGTTTATCCATCGTAACTCCGCACATCGTCATTACTTCGATTTAACGCCCGCTGAGCTATTAGAGAAAAGGCAATGGCCCTAAAAAATCACCATAAAAACGTCTGAAAAACATTAATTAATTAACCAATTAAAGCATAAACTTACCATCAGCTGTATTGCCTGCTTCATCTGATTCCCAAAGGTATGAGAACAACTTACTCACTCCACTGAACATTTCTCTGCAACTCTGTTTATTCCCTTCAACTAAAGTGTGCACTTAACTACAAACAGAGCCTCATTTCTGTGTCATACATGTATAAAATGTAGAACTCCAAAAGACTCTTGGTTTAGCAAGAATCCAGGTAAGCATGAACATCTACTTGAGGAATCAGGATCCATATTTCATCACTGTTATGAAAAATTCTGTTTCTGAAAGTAAGAAAAAAAACAAGTCTGCTATTTGAAGACTTCTTCTCCAGTGGTAGTCAAACTGAAGCAAATTATTTGCCCAGCAGACATTTAACAGCATATATACATGTATTAAGAAATGGGCCTTCGGACATAATACTTGGAAATTGCTTTTGGAATATTTTGAACAAACAATCAATAAAACATTGGAAAATTGAATTGCCCAGACATATTAAAATACATGAAAGATGTTACAAAGGCTCATTGATGATGTGGAATACCACAATGCATAGTCTGACTTGAATTTCTGGGCTACTATTCCGGAAATTTCATTTCATAACAGCACATATTTTGGTTGCAAAATTATATACTCTTTCAAGTATATCGATCTGGTCAAATATTTATGCCTTTTACACTCTAAATGCCTTTTTCTGGGCATAGCTAAAATAAAATAAAAAATTCTTTCATCGCTAGTTGCCATAGCATTAGTCTTGGATGATTTTGAAGCAAATCGTAGTTTCTTGTTAAGGAAATATTCCCGGCTAATCAGTTTTTATCATTTGTTTTACATTTAAAGATAGTTCCCAAAAATGTTAATTTTAAGGGGTTTTTTTATTTATTGTCAATAAGCTGTAACAAAGTCCGAAGGTACAGTTAAAGCATGGTCGATAAAGTAGATTGTACAACTTAAGTAAGATGCAGTACAAGCTAAAATAAGTTCCCTGCATTAATCGAGATTTATTTACAATTAAGAGGTTAAAGCACATGTGGATATATAAACATATTGACTTGTTTTATTGCGCATGTAAGTTAAAACACAGAAAGTTAAAATAGACTTCTGTTCCCATCTTATCCGATTTCTTGGCAACTGTTAACAGATCCCTGCTAAAAGCATACTCCAAGCTGTCTCTACCGATAACTCTACCTGTAATGATATTCCAAGGATTATCGAATTTCATATTCTGATCACTCGTTACATACAAAGTTGCTTTATGGGCGGACGAAACTGAAAGTAGTAAAGCATTCTTGGGTAACGGGTGCACGTCTTGTAAACTAACCTTGAATAAATTCTGTATACCATTTATTTACATAACACTACAACACATGTATATATAAACCTTTAACATACCAGATGATATAAATTTGTTCTTACCACCTTGGATCCAAGTGACTCCATATGCAACTTAAGCTTCCTCTCCCCAGAACTACCCAAACCATAATTTCATTGAAATACTGCACTTAAATACATGTATGGAAACCATTCTACAATTCCAGGTCACTGTGACCTAAACCTTTACCTTTTAATCTCAAAACTACTTTTGCTCCTAAGTCCCTTAAAAACCCTATCAACTTAACTACTAAACAATATGTACAATTTACATTTTGTATAAATATTTATTTTAATTACATTTGCCAGCAAAAGCCATTGAACTATAAATGTTCTGTGAATACGTTTAAGTCAATGAATTGCAAGTGCCATAATGTCACTCATCCACAGTCTCACAAACAATAATTATGTCATTAAACTGGAAAACAATGCATTTGGGATGCTAGAAATACATTGTTACATCTGGAATATAGCTACATATGTGATATCGTTACATCCAGAACGGAGCCCAAGTTGGGACTTCAAGAGCAGCATAATTACATGAGGGATATAATTTTGATAACGTTACAAGTTGAGTTTACTGCATTATGCTTGTTAGTCAGACTGGGATGTTTCTTAAAATGGTTTTATATTTGTTTTAGAAATCAAGCTAATTTAATTGTATATTGAATGTAACTGTTGAACACATTGTTGAACGTCTTACCAGTGAGAGCATTTCCTTCTTATTTTTTCATGTTTTTTTATTCTAGAATAGCGTTGACAAATGTTATTTTGTGTTATTACACCTGCAGAAACCCTTGGGATATGTAGGTGCCCTCGCCCTAATGGGCTCAGGCACCAACCACCCCTCAGGATTCTACCGATGTTATTACACGAAAAAACATGCTTTAACCCTACGAAATTAATTGTAAACTTCACATTCTTAAGGTACATCAAACAGACAAATTGCAGTTGTACATTATTTGGTTAAACAAAATTTGAAGATGTTTTACATGTTTTGCCTTACTACATGTAAGGTGATCTACAGAGTAGTTTTTTAGTAATAACCTTTAACTATGTGTGAAATCCTACCATTATATTTTTTTCTTGACGAACCCATTTAGCACCTACTATACAGAATTATTTAAAGTTTGACGACTCTTTAGTTCGACGAAAATTTGCAATTTTGCAGCATACCATGCATACAGTATAGTTCTTTTTATACTGTATGTAAGGCATACAGGCACGCAAATATTTTATGTGTCAAGCATATAGGAGTGATCGCCTTAACGTCACACGGCAATTCTGTAAAGATTGTTAGTGGACAATACCAGTTGTGTTTACAATGCTTGTGTTTCGGAAAGGATTTTTTTTATTTTTTACAACTTTTTTGCTATCTGAAGGATTTTTAAAATAAAAACAGTTATGAAATGCTCTTGATACTCATATTTTCACATTAAAAATATTTCTTTTGAAAAAAATACTGTTTTTAATGAGACTTGATTTTTCAAAACATATAGCATATAGTACCATGTATGTCTCTTGATTCTGTAGTGATCCTGAGATTCTGAGTATCCAGAAGCTCAGTGGTTTCAATAGAGCATCTGACTTGCAAGCAGGTCGTGGGTTCGAATCCTACAATGGGTAAATGTTTTCTAATTAAAGTTACTTAATTGGCGACAAAACGGGCAGTTGTGGGTTTATAAGGCTAGTGGATGGTTCTTAGTGAATAAGGGGTTGAGCATGCGGTATTTGCAGGGGTTATCATGCCACGCTCAACAGCTATAAACTTCCACTGTTTAAAGGTTCCACTAGCTAGTGGACGATTCCTAGTGAATCAGGGGTTGAGCATGCAGTATTTGCAGGGGTTATCAAGCCTCGCATAACAGCTATACAGTTCCACTGTATAAAGGTTCCACTGTACTGTATGGTAAAAGCCTTCAAAAATAAAGTGGGGAAGAGTGTTAGCTCAGTTGTTAGAGCATCTGACTTGCAAGCAGTGGGTTCGAATCCTACACTGGGTGTTTTCTTATTAAAGTTACTTCAATTCTGTACACACTCACTGCACAGTAGATCTAAATTTGGTATTGCTTTTTTAAAACATTTTTACCTAAAATTGTGTCACACGTAAAAAGTTGGTTGATTAGCATGTATTATATGTCAAAAACAAAAATAATATCAAACAGGGAATGCCCACACAACAAAAACGCAGCCTCACCAAAAACGCAGCCCCACAGCACCCAGAAGTGCACACCATCAACACACACACACACACACACACACACACACACACACACAAAAAAAAAAAAAAAAAAAAAAAAAAAAAAAAAAAAAAAAAAAAAAAAAAAAAAAAAAAAAAAACAAAAAAAAAAAAAAAAAAAAAAAAAAAAAAAAAAAAAAAAAAAAAAAAAAAAAAAAGAAAAAAAAACAACACAGTAGGGCAACAGTTTGAACATCAGTGGGGAACACCACTGGGGAGCTTAAACCGGTTATGTCTTCAAACCTCTACCCCCACCATGTTCCAAAGTCACAGGACAGTGTAAATAAAAGTAATCCCTGCTAGGTGAATCTCTAACACACGCAATGGAAACAAAAAGGCATGGTATGTAAAACACAAAAATGCTGGTGTATAAATATATAAAAAAGCAAACCTTGAGAACCAAAAAACGTATGTACTCAATGCATTTGCGAAGGCAGAGCACCAAGAGAAACACCCTTAAGGGCCCGACGAAACAGGCCAGAGGACAGAAATCAAAACAGTTTCGTCCCAGTGGGATTTAAAAACTGCCCATCACAGAGTCCTCCCCCTCTTCCGTCAGACACAATCAAAGGGGGGGAGCATAGCGTCCAACTGTAAACGGGTTGAACACCAAACATGGGGGGGGTCCAAAACAAAACAGTAGGGTCGTAACGGGGGGGGTAACCTCTTTTAACAAAACGTTTTATAATTTTAGCAAATACAGTTGGAAAATTGCCATACCCCCAAACTCTACACCAAGTTTGTAAACCACATCCCCATAAAAATCGGTTGGTTATAAATTTTCGCGGTTTTTTTTGAAGAAGAGTCTTTAGATTACTATTGAATTTCAAAACCAAATCAGAATTACGATAGTAAAATTTAGCAAAATATTTCGCAATTTGTAATAACGGTAGCCCTGTTGAAGAAGTTTATTTGTAATATATTGATTACGTTCATTGAAATCCTCAACATGACTACACGCTCTGGCAAACCGAATTAACTGAGAAATGTATACCCCATAAGATGTAGCATGAGGTACATCCCCATCCAAATGGGGAAATTTACAATATTAAAATTAAAATCATCCCTCTTGTCATAAATTTTGGTATGTATAATATTGTTATAAATAGAGAGATGTAAATCTAAAAATGAAGCACCAGTATCCAAATTGTTAGTTTTTTTTTACTTGGGTTCCCGGGATAAATAGTGTCCACCAATTGACCAAAAAAACGGGTTATCCATATTAAGAATATCATCCAGATAGCGTGATGTATTATTAAAAGCAGTGATAATGTCTGCCTGCGTATCTGGAGAAAGACTCAACATAAAAGTCTCTTTCATAACAATATAAAAACAAATCTGCGACAAGGGGTGCACAATTTGTTCCCATGGGAATACCGATTACTTGTCTGAAAACTGCATTCCCAAACCTTATATAAAATGTTGTTCAATAAAAAGGAAAGGGCTTTACAAACTTCGTCACAGGACCACATAGTATAATGTTTAACAATACAGCTAGTAAAAAAAGCTTTATCGAAATTGCAGGCGAAAATGTAGCATTCTCCTGGCAAAAGTCTTTTGAATTAGGGCAGTTAGCTTGTCATTTATCAAATTATGTGGTAAAGTGGTCAATCTCATTAAAATCAGACTCAGTATCTTCGCTTCGCTAACTAGAGGAGCGTATTAGTATATGATTTTAATAGATTTTAAAGTTATACAAGTAGAAAAATCGTATGTACTGACTGAAGTTACTTTGTAATTATTAACTTTAAACTTATCCAGGATTTGCCAGAATTTTTGATCGACCAAAATAAATGTTTACCAGAGTTTTCGTATACTTTATCACAATATCTTTTCACGTGGGCTTTTATAGCAGTTAGGCAAAATGTTAATAGTTTTGAAATATTTGTAGTGGTACAAGAGCTTGAATTAGCGATGAAACAAGCTTTATATGGTTGTTTATTAGCCCAACAAATTGTGCGCCAGGGCTTTTTATATTAACGACGGCCGTCCTTCTGGAATCCAGTACATAGTAGGAAGTTTAATATGTTGATCATCTATACGAACTTTCAAATTAGAAACTTCACTGATGTGATCAGTGACCACATTTTGTTCAACGGAAGGACTCAATATATAAGCTTTAGTGCTATTTAGTTCGTTTTGTAAAACATTAATATAATGTAGGCGTCAAATGATGATAATATTGTTGGCCGCCTTGTCCTGGAACTAAGACATACTTAGAATGAAATTCTTGGATTTCCTTTTCAGATGTCTTAAAGTAAACTTGGGTTTTGATGGAAGTAGGTGTTCATTTGTTTGGTAAGTTTTCAAAACAGGACTTGTATTCTTCAAATTTCTACTTTCAGTTTTAAAACCTACACCGTACCGTTAAAATGGATACGCTATTCTCCGTAAGGAAGGTAAGGACCGTACAGCACAAAGGTTTCGTACCAAAAAAGTCCGGTACCAAAATGTCCCAGGTGCTAGTTCTAGAAATGTCATTTTCATTTTATAACCAGAATTAATTATGGTATAAAAATTACAAATCTGCGTTCATAATTAAGGTAACATTGATCACTGGCAATTTACTGAGTAATAGCTATATACAGTACATGTACGAGGGTTGTTCCATAAATCGCGAACATTGTTTATTATTTCGACATTTAAGCAAAGCATCAAATAAAATAGATCTCACACTTTTTCCTCTCTGAAAAAGATAACACTTTTATCCTATATACAATACATTCAATTTGCACATAAAAATATCATTATTAATAGTGGCTTTAAAGGCAACGGCAAAACATGTAATGACGTATTATGAGAGAATCGGTCACCGTCACACACACTACCAAATAGAATATTGTGAAGATCAATTTATGACGCTTGTGCGGACAAAAAGGGAAATAGAAACTGTTGGAAGCCGAGAATCTTATTAACGATTTTTGGGGTGGGATCTGGAGTAGGAAACATGGTTGAAGACTGAAATGCTACGAAAGAAAATATCTAAGCTATGTGTCTTGCAGTTTCTAACAAGATTTTAGCTGATAACTATATTCCAACAAAGACATATATAACATAAATAAATGTCTGCAGAATTCTCAACAGTCATAATGCAAATAAAAAAACGAAGATAAATTAAAACTAGTAATCTAGATTAAATGTATATACATAAAAAAGTTACGAGATAAAGCGTGTACATTAACACATGTCAGGAACAGAAGGTACTACGTTTACCGACCTTACAAGACATTGCACTTGAAGGCTTGATTTCAATACAATAAAAGAGCGACCCGAAATTTTAAAACCTAAATGAATAATGTCTACTATTAAAATGGTTATCAGTTTCGTCCTTTTTTAAAGCATTTAGTTTACATGTTATATTAATTATATTTCCAAAATACCATAAGAATCGCAGGAATAAACACATATAGCAGCAATTAACAAATATTGAAATTATGATTGAAAACCTTTACGAAACGAAGAAAAAATGTCATAATTTCCAACTTTACATGCAAACGTTTATTAGCAGGAAGGAAATGCAAAAGAAATCTAAGTACAAAATAAACACTTAAAGTAAATTACATGATGACCCTTTTGACAAGATTGCATGGTTGGTAAAGGTACACCATCATCCCACAAACCATCTAAAACTATGATTCTACACTATTTGAGGTGATTCTCGAAGCAAAATTAGCAGCAGTAAGATCAGGTTATAACTTCACATCCACTACTACGTTCAAATCAGACCAACCCAACATTCACTATACGCGTCGACTCCTAGACTTGTAATGGACATAAAGCATGACATGTTATTTACCTTACAGTATACTGGACTTCGATAACAATCACTTGCAAGCATGTGTACAACAGTATGTTCTCTATGTACTTAATAAAATCACTGACATTCCACTATCTCTCAGTAAAATAATGGATACGAAAGCACTACTACAAGCCAGCAAGTACCAGTTCTTTCCGGACCGCTACATGAATACAAACCCTTGGGTTTGGCAAAGAAGCATCTGACAAAGGGTAGCTTTGTTTATGAATTCAACAAGTTGACAAGAATATTTTTGACCACCAAGAGTTCCTCTGGATCAGTCGGACGTGCCAGAACCATTGAGGTATGACTCATCAATCACCAGTAGGCCTTTCCGCATTTACAGTGCCTTGACTACTACTTGATAATATTTGACACATGTGTACATATCCTGTCCTGCTATAACTGCTAAAACAATATGGTGGTGCTGTTATTTTCATCGTGCACACTGGTGGGTCCGAGACAGTTAGCATACCAACAGACAGACATTGGTCAAACTACAAGGCAAAAGTAGCAGACATCATACATACATCGACAAAAAGAGGTCTGTGGTCCAGTGATGCCCCGTCAGTCCCGGAACGACAAATTACCATCACTTGCTAAAGAACTTAACAGGCCTGGTGAGATATGGTAAGTGTCCTTTCAGGGGATACCACATATTGTGGCATTCATGGCAATAAGATGGCGAACAAATCGGCGAAACAATGAGCTAGAGACTACCAGCTACTCAACAGATTCGCCTGTGAAGAAAAGTTAGCCATGATTAAGACTCTTACATTGCGAAGTCGCAGGTGCCTACCATCTACTTACAAGTTGAAAACAAGCCATTCTTTGCAGGGCCAAAGGCTCAATACTCTTAAGTATGTTAAACTAAAGCTGTGCTTAGCATCAAATGTTAACGTGTGCTTTCAAATCGAACAGCAGGGCACTTACTTCTGTTATGCCGTCTATATGTGTGGCTAGACTGTAGCACCCTGGGAGTTGAACGACGGGAAAGAGGTTATCGAACTAGCAATTTCCTTTTTTGTCGTGAATGGGGTGACGATGTAGACTGTGAACACGGAAAGAGAGAGCTCTAATAAATCAAGTCGGGATTAGAATTGTCGATGCGTGTCTGCTATAATGAGTTGGTCATTTTTGAGAAACTGACAGAAATGAAAAGGTCTGTTCTTGAGGTTATGAATGTTTATATTAAACCCGACTTCGTAAATAAATATAACTAAATAATATGACTTTACTTCATATTGCTTGAGCATGATTTTGTGCTGAGCATGAAACTTTTATGAGCACGGGACATGGTTTCTTTTACCAGGAACGTAGAATCAATGTATATTCTACGTTCCTGCTTTTACATATATGTAAAATAAAAAAATAGGCCGCTTCAAAGGTTCCGGCCGCTAATGGTCCAAACGCTTGATTAATTTCTGGTACGTACGAAACTAAGTATTCATTCTTAAATCGACATTTTTCTTCAGGTTGTATGGTGTCTTACCGTTATAAAACTAGTGTACGAATTGGCACGTGTGGTAACGAGTGCTGGTTTTAACCTGGGTAACCGCCCAAAAAAGACAACGATCGTGACATGTAACTGTATTGGGAATGTGTGTACATTCATTGATATAATGTGAACATAGACTGTGTTTTTCCGTGCGTCTGTTAATTAACATGAACATGCAGTGAAAGGGAGATAAACACACCCAGTGTCTCCTAAAATAGAATCCATGATCACGTGATGGCTACCTTACCGCATGTTAGTCATGTGACTGCTACAGGAATTCCAAACATTCCAGAGGGCAAGTCATGGTTCAGCTTCATAACGCTTATTCTCTTTATTCAGTGCACAACTGCTTGAGTTATCAACAGTTTCAATATTGATGGATATGTGTCATTTGTTTCTTACTTAGTAATAGAATCTACAAAGACTGGCACTGGAAATACAGTGATTATTGATTGTAACGTCGCGTGTATCGCAAGCCAGACGATAAAGACAAACAGTAGCAGACGGAATTTTTCGATTGACCTGCGGAGAGAAACATCAGGCAACATGGAAACGGCACTGGACGTTCTATCTCGGGCAGCATCAATGGTGGAAACAAATGATAAGGAAGGTTAGTATGTCGTTTTATGTCAATATCTTTGTTTTTAGTCAAGTAGGACTTCAAAGAAGCCGCTTTGTGTGTGTGCTGTGACGTCACAAGAATTTTGATTGACATGCAGAGAACTTGAAATGAAATAAAAGAAAATCTGGAAGGGGAATTAAGGAACGGAAATAACTATTTTATACTTGATCTTGCAGTTGTATGAACAGTAACAGTAGAAGAGAATCTAACCAGGAGTTTTAGCAGAAATTACAACATTTACTGTGTGTGTCTCAGTAACTGGGCTGCCATTGAAATTCTTCACATACCAATCAATTTTTACACTCAATATTAGTTTAATCATATATACTATTGATTACAAGGCTATGTAAATGAATCCCTGTTTTCATATTTGAATTTGTAAGATGTGGAAGACTATAACTGTTCCTTTTGTTTCCTGTTTAGTAATTTTACTCCTGTAATTTTACCGTATCATTAAATAGTAAAGTAGGCATGCAAGGCATGATAGGTATGTGCTTTGTGTGAATACCTGCATTCATACAATACAGAGTACCCAGATAAACCAAATAAATATTCACAATTTAATTCAATACGGGTGTAAGATATACGTGGGTTTGGGCTTTCAGCAGCTAGATATTAACCATAGACCGTACTGTTTATGAAATAGTAAATAAATAATTTAATTTAGATCTATATTATTGTTTATAGATGCAGTCTGTGAATTACAATACACATAGTTGTGTCAACAATCCAAGCATCGCTAATTAAATCTGTAAATTCACAAAAGTCAAGGTCTGTAAAGTCACAAAAGTCAAGGTCCTCCCTTGATTTTTTTTTTCAAGACTTAAAAAAATCAAAATGTAATGGAACTTATAGCAAAAACATTGTACACTGATTGAATGCATTGATATTCACAATATCAAAAAATGCTTTTTTATTTTAATGTTGTACAAAAATGTATTTATATGTATTACTTATCTTGATCTTACTTCCAACTACGTTTTACATAAACATTTGTAGTTCATACAGTACAATCATATATTTAAAATTTGTAGCTGAACTATATAATATAAGGATGTTATGTCAACAGGACATAATTACTGTTATGCATGAGATCTTTCAAAGAAAACTATAAGTAATTATTTATTAACAAATATTAATCTTATTGATTGAAAAGTCCCAATGATCGATCACTTTGGATGTTTCAATTAGGTCTTATTTTACCAAGAAAGATGTCTTACCACTTAAATTGACATTGTAGTCTTTTGTTATAAAAACTATTTTTTTAATCAAAACTACAATGTCATATAATTATGTTATAGGTATACAACCATGTAGTGAGATTTTTCAAATTACACCGCAAAAAATAAAGGCTTTTTGACAATATTTTTTGTTGAAGAAATGACATAAAATATGGAGACAGGGCATAACATTATGTAGGCATGGTTTGAATACAGTTCTTCTATCTTTATTCTATCATTTTTTTCAGTGGTTTATCGAAATGTAACTGCGGATTATAACCTGCAACTTACTATTCACTCGGTGAATTTATCAAAATCTTCTACATAGATTTACATCAAAAAGTATGCCAAGCATAATGAATGCCGGACACTAGGGCTGTAATGATACATTCAAATATTCAATTTAGTCGAATACAGTTTTGTCCGAATTGTATTCGTTATTCACCATGTGCCGAACCGAAAATTTATGAATACAAATAAAAAATGCATGATTTAAACTTACTTTAATCATTTGAATTTACCTAAAACAAGAAATCTACATATAACGCTTCCGTAGCACATTTTTGGACTTTTTCGTTGTAATACCCCACCCACAACGGTTGACAGATATTTTCATGACATTGATATGGTAAGTTGTCGGGCTGATATTTTGATGTTGGTTAACCATTAAATAAAATACTTTTCATAATTTTCTGGGTTTAAAAGGCAAAAGCAATATAAAATTCACTTGTTCAGTGATTTTAGTATAGTATTCATATTCATGAATAAATATTCGTATTCGCCACCCTGTATTCGTGATATAGAGGATAATTGTTGTTTTCGTGTAAGATCATGTTACAATTTCACTGAGTGGGCACTAAAAGTGATATTTTCATGAGTGGCGTAGCCACGAGTGAAAATAACAACTTTTGGTGTTTATGAGTGAAATTAACGTGATATCACACCGATACCAACAATTTTTCTGTTTATTTTATGGTTAAAACTGTACTTGTATTGTGTTTATATCTATAAAATATAAAAAATCGTCATCTGAAAACATAGCGCAAATGACGTCATGTACAAAAAAATTGTTGGTATCAATGTAATATCACATGATATAACACATTAACTGATATCGCACAGAAACCAACAATAATTATTATCCTCTATGTAAATTCTACGGAAACACAAATGTAATGTACGGGAGGGGGTCAATCGATTCAAACGATATCGATATATCAACGATTAAACACTTTCGATTCGATATCGAATGCCATTTGAAAAAATGGAATAATATTTTACCTTGCAATGATTGACAGTTTCACGTCCGAAAATTCCATCAAACTCAACCGGAATATAAACAATCACTCTACCCAGAGTTCCATGTTTTTCTAACGATTGATTTAATTTAATGAAATGTGGTCTCATAGGCAAAGATATTTCAGCACTGCAAGGGTTGATATATATTATATACCAGAACCATAAATTATGTTGAGTACAAATTGAGTCAAGAGATTTGGTAGAATATGTAGTCAGTGACTTTTTACGTCCATGTATCAAAATGTCGCTGTATCGTCGATATTTCTAAATGGATATATCGTTACAAAAATTTTAATCAATGACATCCCTAACATGTACGCCACCATTTGCTAGTTGCTACTAAATACCTGCTCAATATTCTGTCATTGCGTATTGTTATTCTGACATGAAGCAATCTTTTCTAGACTCGTGACAATAATTTAAAAAAAACAACGCTATAATATCTTTGCATTGGGTAATATTATTGAGGAAAAAAGCATTAAATTTGAATATCGTTCATATTCAGTGATATTATTTCACATGTTTATTTAGATATTGAGAGTTACCAGTCTTTCAGTTTCTCGTACTGTTGTGTCTCATTCTCTGTACATACAGCATTATCACAAAAGGGACTTTCATATTCACTCATTTACCTATGCTGCCTGATTCAGTGATTCAAACATAATTTTTTCGGGATGGGGGGTGATGAATGGGGAGACTGTCAGCTACATGTACTAACCAGACATAATGACTCTCTTTAGTACCGGAAGAAAAATATCATCTTCTGGTCTAAAAAGCAATCTAAAGGCTTATTGTAGTAATCTAATTTATTATCAGCTGCTAGTAGCAGTTTTATATTCATTTTCTTTTTAAATCTTAAAATGGGACTTTTAGAAAGTATGTCTCTTTATAAAATGTATAATACAAGGGAGATAATTTACTGATATTATTTATTTACAAGGCACAAGTTTTCCCCCTTTAACTTAAAATGGACCAATTTAAGTCTTGGTTTTGAAAAAAGAAATTAAAGCAATTGAAGAAAACAAAAAAGTATAGATCTTGGTTTATTAAAGCCATCAAAATACAGTAAGAACTCTTCAGTAAAAAAAGAAATGTAAATGTGTCTAACATTTTAATTATCATACACATAATTATTCAGGTCTAAGGAGAAATACTCAAGCCATACAAGAGCTCTAGATCAGCAGAGTTTGTTCCCTTATTTCTTCTTTTGAGATTAAAGGTTTGTTTATAACTATTTTATAAGTAAACAAAAGAGTCATAAATGTCTGAGATTGGAACAATACATTTTTTTTTCTTGCTTGTCTATCGAATAATGATAATTATTATGCATTCATTGGGCTGGTTTTTAGCATGCTGTAATGGTATGAAAGGAATATTTTGGGATATTTTGGCAGAAATCCTGATGTTGTATCAGCTGAAAAGGAAAATGGTCTGTTTGATTTTCAACATTTTTTTTTACCGGAATGCACCTGTAAGTGGGCCCATACCATGACAGAAAGGGGGAAAGTCTTGTTTTTAAAGTTATACTATTCTTCAAAATGCCCACAATCGTGTTAATGCTTTAAAACATATAAAGATTGTTTTTAGATTTCCTCTATATTCAATGTGAATATAACTGTGATACAGATTGTTATTTTTTTGTTAAACAATGGCAATGTTTATTATTCTAGAAGTATAAATCACTGATTAATGTTTAATTTAAAATTACGATGGTCAATTTGAACGGTACAAATGTAATATCACTTTAAATTAAAAAATTGGCATGAAGCATCCTTAGTAATAAATGCTGTCCTACATTTTAATCAAACTTTGCCAAAACGTGTTGACTTAGACTGAATAGACTGAATTTTGAATTTTTTAGTGCACATCATGTCATTTTGTAGAATTGAATTCATTTGAGTGATTCCGTACACTGGCACCAGAGTACTAGACTGCCCTGTAATTTTAACAAAAAATACCAAAAAATATACCTAAATAACATGCTATCATGAAAAGAAAATTGGTAAAAAGTCATTTTCGGACAAACCCCCTATACACTGTTCTATATTATTCACATGGTGTTGAACCTTTTGCAGGGTGCCGGTCCCCGCTCTTTTTTATCTATTCAAGCAAGCACTTTGAGATCAACAAGGTCGCGTTTAACAGACAATATATTTATCTACCAAACTGGTAAGTAACACTTTAAAAAGCTACCGTTTTCCATAAAATTCTTCTAGACTGTTGAGCTATTGCGCTCTCTCCGTTTTCTTGATATTTTCTGTCACTGCTGACTTCGGTTCAACTCAAATGACCTTTCAAACCCGTCATACGGTTATGCACAGAAGTGATACTTTTTTGCTGCTTATTAACGGTTTACAAATTGTTTTTACAGTAAATAAATGTCCTGTACCTACTTGTTCACAAGCTAACAGTTAAGGCTGCTTACAGCGGCTTTTTAGCATTGTTTACACCACGAAATATAATTATTTGACACTAGGCGCGAAATATAACCCGGAATATTTTCAACCAATGAAAAGAAATTGTTACAAAATTGAAAGGTAAACCGGAAGTCGGCAGTGACAGAAAAACACCAGGAAAAACGGAGTGAGCGAAATATCGCAGTATTCTTGAAGAATGTTATAGAAACGGTAGATTTTTAAAAAGTGTTACTTACCAGTTTGGTAGATAAATATATTGTCTGTTAAACAAACGCTGTTGATCTTCAAGTGCTTGCATGAATAGTAAAAAAGAGCAGAAGCACCCCTGTCATAAAGGTTCAACACCATGTGAATAATATAGAACAGTGTATACGAGGGTTGTCAGAAAATGACTTTTTACCATTTTTTTTCATGATAGAATGTTATTTAGGTATATTTTTTGGTATTTTTTTGTTAAAATTACAGGGCAGTCTAGTACTCTGGTGCCAGTGATTCCGTACTGTGATTTTAAAAACTGAATTCATGGGAGGTAATTCATGCAGGCATGTTATTTTAGTGTGCTGGCAAGTAGAAACATTTGGCATTCTGTGAATTCTGTAAATTGTAAAAAATATGTCGGTGACGTTCAGAACTCGCATGAATTCATTTGATAGCAATAACAGTCAACTGCTGAACAAGCAGCGCAGAAAGAAAGAATGCAACAAGAATTGAAATATGCCAGTAATGCTTGTGAATTGATATTTTTTTCATCTGAAAACAATTGCTCACCTGCGTGTTTGCTTTAGTAATTCATTTCCCATACTGTTGGTGGGGCTTAGAATTCCAGAGTGATTGACAGCACAAAATAAGGCATCTTGCACTGACGTAATATACTTCTCTGTGTGGTAGGGAAAGAAAAAAAATTTGTTGTCGTTGCGTAAATTATTTACATCTGACACCGTTGATCATTTTGTGGTTATACACCTTAGTCTGATCCAGCAGTGTATGGAACTGAAAGTATCAAACCCTTTGTGAACTTAATTTCTAAAATGGTTGCGTTTTGGAAATGGTTTTGTCCATCTTTCAATTCGGACAGGATTATTAGCATGTTGAATTTCGATTGCCGACTGAAAAGTTACTGTCTGATGTCTGAATAGTGCAGATCATGATCAGACTGCATGGCTAATAATAATAATAATGTAGCTGCTTTGAACAGCAGAAATTAGAGATGAGTTTATATGCTGTAGAAAATGAGCATATACAGGGTGAACTTTTTAAATATCCTCTCGGACCCTGCATCTATCAATATTTTTCAAATTTTGTAGAAAAGTTTAAGAATGTTAAGTTTTTCAGCTGTCTGTTTCACATTTGATATAATTGTAGGTTACTTTATTTCTATGATTGTTATGATGAAACTTCTAATCACATATATTAATTAATTTGAAATTAAAAGTTTGGCTAAGTGCGTCATGATATTACCATAATGTTGTGTGATTTTCCTTTGACAAAATTTGGCCAAAGTATGTGTCCCATTTTAACTTCATTATGTATCTCCAGAGACTATTGTCTTTTGGCTAAGTTTTGGGATTATTTCTGTTTAAAAATAATACAATTACTTAATTTTCTAGCAGAACTTGACCATAAAGGAGGGAGGAGGGGATGAAAGGCTCTTAATATTCTAGATTCTGTTATGTAAGAAATAAAAAGGCCATATAGATTCATTTCAAACACTTTCAGAGTTTTTAGTTAAAATTATTAAAATTGGAATTTCACCAAAATTTGTTAAAGTGCATCATAGGTTTGATAATGGCATGGCTCAGTACATATCACTTTCTTTTTTTTTATTCAAATTCATGATAAACATCACCGGAAGTATTGCAGCTTAGAAACGGAATTTACCTGAGGCTGAAGCTTACAGAATTATCTGCAGGTTGCAGCACTTGCAGCACCGTATTGCACATTCATAGATTGCTTATCTCTGTTTAGGATGTTCCTGCTGAGAAGTGGAGGTTAAAAAACTCCTCAAAACTGAAATTCAGTCAGGATTGTTTTGCATTTTTTTTCTACTCCATAAAATTTTGTGATTCTTACCAGTATTTAATATTTTGAAAAACTGACCAAATAGATGCATCCTGTAGTAATTTGTGATTCACTATAAGCACTGAAAATGGTTTTGTAGACCACAATCCTGGTAAGAAACTACACACTTTCTCACATATCAAGAGACATGTTGGTTGAAGGCTCTAACCCAGTACCCTAAATTAGGGAGAACTTTGGAGCATTTAGGTCAGTGATCTTGCCACTTTACCACAAAGGGTGGTCTATGGAAATGAATAAAGGAAACTTACAAGAAGACAAATTTTTATTTACTGAGAGGGGAAGAAGCCCCATGCCCTTTATTTGGGGGAAAATTAGGTATATTGGCAAATGGGAAAAGAAATCCCGAGTTTAAGTCAACTTTAGGGGAAAACTGCATGATTTGAAAAAAAAATCTGTCAGGGGAAGACACCTGTAAACGACCCCTACTATAGAAGGGAAAAAAAGCCCTGGTATCAGACCAATAAATTAATTTTGAATTTGATGATTTCTATTAACGAATGATACTTTTGGTAATTTCAGTGTTCTAGTTTAGATGCAAAGGTTTCACTGTGGCCTACCTATTTATACTGGTGTTTGCAAATTTTATTTAACTTGTATCCTATAATGTTAGGTGTTGAAGTAGATTTCTTAATGCTATAAATTAAAAATATAATTATAAAAATTCTATTAATAGTACAATTTTAACTACCTATTTCGTTTTTATGATCCCCCAGAAGAATAATTGTGCTAGTCTACTTAAAAATTAAATACACCAATAAATGCATTCATTGAAACAGATTAAGTTCATTTTGACATTTTTGGCCAATCGAGTAAGAGCTTACAACATATCCTTTTTAATACAAGGTCACAATTGACCTATCAAATTGCTTTTTATTAGTCAAGTTCTCACACTCAAGTTCATATTGAGGATAGCTGTGGTTTGAACCAATTTACAATTTATCTAGCTTGCGTTCTGTCTAGTTAACTCTACCTGAGGCAAAGTGTTTACATTATCCACCTGAAGTTTTCTATCGGATAGACAGATAGCAATATTTGGATAAATAGGATCTTTTAACATGCTCAGCTAGTATACTTAGTATTTTAAATAGTGAAAATCTCAAGAAAAGTGTCTGCTTTATAGTTTGATAATTTGAAATTCTATGATGGATAAACGTTTGTGTCACCATTGATCGCTCCGTATTTTTGTGGATTGTATAAAAGAAGTGTAAAGATACAGATCAGTGTGTTTTTAACGTGTGTCTCATGTTGAATTTGGATACAAACATTTCGAAAGCGAGTACAATGTCTCTCATAGAGCCGAGACTTAGTGATTTAAGATCGGGTTTTGGTGGATATAACTTTGGAAGTAGCACTAGTTTGCCTTCTGTGCCTATGCTTCCGTTATGGCATCCACCACCTCCTGGGCCGCCGTTTTCTTGGTGCACGATACCAAATTGTCCATGCACATTATCAAGATCTCACCTACTTTCGGAACTTTATGATTATTCAAACCCGTATTTGTGGTCAACGTGGTACTTAAAAGCAGGTGATTAAATTTATACTAATTTTTTTCAGGTGTATCATCAGATTTCCACAGCTCGTTTTTAAAACTTGTTAAAGAATTTTTGGGCCTGATCAGGCTTATATTTATCAGTTATAACACAATATTTGTCCTGATAACAAAATTTATGAACATATGGTTTCAAGAATTTACTCAGTAACCTAAATTTAAAAACTTGATTAGATTAATAGAATGTATTCAATTTTTTGTATTTTTGATAATTGAGTTTGTTATATTTATGGAAAGCCATATTGGTTTAGCCTTGGATGGTCTGTCTGCAGTGGGGGAAGGGGTGGGGGATCAGAGATTATGTTACTCTGTTTCATGTTTGCTATTTATCTTATTGGCTGCTTTAAGGATTTTAATAAACATTTTGATTTGTGCAGATTGCATGTTTCGGCAAGTTATGTGAAGTTAAATTTATGTCAAATCTTCACTTCGCAAACCATTGGTCAGTTTTTGACCTGTCTTCATGGTCTAGCCTGGTTAGGTCACTCAACCTCCCACTGATGGGAAGGTTCATGGTTTCGAGCCCAACTAATGACCTTACTTTGGAAGAAGTGGCCACCTCTTGTAGAGGATATGAGTCTCTAAGTACTGGTCAGGTAAAGTGCCCACCTGTAAATAGAAACAGGCTATGTTTTAACCTTAAGAAAAAAAGCTAGATTTGATTTTGATATTGTTTCTTTGGAAAAGTCTTTATTTTAAGATGTTGATTGGACAAAAGTCCTAGCTGGTTGAGGGCTTGGCAGTTTCCATTGTAAGTTTATAGAGAAAGCTAAAAATTAACTTCTCAGGAAGTCATGCCTCAAATGTTCTAGAATGTGACTACTTGCTTGGGTTGAAGGTGTCCATTAGACTTAGAGCTGCTTAAGAACTCCCTTGAGCAAAGGAAGTTATGGCCCTTTTGTCTGTTAAATGAGTCCAAATCATAGAAAATATATGTAACAGCTTCAAAATCAGTTTGCTGTCATGAATTTATGTTTGATGGATGAACATGCTTTAAATTTTTGAAAAGCAATTGAAATTTAAGTACTGAGTGTAAACCCTATATTTGAGAAATATGTGTTAATGGATAGAAAATATACATTGATTAATAGAGTAATTACGGTACTACTTTCAGGTTATGCACATGATATTCATAGCTCTTGTCCCCACTGGCCTGTTATTATGCAAATGTATGGACATCAGAATTATAAATAAATTTCATACTAATATTATTCCTGTTATCAAATCATTGTAAAATAATCTTGTAATATTTCAAATGTTATAAATTTTTAGAAAATTGATAAGATAAAAATTTGATGAGATATTTCTGACAGATAAAAGAAATGAAACATGGGTGTGTCTACATAAATTGTATAGTAAAATTAATAATGATGTACAATGAGATAAAATCAGTACTTTGGTAATTGGAATGTCTACATATTCCTGAGAGATAATTAATTTAGAAAACAAAACTTGGGTGTTTCAACTTATCTTGTACATTATCTTATGTACCCAGAACAACCAAGGTGTGTCTACATAACTACATGTTGTATTCCTAATAAATAAAGCCACACTGATATTTTTTTCAGCAAAGAGGTATGGAAATTAGAATACTTTCTTTTACACATGCAACACTATTCTTGCCAAGGAAAGAAAATATATTACGCAGACCTGCTGATGTTGCATAAAATATTATTTCAAAATTAAAGTTGTTATTACCACTTAAAATTATTTTTACAAAAAAATTTGCGAAGAAACATTTTACAATTTATCTTTATTATATCCCCACTGCAAAGCAGGAGGGGCGGATACAGAAATGGTCTTTGTCCGTCTGTACCATTTCATGTCTGCTCCATATCTCCTAAACCCCTTGAATGATTTTAGTAAGACTTTGGTCAAATGTTCATCTTATCAAAACATACATGCAGAACTTGCTGAAGCCATGTTTCAACTCCACCTGCTCAAGGTCAAGTCCACACTAGGGGCCGTCATTTGTCTTTCTTGTTCATTCCACATCTGCTAAACTCCTTAGAAGCCTCTCCACATTCCTTCATGTATCTGGAGTGTAGCTGTCTTTCCAACTGCCTTAGTTTCCAAATCTGTTTTTTTTTTTAGCATTTCTTTGTGTGCCTATAATTCTGAATGTAGATCATTTGTAAACATGATTGTGTAGTTGCATTTAAATGTTGACTTTGATTCTTTATCGAAATACTGCATTAATTTAATGGCTATTCAGTGTGAAGACAGTGAGTTTTCCTAAACAGGATTTTACTATCAATACATAATTTTGCATTATGGTTTTGATAGATTGGTGCCTTTCTTTGTCTATAGAGCAAGCATTGTGCATCTGGTGGCATTTCTGCACAGGTTGTAACAGGTTTCTGTTGCATGTTGAGTGGAGAATTTTTCTCAGACTGAAGGTTTCCAGAAGCTCTCCGAGTAACAGTTGAAAAATTGTCACTTATTTTGGTACAGTTCACAATATATTAAATGAACTGCAGATCTGATGTTCACTGGGGTTTGTTGCTTAAAATGGGCAAAATAGTTACGATAGTTGTATATTTAATTACTCTGGGTTTATACCTTTAAACCCTCTCCCCTACCCCCACCCAACCCTGTCCCCCCTACTGGATGAGTGGAATTTAATGAATATTCATGGGATGTTTCACTATTGAGAGGAGATGCGCATAATATTATCAGTGCTTCCCCTCGCAAATATTTTCCATGGAGTTATGGCCCTTTGTTTTCTGCTCTAAATGTAAGTGTTTAATTTAGAGAATTCTTCTCCGCTCTGCTTCTTAGCAGCAGGACTGATGATTGGAATTTAACAATACTTCATGGGAAGCTTTAAGATGCCCATATTATCAGCATGTCCCAGCATGATTATGAAATACGTCCCATTACTTATTTTATTATCTCCCTTTATCATGTCTACATAAATACAATCATCTGACATGCCTTCACAGTAGAAATACACCTATTTTGGGGATCATACATCAGTTTCACTGATACCCTTGTTATGTATTTGCTGGGACATTAAGCCACAGGCAGAATTTCTTTTCCGGCATGTTAGGGGTCACTGCGGTGGCAGATGAAACATATAGGCACTATATTTTGTTTTCTCAATATTTAAAATACATGCGAGTTGAGGTTGGATAAATATGGTAGTAACTATATTCTCAACATTTCAAGAACACTTTAAAAAGATTTGATTATTATACCCCCAAAACGAAGTTTAGGGGGTATATGGGGTACCACCTGTTGGTCGGGGCGGTCAATGTCATATTCCTTGTCCGGAGCATAACTTGAAAACTACTAGTTGGAATTCAATACAACTTCATACAATGGTCAAGCACATTGAGAGGAAGTGCAGTGCACAAGAACTATAACTCCATCTTGACTAATTACAGAGTTATTGCCCTTTGTTTTTTTTTTTTGCATTTTTTTTTTAAATATTTTTTCTTGAATAAATAAAACTTCAATACAACTTTCAACAATGTCAAGGACATTAGAGGAAGTGCAGGCACAAGAACTATAACTCCATCTTGACTAATTACTGAGTTATTGCCCTTTGTTGCTTTCTTTTTGGGGGGTAACTTGAAAACTACTTTGAATAAATTATATACAACTCAATACAACTCATACAATGGTCAAGCACATTGAGAGGAAGTGCAGTGCACAAGAACTATAACTCCATCTTGACTAATTACAGAGTTATTGCCCTTTGTTACTTTTCCTTGTCCGGAGAGCAAAACTTGAAAACTACTTAGTTGGAATTCAATACAACTTCATACAATGATCAAGCACACTCAGAGGAAGTGCAATGTACAAGAACTATAACTCTATCTTGAGTATTTACTGAGTATTGCCCCTTTTTTTTTTTCCTTGGTCGAAGCATAACTTAAAACTACTATTGGAATTAAGTACAAAAAAAAAAAAAAAAAAAAAAAAAGAAAGGGAAGAAAAAAAAAAAAAAAATTTTATTATAATAAAAAAAAATTTTTTTTTTTTTTTTTTTTTTTTTTTGGTTGAAAAAAGGTGGGAGGGGATTTAAAAAAAAAAAAAAAATAAAAAAAGGGGGGGGGGGGGGGGGGGGGGGGGGGGAAAAAAAAAAATAAAAATTATTAAAAAAAAAATATTTTTTTTTTTTTTTTTTTTTTTTTTTTTTTTTTTTAAAAAAAAAAAAAAAAAAAAAAAAAAAAAAAAAAAAAAAAAAAAAAAAAAAAAAAAAAAAAAAAAAAAAAAAAAAAAAAAATTTTTTTTTTTTTTTTTTTTTTATTATATTATTTTATAATTTTTTTTTTTAAAAAAAAAAATTTTTTTTTTTAATTATAAATATTATTTAATTTATTTATTAAAAAAAAAAAAATTTTTTTTTTTTAAAAAAAATATATGAGGGGGGATAATTTTTTTATATTTTTTTTTAAAAAAAAAAAAAATAAAAATTTTAAAAAAAAGGAAAATTTTTTTTTTTTTTATTTTTTTTTTTTTTTTTTTGGGGGGCTTAAGGTTTTTTTGGTTTACAAAAAAAAAAATATATTAACAATCACACTTACTGGAATATATTAATTGTCAATTAATTAATGTTAATGATTCTGATTCATTCACCTAATAATTACACCGGAAGATAGCTATGAAAAAATATATACACAAAGACAATAAATTTACATGCAGTCAAGGACATCTATTATTTTAATGAAAATAATGAATCAACATGTTGTAATTATTTTAGGTCATGTTGGTACTACTTAACAAATTTGTTAGTGTATAAAACCAGATAAAAAACAGATAACCAAGGGAAAGAGATCATCGGCAAAAGTCCCGTTTTTTGACAGAGAAAAAATTTAAATCTGTGACTTTTTAAACCATGGTTTGAAAGTTGAAAAAAAAAAAAGAATGTTAAACTAGCAAATTTGGATCCAAATATTTAAATGTAAATGTCAACCATCACTACTATTTTTCCCTTATGGTGACTAATGCACTTTGAATTCATGAAAGCATAAGATTTGAGACACGAAATATCTGTGAGAAGGATACTGTAGACAGTCTTTACAACAAATGCAGATCATGATCAGTCTGTAAATTTTCACTGAGCTCCCCTTTGAATAATTAATGGCACAGTCCAAATTGAAAGATGGACAAGTCCATGTTAGATATTTAGCATAGAGAAATTTAAGATCATAAATGTCCTGGGACGGGGGATGCAGGTCTATGATAAATGTATGGAAGGGTCTAACAGTTTTATAGAAATTTACTGTAAAGTGTTTAAAGCTGTATGGGCTACCTTTTTTTTTAAAATCTAAAAAAAAACAACACAATCTGAAATAACTTACAGCCATGTAGAAAAAAAATAAAAACACTATTCAAAATGTAGGTGTGTAGAAAATGACATAGGGTAGGCAAATTTTATTATAATACAGGCATATACCCATATTCAATATTTCATTTAAGCTCTGAACAATCCCATAAATCTATACACTTTTCATTCTCAAATATAGGGGGAAGATAGAAAACTGTGTACAATAGAATACCTGTCTTCTTGGATCATTAAATATTCACGTGATTTCATTCATAAAATACAGAGATTTTGAACAGAAATTACTCATATAAACTATATAGATAAGTAGATAAAAATCTACCACGTGAAGACTGCTGTCCTTTTACTAGATTTGAATGTCACAAACTGGATTTATTCAAGCATGTTTCCCGTTTACTTCTCGATTTATTATTGCGATACCTGGCTGTTTCTCATTCATAGATTATGTACTTGTAAAATTGCCAAGATTTGTCAAGTGGTTTTTGCAATGTTATTTCATTGTAAATGAGTCATAGTAGCTTAAAGCATGTAAAGATGTGTTATTCTTGTAGCTGCAGACAAGACATGTTTTTCCTTCTGAAATAAGTGACGTGTCCTGATGTATTTTGCAGCCGAAACACCAACAGCCCCTCAGAAAGTGTGAAGTTATTACTTTATAGTATATACATTGGTAGATTTGTAGAAATAGACAGTTGCAATACTCAAATTGTCAGTTTTTAATCTGGTACTTGATTATTTGGTTGGTTTGGTGATTGATTGATTGATAGATTCATTGATTGACTGAAAGGAATTAGCAAGTGAAAGAGATCAGCTTGGTGGATGGATTGAAGTCTTTGACTTCATGGTGCATGGTGAGCTAGCTGATAGATTATAATATAATGTAATGATATGTAGATTCCAAGCTGAACAAGAAACATACAAAAGGGTGACAGAAGTTAATGTGTAAGTAAGAGAAGACAGAATCTCTAATGATCCAAACAGACTAACAACATGAATAAAATATTTCCTTTTTGTCTATTTTCAGCCCAAGATCCATTGTACAAAAGTGTTCCTCTTCCCCCACCTGCCCCACCACCAGCACTAGATGGGCCCACTGTGCTTACTGCAAAACCAGATCATGCAGAGCCGGTTGAAAGTCGGTCTTCGTATGGGAAAGAATTGCCAACTAAAATGAACATGCACGAGCGAGTGAAGAATTGGCTCGAGGTTTCAAAACCACCGAAGTATGAAAGAGAGCATCACACTCTTCACAGACACAATAACACAGAATCCTGCATGTATGTAATTTTCTTGAAAAACATTACATTTTCAAATAGTTACTAGGAATTAATAGTTAATTTTTAAGAATTTCTGCTTTGGAAAATGGGATAGAAGTTAGTGTGTTGGTTTAACACATTGGAGTTTGTGGATTTGAACGGGTCCCCATGGAGTCATGACCAAACTCCTTATCAAGACACCAATTTAGGTTTTCTGAGGGAGCTGACTTAGTTTATACTTATTTATTTTAGCATAATTGTGACGAAAGCTTGTAGCTTACTGAGTCACTCTGGAGTCCACTTCCTGGAAAAACCAGTACTGGTGTCATATCAGGAGGAAAAATTGTGGCCCCAGTTGGGCTCGAACCAGCAACCTCCAGGATGAGCGGCTTGAGAGTGACACAATCAGTCTCGAGCTATTTTTACAATTAAAGAGCTTAAGTTTATAAGCAAAAACTAATAAGTTACTAATTTGTTTAATTATTAATTAATGGGCTTCTCTCAAAACTTAATGTGTAAAGTGTCCAGCTTGGCTTTTGTTTAAACTAACAAGGTCAAGGTTACTGAAGTTGAGGGCAGAACCATTTCTAAAATCCATATGTTAATAATGTCTTGATACTCAAAGTCATTGTAAGAGCTTGCGGAATCTAAAGGTTTCATAATGGACAGTGGAACCTAAAGTAACTGATTAATAATGGACAGTGGAATCTAAAGTAACTATTTAATAATGGACAGTGGAATCTAAAGTAACTGTTAAATAATGGACAGTGGAATCAAAAGTAACTGTTTGCAGGGACTGGAGCGAACGACAGGGACTAAGCTGAAAAAGGGAGTGGACAAGAACATTAAAGGACAGGAATCTGAAGAACTGTAAAAATGGACAGGGAATCAAAAGAACATTAAAGGACAAGGAACTGAAGTAACTGTTAAATAATGGACAGTGGAATCAAAAGTAACATTAAATGGACAGTGGAATCTGAAGTAACTGTTAAATAATGGACAGTGGAATCAAAAGTAACATTAAATGGACAGTGGAATCAAAAGTAACATTAAATGGACAGTGGAATCTGAAGTAACACATACAATGATAGTTGTATACTTGATGACATTGTGCACTTAAATGTCTATCTTATTTAAAATAATTAAATTCATCATCAAAAGTAATATGGCAATTAACATACTTTAATTTCATGTTTAAGTACTCTTCATAATTTTGGCGTATCATTTACATACATGTCCTTGGAAAGTCTATAAAATGATTTATGTTAAATTTCCAAAAGATGCCGAAGAGGCTGGAAAGTACACTTTCTAAATCACATAATTCTGTTTTAGAAACAGATGCAGTATTTACTATCATGAAGAAAGCTTTTTCATATCTGTAAAATAGGCTTATCAGCGGAAAAGGAAACTTTCTGTGGTTGATAAAATTAATGGAAGTAAATGTTCAAATGATATTTGGACAGCTTTACATTTTGTTTAAACTTTTAAAACAAATGGTATTTTGTCACTTTATTACTTTGTTCGTAATTTCACCGTAATAATGAATATTAATTAATTAATTATTACAAAATGTAATTAAATTGCTCATTGGTAATTAGTGTCATTAACCTTTAATTAAGAGAGAATATTACCAGGAAGAACGGAAGACTGGATACAACCTGTCAGTTTGGTTAACAGACTGACCTATGAGGCCATATGATTGTGGAAAAAGGGGATAGCAGAGTTTAATTAGCACTGAGTGCCGTTTGGTGTTTTCTTAGGAATATAAGACTGACGTTCTCAAATTCTAGCAAGAAATTTTCAAAATATTCTGAATTAGAACTGATTTTAATGTTAAGTATGTCATTTATAATTAAAATTGAATCTAAATTGTGTCTTAGTTAAACATTAATGGTAGATATTTGAAAATACATGTATTATAATACAATGTACATACTAAAGAAAGATCAAAGAGACAAAATCTCTAACAAAGTGAATGATGCTTGATTTATTATCTGAAAATCTGAAGTAATTTTGTAGACGTTTTATAGATTGCATTGAAATGATAGAAAAAGAATGTTAGAACAACTTAAACATATATAAGGGGAACTTTGGTCAAACACAATAGGAAAATCATATCACATTTGACAAGTACATGTATCGTGAAAATATTATATCTCACTTCGGTAGATACTAAGTTTTGTCGATGAAGTAAAATCTTAGTTGCCAACTAAAATCATTTGTTTAGACTTGAAAGCAAACGTATGTGCCAGAAGGAAATCACAGTTTTTTCTGTAAAAAAAACACCAACAAAAACTATTGTATGCGACAACAAAATTTCACGCCCAGAAATATGAAAACAGTCACAGTAACTGTTTCTTGCTGTACTGCAAAACTGCATGGTATAATTCATTGCCTTCCTCTGATGTAACGATTGTAGGTATTGTAGGTTGAGGAATGTAATGTCGAGTGTTTTTCTCTGAGGCAGGAATGTATGACATTTAGTCATGATGGGGAGGTATGCAGCCTCCTTCAGTTCCATCTCAAATTCTGAGATGATCTTAACGAGCAGTTCTTGGAAACTGTAATACTTTGGCAGTGTCCTCACATGTGTGAGGTCTTATCAGCACTTCAGGTTGAAAGTTGGAACATTTGCACACTCCCTTACGTCGTCGCTACGTTGCCAATGAAATAAGCCGCAAGCGCATTTTTTTTGGTACAGCTCTCGTCACTTTATTATGCTAGTTGGCACTATTTCGGAAAGTTACAGAAACCTGGTTGTGTCAAGTGGCACGGTCACACCGTGAACTTGACTTCAGTAAATTACAACTGAATTAAGCTTGGAATATGTTGCAGCAGAAAATATCTTTCACAACATTCCCTCTGAATTTGGATAGACAACATATTTTGTGGCTCTCCAAGATGTTTATGATTTTAAATCGCTAAGATGTCGATCACTATGTCATATTCTGGTATCCCATAGTTGCAAAAACTTTTTTATGTGATGTAGGCAAGAAAAACACACCTTTTACTATGTTATACATTTTCTCGGGGCAGGCACTCTGTACCTGTGCTTATATAGTGCATTTGGATAATTAGACTTATCACGACTTTAAGAATCAGTTAGTTTAACTTCATGCAATAACATGCATTCTTGAGGTAGAAGCAGATCTCTGATACCACAGACAGCTGCAGAAACTTGGCGAAAGCAGCGGTGATTGCCGCTAAACTATTCTATGGGTAATTTTGAAAAGTAAGAGATACAACTATTTTGAGAACCATCCTCAGATTTCCTACCTGTAGCTTCGTAAGACATTTATATACATTTGTTGGATAATATGCAGTTATTAAAATACTCTAAACCACCATTTGGAATACATTGCTCTAGGCTGAGTGGTTTTATGAATGAAAAAAGAAGTTCAATTAGAGATTGACTGCATTCGCTACTCCAGGAATTTTAAATGCTGAAGATGCTGGCACTCTTATATAAACTGTAAATTTGAAAAGTCTCACTTCATGTTAATTTCAGTATGCCACTGGACTTCATCCTAACTCCGTAAAACATGAAGAATTCAGAATGTGAAACACCTTTTCAAAGGCTAGATTT
This sequence comes from Saxidomus purpurata, assembly GCA_022818135.1. NCBI lineage: Eukaryota > Metazoa > Mollusca > Bivalvia > Venerida > Veneridae > Saxidomus > Saxidomus purpurata. The sequence goes on along the minus strand of JAFMSR010000011.1, from coordinate 9,834,923 downwards.
TCACTGCCCCTTTAAATTTTAGTTTTTCTAATCTGATTGCAAAAATACATGAATGATATTTCTCCATTCTCCTGCACACTGTGGTCTTCAAGTGCAACAAGCCAAACTTGAAACAACTTGTTGAGGATATCAGTAAGGACGTATTCTATATATTCAGGGCATTTTAACCTCCTATATCAGAGGCCGTTGTAAGGTGTCTTCCCCATCTAAAATCATGCAGTTTTCCCCAAACTGTGACTTAACACCAGGTTCAGCTAATTACCATTCAAATTTTCTCCAGATTGAGGGGCTAGGGCACCCTCCCCGAACCTGACATAATAGAAATTTCAGGCCATTACAAATATATGTCAGTAGTTTCTCATTTTATGTTCTAAAAAAATGCGGTTAGTTAGTTATTTACATAAACGCAGCAAAGCCTTCATTCACCTTGACATCTCTACCTGAACATTATATCTTACGGTGGTAAACTAAGGTCATATTGACTGGTATTTTTTACTTGTATGTTTTGATATATATACAATGCTACCTCAATGGGAGGATATGAGTCATTCCCAATCTTTTGTAATGCTCTTTCAAACAAGCAATTTTAAACCAAGTATGAGATCAGCAATTTTTTTGTTAATATCGTGTAGGTACTGCATAGTAACGTGACATGCTTACTGGTTGCTATTTCCAGATGCCAATATAAGAATCATTATTGCATTTTCTGCTAATTACATACGCCCACAAGAAACAATTGCAGGGCCAGATTCTGTAGGAAAGATTAAAAAAAATAGTTCCGTGTATTCTCTCAGGCAGAACTTTTTTTTTGGTTTTATCTCTTTTTTTAAAGTTTAAATGATGCGTTAAGTGTAAATACGTGTATATGGTTACAAATTACAGTCCAGTTGTTAAAATCTGATTTAAGATGATGACCTTAGGAGTCAAACAACTGCTCTGTAAATTATGATATTTGCTTTTAAGCTGATTTTATTGTTTGTCTGATATTGACTGCTTATTTTACCACTTAAAGATACATGTTCTCCATTGAGAGTAGATTATATACTTTTAAAGTTATTAGAAATAAATATGTCTAAAATAATGTGAAATAAATATTATGTGTAAATGAAATTAAACTTAAATAAAGAGAAAATGAGCAGCATATTTCATCATTCCGTTTCCGCTGTTTCATCATCGAGTAATACATATAGTAGAATTCTAGCATTTTTTGGTTTGATCTCGCCCGTTGTGATCTGTAAGTTTTATGGTATACCGGTACTTGTTGAAAATGAAGTTAGCCGGGGAATGCAAACATGCTGCAGACAGTTCTTGTTTAATTGTTAAAACAGGTAGAGATGACTCATGACTTACATTTACAGGTTGCCGTTTCGTATGTATGTTAACATATAGGTGTAAGCAGTCTGCTTATGTAATACATGCATTTACATGGCGTGCATTCACTGCAAATTAATGTTTTGACAATTTTTTTCTGCAACTGCTGAATATGCTTTGTCACACACCTGTAGTTTTTGTTAAAAAAAATGAAAAAATAAAATAATAAGTTGAGTAATTTTAAGACTGTGTAAAATTGAATATACGCACATTGTTAAAATTCAGTAGTTTTAGAAAAAAGGGGAAGGGCTCACTGACGCATAAAATAGGATTCTTTAGTGCTTGGTCATTTGTAATTATATCAGTGATGTAACAGGATTACAACAGTTCTGTCCCCTACCATCGAACCCAGCGAGTCTCTCGCCATGTTGACTAGATTAGAAGTGAAAATGCCAGTAGTGTTAGTGGATTTGCTGACAGAACCAACAATTTTTTTCAAGATTTAGTTATGTTATGAAGACATAATGTTTGTGTTATCTATTTTCAGGCCGCTACATTCATCACCCACACCAGACAGCTACCGTAATGGGGAACCAGCACCATTGCCAGAGCCGTACCATCTACATGGTTTCCTGCCAAGCCATTCAAATATTCATTCACCACCTTCCCGCCCACCCCCTTGCTACCCCCACTCTAGAGTTGAACTTCATTCCCCGCATGAAGGGCCTCTTAATCTTACTATTAACAACAATGGTAATGGAAGCACCAGTAGTCACAGTCCTTCGCAGAGTCGACCCTCGGTGATCACGTGCACAACACTTCCAGATCGTAGATACGACACAAGTAGCAATGGTTCGTCAAGCCCATGTAGAAGAGAAAATGCAACAGGTACAGTTATAGAAGCTTAAATCTTCACCTTCCTAAATTTAATGAATGGATGCTTCTGTCTTTCAGTTTTGGCTGACCAATGATATCACCTGTTCAATGGGATTCAGTTTTGGCTGACCACTGATATCACCTGTCTATGGAATGCTCATTGCAAATGTACTGACTGAAAAGCAAACAGAACAGATCTTAGTTTAGTTTACACTAATTTACTTTAACTCGATTGAGTCACTCTCAAGTCTGCTACCTGGAGAAACCAGTACGGGTGTCACATGAGGAGTGAAGGTCTTGACCCCAGTGGGGCTCGAACCCACAACCTCCGGTATGAGCAACAGATACCTTTACCTCAACATGAACAGATCTTGATCACACTGCACAAATCTGCTTTGATTTTTCAATGGCAGGATCATTTGAAATCAGCATAGTAAATAACTCGCTAAAATTTGTGTCAGGGCGTGTCAGTGTTCTATTTAAAGATCAAATAAATTACTATAAATGATAAACAAAGAGCCTGGGAGGTAGGAAGTTGGGGGTGGGGGAATGGATTGGAAAAAAAAAATTTCAGTAAACAATTGGAAGTATTAAATATTTCTTTTGGCCTCTGCTATGTCATTTAGACATGCGCTTCACATTAATTAGATTTTTTTCACTCATATTAATGTTTTAACATTTAAAATGAAAGGTTTATTGTTAGGCCTAACACCCAACATTAATTAACTGGTATGAAAAATGTTTCTTTTAACAATAAACTGATATTAATTAGCACGTTGGCATTTAAGAAATATTTCACGTGATATTTTTTGGCAAAACCCTAAAATTATTGTCATTGTTTCGAGATCTGAAATAGTCATTTCATGTACTTACCCTTGTGGGGAGTTGCGAACATATGTCAGATATTATATAGAAGAAAATGAAAATTCTTGACAATGGATTGACATTTTACAACATTATGATGTGGGGGAGGATGCGTTTTGTTAGTGATGTGTTTCCTTTTTATTGGTCTTTAACATTTTAAAAGGACAATAACAAAATTTAAAAACACATTTTTTTTAGAAACAAACAGATAATTGTTCACATTGCCTTAACAGATGTTATATCAAATGCTTGCTATTTATGTAAACAGTTTTGACAGGTAATTTGTACATGCAATTTATTATTTATAAAAAAGGGGGTGAAAAATGAACTGTGTATTATTTTATCTTGCTACATCCGCTGAAAAACTGAAGTTAAACAAATGAAAAACTGAAGTTAAACAAAGTACGGTCTGGATGTGCGGTCAGATTAATTTGTATTAATTGATGTAAAAAAGCAAGGAAAAAGTATGACTTACAAGGTTTACTTCAAAGGCGAGGGCATTTCAATGAGCACACAGTTGATAATGTCTTGTCAGAAATATAAAAATTATGCTCTAACAATCTAACCATAGATTACAGAGATGCAAAAACTGAACAGAAGTGAAAACTGCGACTGCACACTGCCACCATTAACATTGATTTTAAATCTGTGAATGGAGTCCGTCCCCCCATCTGGTTAAAATGCCAATAAGTTAATTTGTCAATGCAGATAATTTTTTGTGTCATTTTCTGATCAGGTTTTACAAGCAGTTTTTAGTATCATTACAGTTTTGTTTTTCTATTTTCAGATATATGTGATCCAGCAATAGAGGAACATTTCAGACGTTCACTCGGCAAACACTACCCAGAATACCTTACTAAAAATCATTCTATAACGCCATCACCGCCACCACCACCGCCGCCATTGTCTCAGCCACTGCCACACATGTTGCCAATAGCTCCACCAAGACAGTCATCACCAGATGTAGCCATGACAACACCATCTCCAGCCATCAATAAAAATGTCTCCATAACAGGTATGTAAACTTTCCAGAAGTATCAAGCAAAAGATGGTGACATTTGCTTAAACAAAAATATCATAATATTATACTTGCCAAGGTAACAATGTACAGTTAAATCTGTGTACAATAAACTCCATGTACAACAACTCTGGATGTAGCGAAATTTCTGGATATAAGGAACACATTTTCTGAGTCCTATTTTATTATCTTCTTTATATAATATGAAAATGCTATATGGATATTAAATACTCTGTATATAAGGAACAAATCTAAATGGTGTCACAGAGTTCATTAAATACAGAGTTTACTGTAAATGGTCAACTGGATTAAGGACAACATTTAGAATTAGCTATCCACACAGCAATCACAATACAATGTCATCAGGTGTGCCTTGCAACCAGAGGGTCCAGGGTTTGATCATTACCAGTGCCATTATGGTAGTGTCTGTTTTGTGTTGTCTACCCTATATTCCATCACTCTTTCAGGTGTTCAGACAAAAACAAACTTATTTTTTATTAAATTCTGCTGAGTTGCACACAAGGCTTGTTCAATCATTCAAAATGTAACTACAGTTCTCAATTACCTCGGAGAGCTAAAAGCAGTATACATAGTTCATGGGAGACAAATGACAGTTTGATGTTTAAGTCTATATGAGTTACTTCCCTTCAAGTTTTTGGGATTTACCTATGCTAATATTTAGATGTCTGTGCTAATACGATATCGCATGTTTCAACCTTTGTATCAGAACCTCCATTTAGTTGCCATGGTTACATATTTGTTATTATTATAGGCCTGTCATTGAAGAGCCAAGCTGTTGGTACTTTTAGAAAGCAGCTTCGAAGCACTAAACATTTGAAACAGATTTTGGAAAGAGGATTTGTATGCACAGTATAATATTGTATTGTTTTCTTGTTCCAGGCTCAGTGGATGATCATTTTGCGCGTGCGCTTGGTGACAGCACGTGGTTGGCACTGAAAGCAAAAAATGACCAACCGGAGGCACCTGCCACTAATTCTGTGGACGATCACTTTGCTAAAGCTTTAGGAGACACATGGCTTAAGTTGAAAGATAAAAAGGACCAGCCTAGGGGTCCAGGAACACACCCATTTCCTCTGTCTCATCCAATACCCCATCCACTGCCACATCCAATCCCACGTGCACATTCCTTACCTCATCCTATGGCACAGAGACCGTCATCACCATCGTCTCAGTCGCACAGTGGATCGTTATTATCTACGTGAAAAATCAGTAGAGACAACATAATGTGGTCCGTAACTTGCAATTAGCCTGAGTTGGGCTGACAAGTGGCAGAGTGTTTCTTCAGTGAGGAAATGGCAGAACTTGGAGTGAGAATAATGTCATGCAATGCGTTACTGGAGAGTTTTCACACTGTTAGTAGTAATATGTTGCCATATTTCAAGGTATACAGCTGTTACACTGAAGACATTGTGACATATAGATTAGTTAGATAGAATCATGTACATTTGAACGGGCTTGATTTTTAGGGACACTGTCTTTAAACTTGGAGTAGGTTCAATATACTGTGTTTTGAAAGGGTAAAATGTAAAGAATATGTGAATAAATGTGGAGATCACAATTGTACCTATATCCGTCATACTATTTATTTTGTCTCCATGCCTGTATGATTGGAGGAGCTTGGTTGAACAGATATATAAAAAGTTGAAATCTTCTAAGTCAGCATATTGATTTTAGCCAGTCAGTTTTAATCCTGTTGGAGTCCTAGATTCAAACGGGAAGAAATTCTCAAAGTGGCTTGTTTCACATTGAAAGCTGGTGTTCATACCCAGTTTGCTATTTAGCCTAAAAAACTTAAAAGCTACAGAATTACTGCCCCTTAATTGCTAGAATTATTTTAAGCAATGTCTTGAAAATGTTTGTCCTTGTTTGTTGGTTAGAAATTGATAGTAATTGACTTAACAGAAAATGAAGTAAACTTGTTAGAACAAATACCTTTAACAGATAAAAAATGAAAACAAAAATCTGTTCAGGAAGCTTGTTTTGGGGATTTTTTGTTAAAAAAACCTATGTATTTTACATCAGGACTTTATTGCAAATACTTGAAATGTAGTAGCAGATTCTGTTGTACCTAGATTGGATAAGAGTTACAGGCCTTTATATAAAAATACAGAAAGACATTTCCAAAAATAACCAGACGGAGGATGGTTACAATGTATAATGATCAAATTTCACATCGTCGAATGAAACATTTTGTGATTGTTTTGCAAGAGGTTGAGAGTCTGCTGAGGCCAGCACATTAAAACTAAAACAACTTTTCGCTGAAGGCAGGGGATGTAATTTTACTTAATATATGCTTGTTTAGTTTTAGTAGGGTCAGTTTCAGCATAACGTAATTAACAGTGGTCACTACAATTGCATTGTTAACTAGTATATTGTCAGCTCTTTCATCAAAGCATAGAAATACTTGTGTTTACAGTAAAACCTGTGTAAAACAACCACCTGAATTAAGCAGTCACTTTCCTAAGGCAGCTAGTATTGTTATATGACGGTCCTTTTGTTAGATATATTCACCTGTGTTTATTAACCAGGTGGTTAAGGAGGGGGTTTCCATTGTTCAACATTGACTTCTGGACACAGGTGGAACGGAACTGTACTTACTGTTTCCTGAATAACTGTTTTAAGTTTAATATGTTCTGGTTGAAATAAATGCAAAAAACTCATGCTGTATTTTTGCTGTAGCAGTCTGTTGCAGGGAATAGTCCAAACCTGTTAAAAAAGACCACCCGTAGAATTTTTTTTTAAACTGGTCTTAGTTGACAAGTGGTTTTTCATGAAGAGGTATTTTAAGTTAAGAAGTACATTTTTCTCCCTGTTGGGCTGGTTCTTTATTCATGGGTGGTCTTTTAAACATGGTTTTACTGTTAAATCTAGAAGAAATATATCGGATTGCTTTTCATCTCAACTCAACTGACGGCAGTGATCATGATCTGTCAGTCCATCTCTATTTTTGTAAGGCCTTTTAGCAGTGAAGGTAGTAGATTAAGTGGAGAGGGTTTGGACCCTGCTTGGTTGTAACTAGATGCACAGGTCAATTTTGTAACGTGTCTCCTTCAACTGCTGCTCTTTTGGTAAAGGAGTTTAGAATGCCCACAATTTCTGCAGTTAAAACTTTAAAAGACAGTATTATTTTTATTGGCATATTTTAAAATGTAAGCCTGCAGATAGTTTAAAATACAAAATGTATGTCTCAAAAGTGTAAATAAAGACCGTATTTTTAATGAGGATGTGTTGATGTCCAAATTGAACCAAAACCGGAGTCACACGGTAAAAATGCTTATTGTCTCTCAAAGTATATGGAATAAATCTGCCTATTTTTGATAATCTTTTGTATGAAAACAAAATGTGAAACTGACTGATTAAAATATGATTAAATTTCTTCTTTTCAAATTTTAACTGTAAATTAGACATTGTGCAGGTTGAAAATTGTTGACAAGCTTTGAGGATAGTCCCTTTTTTGAGTTTTGGGGAAAGCCCCTTTTTCATAGATAAACCTGTTTCCCCTCCAACAACAATGCTTTGGTAAATGAGAGAGAGCCTGGAGTTCTCTACTTGGAATTTTACATAAAAAACTTTTGTAAAAAAAATTCTGTGACTACAGAAGAAAATAAAATATGCTAAAGCTCACGAGTTTCTTTTATTTTCAAGACCTTTAGAAATGTGGTATCTTTCATCACTTGGGTACTTAAGTAAACTGTTATTTAAAATTTGATAAATGTGATCTATAACAATTAACGCGACGTTGGGTGTCAATCTAGTGATTTCAACACCAATCAAAATTGTTCTTAGTCATTGACAAATAAATATGCACTTGGAAAAGGTTTGAATGGATTACTCTGACATCAACAAAGGGGCAAGGTTGTCACAGCATCTGGTATCGTGTTAATTATTCAAATGCTATTTTTGACGAGTAGACATAATTATGAGATGACCTGTAGTGGGCAGGCATCATCCACCAGTTATCTGCTCTTGTACTCTAGAAATTTATGTCCAATCATCATCAAAACTTATCACATTTTTAATCGGCATAGTATCCTTGACATGAGGAACATCGCCGAAGATTGGGGTGATGGCCCTTTATTTACCAAAATATTACCAAGTAAGTAAAGCTGACAAGCTTTTAAAAAGTTAATAATTGTGAAAATCTTTTGGAAAAAGTTACCTGTTATCAAGGTTTTAGAATAATTAGATGTAGCGCAATTGGTTTTTCCCATAGCATTGCTCAATTTCAATACAATCTACAGTTTGCTGGCAATCCTCGTAGCAAGTTTTGTGAACACGAATGGGAAAATGTGACCTGAAGTGTTATCAAGGTTTTACAATCATTGGCCGTAGCACGGTTGGTTTTTGCACAAAGATCCAAGACTCAAAGTGCTGGCAACCTTTCTGAGCAATCTCTGAAAATCAAAGAAAATGTGACGTTGTGTATAATCAAGAAAAAGTTAATGGACCGCCAGAAAAGGACAAACACCATAGCTAGCCCTAACACTGCACTTCAGTATGATTTTCTCGTATGATGAACTTCTTATATAGCTAAATTCTGGATATAAGGAACACATTTTTCTTGGCCAAAATTTATTCCTTCTTTTAATATGAAGATGCTATAGATGCTGATAATGGATACAAGGAACAAGATTAAATGGTCCTACAGTTCTTTATACTCGGTGTTTACTATATAAATTTCATAGTAACAAGTCTGGAAACAAGTGTTATATGTGTAAAATTGCTCGGACAATGCTCATAAACTGAGCAACTTTTTTTGGGTCAATTTTCCATTTAACGTACTAATGTTCTGGAGGGTGTGTCTGTATGACAGCTGGACAATTCACTCAAACCCGACTTCTCAACATTATGGAACAAGCTCGACAAGCTTTTAAAAATTATAGCATTCTGAATTTCTGATTCAAAGGCAAATGAGGTTTACAAAACAAAATGGTTGTTTCAGCAATCTGTGCCTACTGGTCTAAGAAGAGGACCATGATGGCCCTTTATCACTCATCTGAGCAGCAGAGAGCTTGAGAGCAATTTTGATGGGCCACCTTAACAATAATCCTATAGTTTTTCTATGTTTAGCTGTCCAAGCGCTCATTTTTTGGTAGGGAACCACATAAGTCATTCCAGTGAAGTTTGGTTGAATTTGCCTATTGGTTAAGTAGAAAATGTTTTTCTATTTTTGGGTTTGGTAGCCATTTTGTGCAGTGAAGCAAACCTGTTTGAGAAATTTCGGTAGAGGACCATGGAAGGTACAGATGTTGATTTAAAGGATTTTCATTTTTTAAAACAATGGCTGCCATTTTGTGCTGCGGACCAAAATGGTTCGAGCAGTAATGATAGAGGACTGTCAGAATCATTGCTGTGAAGTCTCATTGGACTTGACGAAAGTGGTTTCATAGGAGATGCTGTTTGAAGCAACTGTTCACATCAGATGATGCACAACCTACAACATCAAGCAGTTACAATAGCTCACCTGAGCTTGAATAACAAAACATACTACGATCACTTTTCCTTTTTAATTTATTTTCAAAGATTCAACAAATAATAACCAAGTACTCCTCATATTTCAGTTACTAAATATATGTATGGAGTATCAATACAAGTTTTAATTTAAGCTTTGCAGTATGAAAACCCTAATTTGAGCTTTGCACTACAAAAACCCTAATTTGAGCTTTGCAGTACAAAAACCATTATTTGACCTTTGCAGTACAAAAACCTTGAATATCAAACTTGGAATACAGTATGTCTCAAGATCAAACTTGGCATACATTTAATCTGTTCTATGTTCTAGATTCATACTGTTAGTCACAAAAACCCCTATCTAATAAATTCTTGTTGATCTGTATTTTTAAAACAGCAAATTTAGAAAAAATCGAGGTTCGCAAAGCAAAAATCAACTTACAATAAGCTTTACATAAACTATGAAAAATAAACGCAATTTGAATGGAGTGTTTTATCTAAAATTATCAAAAAGTTACTTTGTTTAATAAACCTATTGACAGAAATTTTACAATTTTAAGTCTTCAAACAGACTAAAAACATGCAGAGATTCGTTACCTCTGGCAACGTTTGTCAACCTAGCCAGCTGCAATAATGAACCATCATCACTCTACTGTAACGAAATTACTTCGCTTAAAGTGTTTGTTGGTCTTGGCAAGGCAAAATGACAATTTTCAAGTACTTACATAACTTTGCCCTTTTACAAAAGTTGGTCATTTCTCAGACTAGATTTACTTATCCTGGTAGCTCAATTTGATTTTCAACAGCAAGGTGCCACCTGGCTACTCAACAGCTCTAGCCTAGCATTAATAATACAAGATGCCCAATCTCATCCCTTCCCCACCCACCCCTGTAACTATTACAGCATTCCAAGTTCCAGAAAATTCTGAAGAAGGCATGTCAGTCGAAACATGTTGATAAATGAGTAAATTATAAGAGCGTTAATTTTCATTACCCTTTACTTTTAGTATTGCCAAATAGAATCAAATAAAGTTCTGGATATTTTAAGACATTTTACACATAACTAGGTAAACAAAGAGTCTCAATTTTCAGCTTCAACGAATAAGTTTGAAATGATTATTGTTTGAAAAATAGAAATACTTGATTTTAATAGTCATGTAACATGTTAAATAAATCAAAAACAGAACAAATACAGTTTAAGAAACACTGACTTAACAATATGTTTTTTCCACAGTGTCAAACTGCAACCGTTTATGGCAATGAAAATGTATGTATGAATGAATGTGTAATGAAAATATACATTTATACACAGAAGCTTGTTCAAAAGTATCATTGAAAAATCAATATCCTCATTCTTGTCCTCACGGGCATCATGATCTACAAATATAACTCATCACAGACTGCCAAAAAAAAAAAAAAATCAAATCTTTAAAGACAGGTTATTTCCCTTTTATCAGCACAAATTGCAAAGAAATATGATTTTGGATTAAAATCCTTCACCTGCAAAACATTCAAATATTTTTTAGACCATGGATTTTTTCTTTAATTTCTTCATACATGTATTCAAAAGAAGCATATTTCTATTAATGAAATTAAACCATGCTGACATAAGGCCATGCCCACCGACCGTCAAGAGAACTTGTGTCTGGGTGTCAAACTAAAGACCCACTGACAGTATCGGGACTAGCACAAATGATTTTCCTTTAGACCTGAAGCCGACTGACCTAATGCAACAAGCCCTGGAATGTCTTCCTCTAGCGACTCAAATTAGCAAAATAGTGACATATAAATGTATTCACTGTCACACTTACAAACACAGGCACACTTTTCACTTCAAATAAATACATTGTTTTTAGCTACAAACGTTTACTCAGACACTGAAGATTCTCCTAAAATTGGACACATATCTAACAAGTGCTGGATGTTGTTGTTTGCGCTCTGTTTTCAGTGTCTAACATGCATCAAAGTGATCACTTGCCCACAGCATAACACCATTTATTTCCCTAATGCAATCAAGAGAGGTAATCCTATGACATAGAATCGCTAGAGTTAGTTCCCTGTCATTGATAAGTTCCTTGTGGTGGACCGAATCCAAGCTTTGCTGAGAGATCTGATGGATCTTTTGGCGGCAATTGAGAGGGGTCTTCCATTACTGCATTTGCTGAAGTAATAAATAACACCACATGATTGCAAGAAGCAAAAATAACTTGGTGTCAAAACATGCAAAGACCATCAGTATAACTTATCAAAACCTTCTATGATAGTCAAAGAAATTCCTATCAAATCATGAAGACAGCTTTAAAGTACTCCATCTTTCATTATAATTGAGTCAGATCTAGAACAAGAGTCTATGTAATTGTTACGTATAGTGACTTACATCTACCGAACAAGTATAGTCTTATGTGACTGTTATGTCCACATATTTATTTCTGAGTCAGGGGTGTAAAAATTGTTTTGTAGGGCGACCTGATGCAAATTCTTGGTTGTTCTTGCATAAAGCCTGGTCATCCTTGCACCTGTTTGTGTTATGGGAGACAACTGTGTGAAACTGCTTGAAAACTGATCCATGCACACATTTGTGGAGTACACAATATTGCTATAAAATGTCATATACAAGGTTTTGAGCTCAAAGTGCGACACTGACAGATCCTTTGCAATACAGCCCTTTGAATGACAGTGGCATAAAAACAACTTGCATACCGTAAAAAGAAGAGAAAAAACAGAAACTGCCATCTTACCTGGATTAAACTGTTCTGCTGTAAATCTTGTTATTAGAATACCAACACCTTCAATCATTGCTAACAATACTCCACCTAGAACAAACAATATAGTTACAGAGATATGACTATCTTTCTATATCTATAAGTCTTCGGAGGATATCACTACTGGCTTTAAAAATTGGCCAAAAGGCTATATGCAGCATTGTATGCCAGGGGATGAATAATCACAATTCTTTCAAGTGATCTTAAATCTTAATTTACATATCAAATAATACATCATCTGAAGTGACTTGAATACCTGTATAGCTGAAACCAGTGATACAAATACTAAATTTCTTGAGGTTTACCTAGGAATGCTTATTTATAGACCAGAGTTCATAACTTGATACATGTAATTTTCACTTTAAAAAATGAGTTTTAGGCTCCTTGGCAGGACTGAAATCTAAGAATTTTAATACCAAATTGATCTAACTGCCTATTCACTGACATTATTTACTTAGTTAATATGTACATAGCAACATTAATTCAAAATACTTGTTATATAAACACAAGTCACCATGTATATTAATTGTATTATTTTTTTATCTTGGGGTTGTAGTAAAACACATTCGTTAACAGTTAAAAAGTATTTACAGGTAGTTCTATCTTTCTTTGGAGGTCTTTACTAACAGTGTTTTTTGAAGAAATAAAAAAAAGGTTCGCAAAATAGAAACAGATTTTTGTGTCACAATCATTGCTATGACTTGATTTATTGATAAAGGGGTAACGTTCCTCAATCAGGAGAGATTTAGTAAATTTCATCAGCAATCTTAACAACTTTTTGTCAACTATTAAAGGGCGACTAAATACGACTAGAGGATCAATAAATTTTTAATAACAAAAAAGACCTGTAACCCTTAATAAATCTAATGAATTTGAAGTTACATAACCTTGCAAACTAAACAAAAGAAATATTGTTCTTGGAACTTAACTCTGTAATTGACCAAAGTAAGATTAGTTTGGTTCTTGTACACTGAACATTCCTCTCATTGTGCTTGGCCTTTGATTGGGCAGTTGTATTGAATTATCAAGTACACTATAGTTTTTCGAATAATGCTCCGAAAAAGTCAAAAGTATACAAAAGGCAATGTTAACTCTGAAAACATTGTGTCAAGATACAGTTATGGTTCTTTGCACTTTAGTCATATTCCTTTGATTTTTGGATCATCGATTGTATGAATCATTGTATTGAATTCCAACCAGTATTTTCAGTTATGCTCCGGACAAGGAAAACTAATGGCTGCAATAACTCTGTAATCTAGCTCAAGATGGAGGTATAGTTGCTATGGTGCACTGGCGATCTTGTACCTCTAAATGTGCCTGATGATTGGCGATTATGCAAGTTGTATTGAATTTCAACCAGCATTGAAGTCTTCGGACAAGAAAAGTAAACTAGGGATCAACTAATCCGTGTCAATTACGTCAAGATGGAGGTTATCAGTTCGGTTGTGTATTGCTACTTCCTGCTCAATGATGCTTACCGGATGGAATATTCAGTTGTATTGTATTGATACAGGTATTTGTTTTTAAGAAAATCTTTGCCAAGGAAAAGTAACAAAGGGCAATAACTCTTGTTATTAGTCGCAAGATGGAGTTATAGTTCTTGTGGAAACCCTGTACTATCTTCTCAAGGTAGATACACCATTGTATTAAGATGCCTTAAAGGCCAATTAGTGAACATTGTTTTCCTGATGAATAATCACAACTTTCATGGACTTAAAGCTTAATACAAAGGCAAATAATACATCATCTAGTCAAGATGGTGTTATGGTTCTGATGCCAGTGCACTTCCATCTTAATTTGCATGAGCTTTATAAAGTTGCTTATTTATGAACAGCCAGTTCATAACTTCAAGTTATGCACTTCCTGGACTTTTAAGGAAATTACGGATGAAAGGCTAAGAACTATTTAATTAGCCAAGATGGAGTTACAGTTCTAGTTAACTGCACTATTCTTTGTTAAATGTACATAGAACCATGTAAGAAGCTACTGGATTACAACCAGTTACCATGTATGGGAAGTATTTTTGTCTTGGGGAAGTAACAACGGCAATTTAACAGTTAATTAGTCAAGTTATTTATAGGTACTTGTAGCACATCACTTCCTAGGAATCGGGTGCTTAATCCTTTGAAGAAGCTGTAAATTTCCCACATAAAGTAGTTTCCAGCATGCTGGACAAGGAAAAATAAACAGACCAATCAGTGAGAGATTTAGTGATTTTCATCAGCAACCTTTACAACTCTTCAACTATAGTAGGTCGATTAAATACAACTAAACGAATCCAAAATTTTTAAAAGTATACATACCTACAACAGCCGAGCCTATCATGGCAGCTTTACCCTCTGAAAAAGAAAACGCAGCATAAACAAGAGTCTAGGAAGACAAGCATTATCTGCTGTATTTAGACAAAAAAACCATCCTTTGGTAATTTGAAAAAACTACATACTAACAAATGGACTGACTCTGATTGCAATTTGATTGCAATTGCAATGCAAACACATTCTACATTGTAACAATTACTGTGAGAAAGAAATTTACCCGGAAAATTAATTTTTCAAGTTAGAACACCTATTTTCAAAATTAGCATTAGTCACATCCATTACAATTTTTTAATCTGTATGTTAAAATCTCTAAAACCAGAAATGGGGGGCCGGGGGGGGGGGGGGGGGAAGTACTGGTATTGCTAAATTATGTAGATAATAGAATTTCTGTTGAGAGTCACCATGCTCTTATATTCAAAGTAGAAAACAAAACAAACAGCTAGAAAGCCAACTGAATAGCAAACACAGCGTTTGCTAGCAGAAGAGATGTGTAATGGTAACATGATCCTCACTGGTTGCAAAGGCAAAATGATTTGCACCAGGTCTTTTTTTATTTTAATAGATATTCTAACGCTTATATATATTTATTTTATTCTCATTGTGAAATAAGTTCTTATAACTTAAGATTAATTGCTCAAGAGAGTAATGACTCCCGGAGAGAGAAAGAGAGGCGGTGTGGAAATATCTGTGTCTTGTCTAAAGACACTACTGACTTGGCACTGGTGCGGATCGAACATAGGACCCTGAGAATCCTGAGACGAATGCACTACCACTGCATCACAGTGGCTCCTTATGTTTTAGAGGCTGTCTCCAAGTAAAGATTTACTTACTTCGTACTGATAAAAGAGCTCCCGTTAAGGCACCACTTGTTATTGAATTCCAAGGATCTTCTTTTTTTCTAAGGTATACTAATGAACAATCTATTGCTGAAAATAAACCTCCCCATACCGCAAAGTTTCCTGCAAAGACATCAACACAACATTAGACCAAAATCCAGTCAATACAAATCTGCAATAGTCTTACACGATCTATATCGGTCAACACAGATGTGCAGACTGATACAAGTTTTGATTGGTCATATAACTGGACTCATTTCCACTTTATGTCCTGTTAGTTGTCCGTAAGTTAATTGGAATTCAAGAATTTTTGGTTCGGGCTAAAATACCAGCCAAAGACAGCATTCAATGACACTCGGCATTTCTTGTTTCGTAACTTCACAGAAAAAAAATAAATACCACATGACCTACATCAAAGCCATAAATGTATTTATAAGTATGACTTTCCGACCCTGAGACGAATTTTACATTGAAAAATCACACAAAATACAATAGATCAAATGTGAAAAAGAAAACAAAACTTTGACTCACCTCCTGTTATAGGGGCCTTGGCTTTTATGTTGCTTAGTGAGCCATATAACCTTCTGTAGTTGCCCTAAAATAATACAGTTTGTAATGTTTGAGTTTAAAACCAAGTTTTATTACAAAAGTTGCAAACAATAATATCAAAGTTTCAGTATTCTTCTTCTTTTTCTAGACTTCGGATAGTATTTCATTGTTCAGTTGGTGGCCATACTGGAGACAAAACATTAATCTAATTTGATTTAAACATATACATGTATAGTTTTTTCATCACAACTCTTTTTAACAGTTTAATTACATGTAGTAACCTTTTGGATTTACTCAATTTAGCCAAATTGTTGAATCATTTTAATTCAAATAAATTAGTCTGGATGGAAATTTATGTTAATTGAAGTTTTTTTACTTTCAAACTTTGACAATGTCTTGACAATAAAAAAGATAAATTACAGGCCTAAGCTAATGACTTACAAATAATTTGAAACAATTACTTATTGTTAAGTACTTTGGAACTGGAACAGAGAACGAAATATTGCATGCACAAATGAAATAACTATGGCCCTCGGGGGTTTAATTTGCTATTGGTGAAACTGTTGCTATTGACTATACGGCCTGACAATTGCGATAAGTCCAGCATCATAGCGTTGCCCTAGTTATTACAACACTTACATGTTATTAGAAACTTTGGTCTGGCATTAGTGGTGGGTGATGCAAATTGTTGGATGGAAATTTATGTAAATGTGCTTTCAACTTTGACAGTTTGACAATGATGCATAAGGTTTTTATTAAGTAAAAATCCAGCTTGAAATGTGCTGTGTGTGCGGCAAAAGTGTAGAGGAAATAATAACTTTTAACCCAATACACCAAACTCTTCCCACTACCAATATGAAAAAATTACTTTCAAAATATTGAATTTCTTATTTGACTGGGAGAGTCAATTTAAGAAAAGAACAACTGCATGCAGGAGTTGCTTCCCTTCCACTGCCGAAATCTCTACCAACATCAACAATGACACATTCAGCTATCATTTTATCAGTCCAATTTTTTTATATATCTAAAGCACCAACTTCAAATACTAATGCGGCATAATCATTAATTTAACACATTTAAATGCACAGCAACCAAAAATTGCTTTTATAAAACTGTCACCAAAAATACACTTTGTGCAGTAATATGCGCATAATGTCGCTTTAATTACAGTGTATCTAAATTTTTATAATAAATCTACCTACACTTGGCGCATTTCTAAACCCTGAGATACCATGGAACACTGAACCGCCTAACAGTCCCATAGAGAATGCACCGCCACAATCATCAACTATACGCCATGGGCTAAAATGTAAGTAATTAACATCAATAATGCTTTCTGAAAAATATATAAAAGCTTACAATGTGTTTATAAGCATCAATGATAAGATAGAATTAAAACCTTATGCAAATTGCAGCCAGTTGCTTATATCTTAATAAATATAGATATCCACTGGTTGAATTCTGACTTTATATCCATTCAACTTCTGAGAACAGTAGATGTATCATATCAAACAGTTACATACAATGTATCATATCGCAGTTATGTGTATGGTGAAAAAGTGTATCCTTACACCGTGAATTTTACTGAGTTTTCACCCACATACATCACTTACCTGGAAAGGTTAACACTGCTATCATACAATGTAAAATGTACTTTTGAAAATGATGTAATTGTTACTTATGAATGATACATCAACTGACAATCTGACAACTGAGTTCTCTTTCATTTAAATTTTAATCTTTGAGGTAGGGATGTGGGTCTTTCACAAGACATACTGTCTTGCTTGATGTGCTGAACATTTGTGTACAAATTATTTTATATTCACTGTATCAATTACAAGACATGACAAAGTTCATCCAGACACAAATGTATACATGATATACAGGATTCTATAAATCTCAAACTCTTATTATAACCAAGGAGCGTCCTATACAGGGAAATGAATGCCCCTGTAGAGCAGACGAATTTATTGTTTTTATCTGTGTCCATGTGCTAAGACTTGCGCTGTCCGATAATTTTCGAATCCGTTCGCATAGCATAACAACTTACTATGCATACGTATTATTACATAAAGTGTGACCTTGACTTTAATTGGTAGGGACGTGGGTATTACAAGACATATTGGCTTGGCTTTTAATGTTCTGTACATTTGGGTCCAGTTATATATAGTCAATCAATTAAAATTTCATGACAAAGTATGGAAGCCTGCACAAATGTATAAATATATACAAGATGCTAATAAGTCAAAAACAAAGTAATCTTAAACTTGAAGAGGTAGGGAAATGGGCTGCATGGTATTACTCGTCTTGATTATACTTTCTAGTAACAAGTTATTTTAAGATCCTTCAATGCAGACATAGTCAAAGGCTAAAAATGTTATAAAGCGCCGGACAACGCATTGTTATCATTTAATTTTTACTTTTTTGCGCAAAAAGCCAGGGCTCAACAAATAAACTTTTGAAAGGGGCCAAGTTCCATATCAGGCAACATTTTCTGTGTCAAATTTATTTTTGAAATTGAATTTTGTAAAAAAAAATGAAAGAAAAAAATTATCAATATCATTTTACTGATAGAACTTTGTGTTCTCTTTTGACCGGAAACAAATTAATTGGTATGTAAACTGTCCAAAAAAACGGAAGCGTAATTGCAACTAAATCGCAATTGTTCAAGTCAACATGGAATCTAAGTTTTACTTATATCCCTACACAACCTTTTACCTGATATCAATATAGTTATGAAACAATGAGTCTTTTGGAAGTCAGAAAATTAACATGCTTTAAATGATCATTTTCACTTTAAAAAATATGTTATTTTCTTAGGCTTTACCTAAAATAACAGTATCCAAAAGTATTGGTTACCAAATCTTATTTACAGCTATTACGTTGATTTCAAATATTTATTTGCTACAAACGATTTTTAGCCATTAGTTAGGTGTATTGCAAATAGCTTTAATGGATATATCAATGATTCTTGAATATAATTTAAATAATCTTTAACAGCATCATAAAGGATGACAAACTAACTTCGTGACAGCTTTGAACCTTTGGTATGTGACACCACTATGTAGCGCTTGATAATTTGTGAATGGCCCAAAAGTATTTTGAACTTAACCTTCATTAACATTACCAGCATTTTAACAAAATGATTTACTCCAAACACTTAACAAACCCTATCATAATGCAACAAAAGCCATGTTTAATCATAACATAAGTTTACAAAAAAATCGACAGAAAATCGCTACAAAGTTTGGCTAAGTTAACCATTTTCTTCTACAATTTTTTACTTTAAAGAATACCTTTGCCGAATAAAACAATTTCTTACAGATGACTTCTTCTACTCTTGAAAGGGCATATGTAGCAAAAAAACTCGATACTGACTTTTTCCAAACAAAACGTAGCTTAGTTGATTATTTATACAGGCTGGTGCAAGTCTGCTTATTTTGGCATTCTAAAAATCAGCCTTTTTAAAAATGTAAATTTTTTACTTGGTTAAAAGTGTCAGATATAAATGTGCATGATCAGCAAAATTCAATTAAATAAAAAAGTTTACAAAAGTAAAGAATTATGTGTATGCAAATTTTCCTGGAAAAAATTGTAATTTAATGTGTTAGCTGTCTGAAACACATCAAGTACCGCATTTTTGCTATTTCAATTTTAAACTTATTGACAGAAAGTTCTAAATACAGCTCAGATTCATAGAAAATACTTTACACAAAAAGAAACCCAAATTAAGATACACAAAGGTATAGTTTGATGCGCACGTGTTTTCTTTTCTTTGAATTTTGTCATCTATAAAATATAGGAAACTGAAAGTAGAAGGGCAAAACCCTGGATCGGCAAGATAATGGCTGTGATGGGAATTTTTGGTGAAGTGGGGATATTTCATACCCTTAATAATGGGGCAAATAACATTCCCTAGCTGTTTCAGAAACATTTACGAAGACTTGCAAATTGGGAATCTTAATGAAAACTGCGTTTTTGGGTAAATTAACAAACTTAATTTAAAATCGTGTTAAAAAATTTCAAGATTGTAAGTTTTATTTCACTTTTAAATTTACTTGCTTCTTTACATCTGCAACTTCATGTAAGTAGGAATTAAATTTGTATGGAATCATTCATTTGTTTTATAAGTTTATTTTGGAATTGATTTCCTTTGACATTGTATCAAAAGCTTGTTTGCATGTCTAAAGTCACATTGCGTTATAAGTTTTATTTTCTTATGTTAATATTTGGAATTATTAGGAATTTGAATATATTTATGTAATTTCAACTTTTTTGACTATTTTTACATAAAAAGGCGTTTAGCTGTAATGATGAAAGTCATACTAAATATCGTACTATGGCAGAGGATTTGTAACTTTTGCACCGTTTCAACAAAATCTGTTAATAAACCTAAATCCTGGAATTTATGATCTTTGCACCTTTTAGGTTCAGGACATTGGTCTTGAACATCACACGTCATTTTGATTGGAAAATCTTGTGCATTTTTAAGCCTTATTTTAGAATCCTTGACATACATGTCAAAGTTAAAGGAAGGACACAAAATGTAAGGTAGTCACAATACAGACGGAAAAATATCAACAAATATTCCCGTCCTGTCAAGGATAATAACCAAATACGATGAAGTTCTTTAAGAAAGGCAAAGTCAAACTCGAAGAGGCAATTTCTGATGCAAGCCCTCTGCTTCTTGAAATTTATCACACTTCTTTAGACTTTACTTTCACTTTCTTGATGTGATCATTCAGCATGATTCTAGGCTCTTGGTGTCTTTCTATCATATCATAAAAGATTTATCACAAAATAAGTCTGTTATGATATTATTCTGTGAATAGTTCTCTTTCAATTCACACTCATAACATGAGAACTCTCATTTCCAGTTACCCCACCCAGACTTTCTGACATGACCTCCAAAATTACTGACGTGCAGAACACATCATATCCACAATTATCATTGTACAATATTTTTAAACAAAAGAATAGGATGTTGAAAAACGTGTTACATGTCTTTTGATTTCATGAAATGAAACTAAGTAGACAAAACTACGAACCAAGGATCACGTGCATATTCTTCCATTTTCGTCGTTTCTTACGAAATCAGTAAAGGACCGGGCTAATATGACTCAAAGGACAAATATCGCTATCGTTTGCGGGCTCGGCTATATTCCGTCCTTTATTTTGTACATTCCCTATTGTATGTGTATAGATCAGTGACTCTGTCAATAAATGTGAATAAATATGCAATGCAATACAAATTTTGTTTCATGTCAGTGTTATATGGCGCGAGGATCGAGTGGCAAACCCTCTCGACTGCCAGTCCGGAATGCCCTGGTTCGGGTCCGGTTCGTGTCCCGGTTCGGGCACTGGGAATTTTAGAACAGTTTTAGAGAAAAAAATAATTTACATGTACCATTGCATCAGACTTTGCAAATCGTTTCTTGACAAATGTACATTAAGCCTGCTATAAGCCAGCCAAAGCCTGCATTTGCTTCTCTTTGTTGTTGACATGTTATGCTCGTCCGATTACCGGACGACTAGAAAAAAATATAAATTTGCTTTACTACTGCTCTTACATTCATCAAGATCAAGATGAGCTCATATACAAAGAAATTGATTACCGGACCTGGGGGGGATAATGTTTTGGGGCGCTTTTTCGGTTTCCGGGCGACTAAAAAAATTCTAGCCGTCCGGATACCGGACGAACAGCCACTTCCTAGATTGTTATTATATTTATACTGGTGTAATGAAACTGAATTAGCAAGAGTGAAAAATACAAATACATAATCTTAATGTTTTTATAAAAGATATAAAATAACTGATTGCAATGTTATTAACTATCTATGATATTCGAACCCGTGTAAAAAGAAAATGTGAAGATAAGCATCATGCTCCTTATTCTTTACTGATTAGATATACAATATATATATGATATGCGAATTGGGACTCCCGAAATGTTTTTACTCCTAAGATTTGACTAAGCCTGATAGTAATCCTTCATGTTTGGTTTAAACAGTATTTATTTCAAATTTGTCATATCATACGCATACATTCGATTGTCAAATAAATATACAGGATTGAAAAGTAAGTTGAACAATTTATCAGTTCAATTTGCAATGTCTAAAGTGTTTTTTCTCTGTTCTTAAAACTTCAACAATCAAGAGAATCATGCAAAACAATATCTTTGAATATAACTATAGACAGAATTTACTATCTCAACTGCACGTTTTTCAATGCGAATGTATAGAGAAGAGCTGTAAGAGCAACTGTAACTACATTTATTGTCGTATAACGAGGAATGATCAAGTAATTTTAGTTAGTTAGAGACAAAGGACAAAATCATCTTTCTCTATCGTCACTAACCCTAAACCCTTAACCGTAACACTAAACCTTAACCTCAGATATGAATATAAAAATGAAACCTAGTGTATAATCTTATACACTAATCGTAGCCCTAGCCCTAACCCTACCCCTAGGTCTAGCCCTAAACACAAAACTCTAACCGAAAACCTAATATTTATGTCTATGGAAAACTAATTACTTGTATTAGGCAATAAGGATGAATAGCCAGTTGTGTTTGGAATAGTTAATATATTCTTCTATTGTACCAGGCTTTTGAATTGTCGCAGTCGTTATGTTAATGCAGTGAATTCTTAATAGTTTATGAACCCACATAATCTGTTACACATAATTTCGTAGTTTGGTTGAAATTCGTCGAACGGTGTAAGAGGAGTTGCGCTGACACACTTTAGGCTAGGGTTAGGGTTTTCGAAAATGAACTCTAACTGAGCTTACAATCAATGCACTGGAAAATGCCGATGATATGCATAACTGGGCTCGGCACTGACCATTCATGTAAAGTTTGGTTGAAATCCAACTAGCGGTGTAAGGAGTTCCGCGAACAAACTTTAGGCTAGGGTTAGGGTTTACGAAAAAGTAAAATAATTCCGTCAAGAATCAATGAACTGGAAAATGCAAATGATATGCACAACTAAACTGATGCCACACGTGCCTCAGGTCACCAAGCTGCCAATGAGTAGCAGCAAAGAAAATGTCGCTGCCTCTCTCCCGCGAGCGTAATGACATCTGGAATGAATGTTCGAGAGCGATTCAATAAGCTATGGAGCTTTCTTCGTAATCGAACTAAATTAAATTTGCATAAACTACACTTGGTAGTAAACATGTCTAGAAAGTTGCGGTAAATTCCATTCAGGCGTTTAGGAGGAGTTACGCGGACAAGCTTTGTGACAGACAGACTGAAAGACAAACAGCGCCAAATCAATATGTCTCCGACTACGAAGTGGGAGACATAATATATGACATAAATGAGTATATATTGCTCCCTATAGAACTGATATAATAAGCAGTTATAAATATTAAATACAAAACATTGCCTTCAAACTTATAATTCCAGTTAATGTGTCTATATACCAACATATCACATGTTGTAAACAGAGATTCCACAATTATGGTAGACATTAGTTACGTAAGAATGCGAAATAATTGGAAAAAAAGTCTTATAAAGTTACCCTCATTTGGATTGTTAATAACAATTATCAAAATCTTACACAAGCACTTTTGACAAATTTTGTGCTGAAAAAAAAAAAACAACAATTAGTAGAACGTGTATACGTACAAACAGATGTTCCTCATTACTGATGGCGTCGTGAGGTCCATGTTCGGATCCCGACAAAGCCTTGCAATTTTATGGTTTCAAATTACAGTTGTTAAGTATGAAGTTGGTTCCCAGTTGCCAATTTAATTTTTATTCACAGTTTTAGAAAAACATCGAATTAGCATCTGGCTGCCACGGGAGGTTGAACAAAGGCACCGGCTGCCATTGCCAAATCAATCACTTTTCATCACAAACAAAAAACGAACTGGCATCTGGCTGCCAGTTGCAAGTTATGTTTCCAGTTTTAATTAAAAATCCGTGACATTGGTGGAATTGGCATCTGGTTGCCAGTTGCTAATTGGTGACACAAGTGTAATTGGCATCTGGCTGTCAGGTGCCAGTTGCCAATTCGCTAGGTAAAACGAATTGGCTAATGAAGTTGAATTGGCATATGGAGTATGAATTTGGTTGCCAGTTGTCAGATACAAAATTCACCTTTTGTTCACAATTTTACATAGAAATCGAATTGGCATCTGACTGCCAGTTGTCAATTCATTTTTCACAATTACAAACACATGTCGAATAAGCATCTGGCTGCCAGTTGTCAGATGCAATTTCACTTTTTATTAACAACTCGTGACACAAGTCGAAATGGCATCTAACTGCCAGTTGCTAATTCGTAAGGTTGAACGAATTGGCCTTTTGCAAGTGAAGTTGAATTGGCATCTAGAGTATAAAGTTGGTTGCCAGTTTGGAGTTGCAAATTCAACTTTTATTCAGAATTTTACGTAAAAGTCCAATGGCATCTGGCTGCTTGTTGTCAATTCGCGATGTTAAACGAATTGGCGTCTGGCTGCCAGTTGCAAATTCACTTTTTATTAAAAATTCGTGACACATGTCGAATTGGCATCTGGTTGCCAAATGTAAATTCGTGACACAAGTCGAATTGGCACCTGGCTGCCAATTGCCATTTGCCAAATAGCTATGTTGAACGAATTGACTAATAATTTGCAAGTGAATTTGAATTGACACCTTGAGTACGAAGTTTGTTGCCAGTTTGGAGTTGCAAATTCAACTTATATTCAGAATTTTACATAAAAATCCAATTAGCATCTGGCTGCCAGTTGCTAATCCGCGATGTTAAACGAATTGGCATTTTGGCTGCCAGTTGCCTATTTACTTTTTATTAACAATTCCTGACACATGTCGAATTGGCATCTGGTTGCCAGTTGTAAATTCGTGACACAAGTCGAATTGGGATCTGGCTGCATGTTGCCATTTTCCAAGTCGTTATGTTGAACGAGCCTGCTACCTAAAAATTCAAGAAGTTTGCTTTTATGTTGAAGAGGAACTGTGTTGATACTTTTGATGCTTTTAATGACAAAGACTTATTTTGTCACTAACACTTTTAATGTGTGATGAAAACTGGCAAAGAGGACAGTTTTTATGAAGTTGATCTTTTTGTTGCCATGACACCATTATCAGTGTGCCACTGACAAAATGCCTGTTGTGTTTCATCTGAAAGTATTTGACTGTTGCGTTGAACCAGTCGTCTCAAAAGTTGTGATAAAAAGATATAAGGTTTCAATAGGAACAATATTAACTGTGATGTGTAAACATGTATTCGTTCATGAAAGGAATTTTTCAGTACAAGTTATTCAGTACATGTCTCAAATCTTAGAAATGTAGCAGATTACATTGCCTAATGGTTCCCGGCGAAGATTCCCGGTTAAAATCTACACCGCCCCGTGGGTCTCTTGATTTTGCATTGGGGTCTCTTGATTTTACATTGATATATACAGGGAAATATTTTTAACTTTTCTTGTCTCAAACCACAAGGTCCATATAGTTGGTTTGTAATACATATATGTCCTAGTGTAACTGTTCCAAGATTGTCCAAATCATACCCCTTGGATCAAAGTTGATCCCGCTACGGGTCATTTTATCTTCTGTCTTGGTTTTTAATGTACAACTATGATTTCAACTCTGACCTTAGCTGACCTTGCACTTGACTTACTGACCTATTTTCTGCTTTTGAAGCTACATAAATGACAAATGACAATACAGTTTTGCCTGTAGATTTCAACTTTGACATTGGCAAATTTTGGTCAATCTTTTCCAATGTTTTTTACTTTATAAGACGAGAACCACTCATTGGCTTCATTTTTATAACAGATTAATTCAATTACTTTGAAAATTTTGGTCAATCTTTTCCAATGTTTTTTACTTTATAAGACGAGAACCACTAGGTAATGCTACATACAAACTATTTAACAACTGGGCCGTTTGGGTTTCGATAAGATCTTTTAAGTTTCCAATAGTATGATTTCAAACAAGAAGATATTTGAAGATTTCCACATACAACTGTAAATCTAGTGACCCTAAGCGGGGTTAATTTTGACCCACGTTACCCAGTTAAAGGTGTCATATAAATGATCGAACAACATGCTTAAGTATTTTCATAAAGATTGGCCGTCAAATGGCCTCTAGAAAGTTCACAAGGTTTTTGTTTTTCTAGGATTTGTCTTAATGACCCAATTTTTGACACCACGTAACCCAGTTTCAATTTTGTCCCAGATATCATCGAGAAGAATATTCTGACCAATTTGTATAATGATTAGTTGTACAATAAGGCCTCTACTATGGTGACAAGGTTTTCCTTTGATTTCATCGGGTGGCATAGTTTCAAACTTGGATTAGGAATCATCGACACAAACATTCTGAACATTTTTCAGTGAAAGCAGTGTTCATTCATTTTGCAGATTTGGCTTGTACTTGAATGGTCCCACTAATATGAGTATAAAACTTAAAGTGCGAACGGTAGGGTTACCTGATAGTTTAAGACAATAAAACTATGCCTTTGTATTGTCTTTGGCCAGGTTATACTCAAAGAGTTTTAAGGTGTATGTTTGAGGCATAGTTTTGGCCTTGTTTGAAGAAATATGATATTTATTGAAATAACTAAAATTTACTTTGTCATACTTGCATCTTCCGCTTATGCTTGCACGTGAGTCTGATCTGATATATGCTTTAAGATATACACATACCTTGATGTTTGAATTGATAAGTGTTTCAAGCAATTATTTAACAATCATTAGTAAAAGTTATTGCAATCAAAGGAGTAAAGCTTTTAACAGTCAGCCATAAACTTTAACTACGAAATGGAAAATGCATTTTATTATAATATATACCATAACGCATAAAATGTATAACAATAATTCAACATAAATATCACATTTAAATGCAGCAATAAATCTAATTTCATCTAGGCGGTAAATAACGTACACACAATTATTTTTATGCATTTAATATTGACAGGAAAATCGTAAACACGTAGAGTAGGCCCTGTTTTTTCTGTTTACTCTCACACAAGAAGTAAAACCTGTACAGTTTATTTTTGTTACAACAATGCAGTTTAATGGTCTATTACTAAGACCAAATCGGATTTTCTTTTATATCCGGAATTGTAACGGGCGTCTTCTCAGAAGAAAAATATGACATACTGCATCGAATATGACCATATTGTGTTTAAAATTTGAGTTTATCAAAAGAATTAATAAATTATATTTTGCATTTACAAAAACTAAAGTAGGTTTTCCAGTTTTCAAATTTCTTTCTTTCTTTCAAATCTCGCAGGAAGATGTTGTAAATAGGTTGTAAATAGGTTGTTTATGAATAAGCATGCCTATTTTGTATTATAGTTGAAAGAGTTTCTCTTCCAATGATATGCAATGTATATTTCTCACTGTAAAGCGAAAGTAGGACAAAAAGACCACCCTGGTCAATCTAAGGAAATACAAAACATTTACTTGTTTTTCTGCAGCAGTAGTTCAAACAGGGAAATACTTATAATAACTCCACGGCTATTGTGAAGCTTTAAAAGCCAGTTTCAAACTGTATTTCCCTGTCAATGTCAAGGTCAATGCGTACATTAACATATTTTGAAACTGTATCAGAAATGACGGCCCAAATCAACAACAACGTGGTTACACAGGTTTGAATTTTCGTGCCAGGAACAAACTTTGACACATTTTCTCGCAAACCATTATACTAAAGAGATGGGTTTTTTCACATTGGCTTGCTTAGCAATCTTTGTGCTTCTGTATGCACATCTAACAGTAAGTACTTACAATACTGTTCACGATACTTATTGGCATTCCATTCTATGACATTTTAAACTTGTATTGCGCTTGTAAGTATATCAGTCACACTCAAACTGTATGTAATATTTAACTGTCATTTCTTCTTGTTTCAACATAGTAGCACATACAAGTAACAGCCACCATGTCATTTCAAAATTACATCCATAGTGTCTCCAAATTTCACTTGAAGCACAGCTTACGTTTCACCTCTTGAACTTGTTGATGGCAGTTGGTCGTTGTCTTCAGTTTGTTCTGTATTTTGATTGTTCATGTCAGATTGTTTCTGGCTATAAGAAGGAGGTGGATCGTAAGGTGGAGGGCATCCTGTGCTAGGGTTAGTCAAACATTCCTCATACGAAGGAGGTTTCCCAAAAATGTCTTCAAAAGGAATATTTGCTGCAAGAAGGAATGGAACATTTAAATTATCATCAAATTATCCTGTGTTGGTTTCTAGAAGATATTGAAACACTATAGTAAAGTTGTTGGGTATGCTCTCGTGCTCGTTAGTGTTTTCAAGTGATTCACTAAACACATGGTTTATCAATATCAAGTATTTAAACTCATTTCCAAAGCTAGATAACATAATGATATTGGCAAAATATGACATGAAAATATATAGAAGTTTGTTATCAAATGTATCTGATACTATTAGAAAATGCCTAGACCATATTAGTTCATTGCCCATATAAATTGCTGCAAGATCTGACGTAAAATATGGTATGTCTTTTGAGAGTGGCGCATTACTTGTAAGTATTTAAACTATCTAATATGTTGTTTTTTTATCTATTCAAGTCAGGAAGCTGAAGTATGCACATTTACATATTAGAATATTTATCGTTCTATAAAATTAAATTGATTTACTGGTTCTTTGTGAAAATTAGGCTTTAAACCTTTCCTTGTGGACATAAACAGTTTATCCCAGAGATGAAAAAAAAGTTTTGCGTTATAGGGCTTAATTACAGCTGGGTTTAATATATTTGGGCTGGAAAATCGCAAAAAAATGGTTTGAATACGGTATGCTGTAAGCTGTGTAATTTTCACGGGACAAAAAATCGCGATTTCTGAGCAAACAGAGTTATGTGTGATTTTCAAATTTCGCGAAAGGAGAAATCTCTATTAGTCAATCTATGTAAAATGAATATTTTGCGAGATTTTTAAATTAGCGGATTAAGAAATTCGCGAAAATGAAATAATCGCGAATATTACCCAATCTACAGAACATTCACTGTATGGGTCCCTGATACGCTACACTCACCTGTGATCTTACGCGACACTCACCTGTGATCTACAGCTATCACTTGCACAGAAATTAAAAAAATTGCATGCTTATACAGATTTCTAAATATTTCCGTTTTTAAAAGTTCGAAAGAAATAATATACGTACAAATAAACTTTCAAAATTTATTTTCGTGCGTAGTAATGTAAGATGTTTCATTTCTGCCAAACGAGATAAACAGTCAATCTCATATCAAATCAGAAAAAGCAATTTTTGATCTTTAACGTCTGGTATATGATGTTACAGCTCAAATTTCTTTCTTACCCATGTCTATGACATACAAAATTAAAATTCCGAACCTCGTAGTGACGCCGCCTATCAATGAAAAGTAAGAATACCATGAACCAACCTTACTCGGCAACACAGAAGTAAAAGAAGGCAGAATGCTTACCTAGATCTAAACTTAATAAGCTACATTTAAAATGCTTACCTAGATCTATACTAAATAAGCTTACCTACGCCTACACTTAAAATGCTTACCTACACCTACATTAAATATTCTTACCTAGATCTATACTAAATATGCTTATCTAGATCTATACTTAATACGCTTACCTAGATCTATACTAAATATGCTTACCTAGACATACACTTAACACTCTACACTTAATATTCTTACCTAGATCTATACTTAGTATGCCTACCTAGATCTATACTTAATATGCTGACCTAGATCTATACTAAATATGCTTACCTAGATCTATACTAAATATGCTTACCTAGATCTATACATAATATGCTGACCAGGATCTATACTAAATATGCTTACCTACGCCAACACTTAATATGCTTACTCAGATCTATGCTAAATATGCTTACCTAGATCTATATTAAATATGTTTATCTAGATCTACACTAAATATGCTTACCTAGATCTATACTAAATATGTTTACCTAGATCTATACTAAATATGCTTACCTAGATCTATACTAAATATGCTTACTCAGATCTATGCTAAATATGCTTACCTAGATCTATATTAAATATGTTTATCTAGATCTATACTAAATATGCTTACCTAGATCTATACTAAATATGCTTACTCAGATCTATGCTAAATATGCTTACCTAGATCTATATTAAATATGTTTATCTAGATCTATACTAAATATGCTTACCTAGATCTATACTAAATATGCTTACCTAGATCTATACTAAATATGCTTACCTAGATCTATACTAAATATGCTTACCTAGATCTATACTAAATATGCTTACCTAGATCTATACTAAATATGGCATTCCTCCTTTCTTGCTCCTCCTCTAGTCGTTGATCAACAATCCGCCTAACTTCATTAACTGCGTTGTTTCTCTGTGTCTGCAGTTTTCTTAACCAACAAATTCTTGCAAATACGATGAGTGGTATTAATATCACCCCTGCTGCAACAACGATTGTATACACAGCACGACTTCCAAAGCCATCGGTATTAGTAGAGCTTTCTCCCTTGTCTTCCTTAGGAATCAGCTTTTCATCACAGTTTTTAAGGGGTTCTTGATGCTGGCTACTGGATATGGTATCGTTCTCGGAACTACATGGTTTCGCAGAGGAGAATGGCACTAAAATATAAGATTTAAAGTGCGTAAGGTTATGGTAAGGGTAAAAGTTAGTATTGAAAAAGTTATTGACAAAAATGTCTTATCAGTCAGAAAACAAATAGAAAATAACACTGTCTACGTCAATATTTCAATATAAATATGAAAGACCCTTTCAGTTTGTGTAATAGAATCTACAACGGCAAATGAAACATCTTTTTTATAAGCTCATGTCTAAGTGGCCATTAACTCGGAATCTATATGAATTTTCCATCAGTCAAACGAACGGATAACAGCGTTCGTAGTGACAGATATAATTACCTTTGGAAGAAACCTTTTTCCTTGCCTTTAGTGTAACAAGAACGCAGAAATTGCATCACATAAAAGCAAGTTATAATATAAACGTCTGGGTATTATGAACATGCATAAGTTTCCCTACATGTTAAGCAGCGTTGTGAGAAGAGTATAGGAGGAAATTCCACTGCATAATAAGCACAATCTTGTACTTTCAGTGAAACTGGCAACTTTATCTTTGGGTCCTACCATCGTTAGACGCAAATGGACTTGTTCCATCAAGGCGTTGTTAGCACTCATTCGTTTCTCTTTCAATTAGCTACAATATTAACTGTGCATGCAGGCTTAGACCTGTGGCACTGTCATCCATACCAGTGATATATATGCCAACGACCTCAGTAGTAAAAGGTTGATGATGGTAAAAACCCATTTCAAAGGTTGCTGTACCTTTTATGCTTCTCATATGCACCTTGTTCACAATAAACATACAAATGCAGTCAGAATGTTTGTTTCGATGAAGTTATGAGGGCAAACACTAGGAAACCAAGTCACATCATAAAACAAAACTTGTGAACACTCTAGAGGGCACATTTGAAATCCAATCACGTCTTGATGACCTCTAGGTCAAGGTCGAAACTGGCTTCATGGGGTCAAAAATTAGGTCACCTGGTACTTTGATCTTAACATGTTGACCTACTTTTTTGGTTTTGAAGCTACAGCAATTAATTTGGGAACTGTGTTCAGGTTTTCAAGAAGAATTCAAATTTGTCCTCGGCTGACCTAGATCAATACCTTTTGGCCTATTTTCTTTTCTGTTGTAGTAATGCTACTCAGGGGAACGATATAGGGCCATCATGGACCTCTTGGTTTCAATAAAAACATTTACTGCATTTCTTTACTATGTGTTATAAACGATAAAGACAATGTGGTGTACTGATGACCATGTCCATTTATTTATTGATTTATTTAAGGCAATTCTAATCAGATCTTGCATGGAAAAAAACCCATTAGTCATCATAAACTTGACTTCTGTGAATGTCTTGCACAAAATATTTTTATATGTATATGTAAATCTACCGTATGAAAAAATTAACAATAATTAAATCAATACAGTATCATAAACATTAATAAAAACATAAACGCGGAGCGCGTAAAAATTCTAAATAATTTGCTTAAACATATTTTAAAGTAACTCAAAGAGTTTGAACTTCAACAAATGCAGTTTGTATTTCTTCATTGTAAAATGATTCAGTATACTGTATGCAATATGACTTCTCTGTGGTTTACTTTAATATGTTATATGACTTACTATGCTTTTCAACACAATTCATTATGTCCCCAAAATGAAAACTTACATCTGAAAAATGCAACATGCAACGAAACATTTTACTAAAGCCATTAAACTTACCTCTACCAGCACATAGTACAAGAATCATCACCATACAGTTGACCGAATTCCCCATAACTTGCAATGTACACTTTATCCTTCATTTGACGAAAAATATTACATCAATGATCTATACCTATACGTGTCATCTTGTTATATGAACCATATCTGGGTATAAAGAAGTATAAACACAGATATTTGTAAACACGTTTGAATTTTAACTAGGTCACTTTCAAGGATAAGTCTATCTAAATACTTTTGTTGATCATGAGATGAATTTGACATTAGTAAGTCATCAATCTGATGAAAACCGACTACTTTGAATGAATGTGCTATAAAAAGAATTTATCTGAAGTGTTAATTATGCGTAACAAAGTGCATGCAGATTGAATTCGAACGTAATTTATCATTGACTTTGAAAAGCAAAACAAATACAACTTGACTCAAATGGAACGCTGGGTATGCTATGCAGTAGCTAATTGTATTCTAATGATGCACGTGAAGTGTTACATATTTATGGTCTCAATTTTGTATCCGGGTGTGATTTTTTTGCTTACTTTGTACCAAGTTTCAGACGTAGTTAAACACGTATCTGAATTTGAAGGTAATGTTCATCGAAAAAGAAAAAAAGCGGAGAAGTTTGAATATGTTTTCGCCTATCCCCCAAAGTTTAATACGTTCTCGTAATAAAAACAACTGCGTTCACATGGTGATTATTATGTGTATAATTACTATTAAAATACTGTTTTGCTTTGCAACAATGATTCAGTTCACACTTACCTGCAATTTCTCATTTCAGGCGACGTAAATGTTACCGTCTAGCAACTTTACTTTTCAATGTACATTTAATTAAATTTTGTACTTTTTGACATTACTTCAGGTAAACTGTATCCTTGACAACACAACACATGCATTATTTTTTGCGAACGTGTACTATAAATGTCATGTGTTTGTAGAATTCGAGTCAGCCCTGTTAGCTCAATCGGTAGAGCACGAGGCTTGCAATATCTCGAGTTAGCGGGTTCGATTCCCTTTGCTGACCAACTGGAATTACTAACAGTATTTCGGATGAGACTTAAAAACCGAGGTCACATGTATGGCTGCTATACACCTTGCATGTATAAGAACCAGGGATGTCTCTGGAATTGGGACGCTTTCTGAATCTTGCAGTATCCTCCGAATCCTAAAATAACTAACCTCTTCTTGGGGCGTTGGTCATAATGGGAAACCAGTACCAACGATAAAGCCCTATATACAAAACGATACAAACTTTAAGTTGCAAAGCTTTCCACAGAATATTTTACAGAGTTTTCCCTTTAGTTATTAGTGCACTGACGATGGCAGCAGTAATCATCTCACATACACGCATCAAGGGATCATCATCATCTGAGTTACCTTTAAATTTTGACTCTTTACTTACATCTGCAGTGTAGTCCCAGCAAATCCAGAGAGCGTTGGCTATTTTATATCATAATACTAACAATATAATATATTGTTATAGTTTTACTAAATCATTCAAATGTGTAAAAATGTTGATATTTGTTATGTACTGTAGAGTGGAAAATAGGGAATTCTTTAATTCGAAACACTATTTTTTGGCCTGTTTATAAATGTAATATACTGGTATGTTCCAAATTGTGTAGTTAAATGTGTTGAGTTCAATTACATATTTTATTATGATCTAAGTTATTGTACTGATTTTAGTGCAGCATATAATAATAATAATAATAATAATAATAATAATAATAATAATAATAATTTATCTTGCTGCTGTTAAGTTATATAAAATATTGTCTCGATCTCAGTCAAGTTTTTATCTGTCATCTTATAATATTGTATTAATATATTATATTTCTATATCAGTGTGTTTTTCACATTAATGGTTACCTTGTCTCGATATTTAATTAACCAGTCTTTA
Organism: Saxidomus purpurata; assembly: GCA_022818135.1. Classification (NCBI taxonomy): domain Eukaryota; kingdom Metazoa; phylum Mollusca; class Bivalvia; order Venerida; family Veneridae; genus Saxidomus; species Saxidomus purpurata. Next base: position 9,800,757 of record JAFMSR010000011.1, on the reverse strand, counting down.
ACAAATTAAATTAAATTCAAATATACTATTAAAGTTTCTTTCATTCACACCATACATATCAGTTTTATAATGTAACATACCGTTAGTCTTTATTGTGTAAATCTTGCGCAATATGATATTGTGTAAGTATAATATATGTGATATAGTCTCAGGTAATTGATTCTTAGAATGGTCACATACATGTTGTTATATTGTGTACATTTATGTTTGTATGTGAATGAGATTGAAATAAAGATATATATATATATGTATACATTTTATCATAAAAATATTAGATACATTACATCGCTTACTCATTTGTGAATTACCACTCTTAAAAGAGTTATATGAGAAAATCCCAGATTAGTTAATATACAATAAAATATTGCACCTTTAAATTACAGTTTATTTGTTTTGATATATTATATTATTATTTACATAGTAAAACCAAAGAACTGTTGTAAATTTCCATGCCCATTATTTTATTGTAAAAAAGTATCACAGAACTTTATACATTAAGACTATTATTATAGTGTAAAAGTTAGGTGACCATTGCTAATCTTTAACTAAAAACTGCCATAGAATGTAACAAGAGTAAGAAACTGAAAGGAAAAACGGCCCTACTGTGTATGCAAATAAGGCCGTAGCAATCGAATATATCAAGGATGAACTGATTAGCAACGATTACCTAAACTTAGTCTCATTCAGTGTATATGATAAGCATTTACAACATACATTGTATGAGACAAATGATATAAATCTAACATTTACATTAATGTCTTAGCAAAAATCATACTGATTATTAGCGAAGTATGTTAAATTATTGGTAACATTAATGTCATGATCTACAATACAGTTCTTTCTTTCTTTCAATTAAATATTTAATATTATATTCCTTACTCTAAAGTGCTGTCTAAATACTGATCTAACAATTGATGGTTTCCGTCCCATCTCTCCACTTTACCGTAACATTTGGCGTGTATTTTCCAACACCTAAATAGTAACGCATGGCCCTATTTTGAACTGCATTAATGCACGAGTTGGACCTGCTGTCACCCCAAATAGGGGCACTATAATTAATAATGGGCCATATCATAGTATCATAAAGTTTTGTAAATGTAGAATAATGAAAACCACCAAATGCCTTACTTTTGGAGATAACAAGACCCAGTGCTCTAGAGACAGACATTGCTACAGTTTTTGCATATCATTATCAATGAATCAACACCAAGGTAACTATAACTTTGTACAATATGCAACTTTTCAGAGTCAAAATTAAATACATGTTCTGTTAAAGGTACACTTTTGCTTTTGAAAAGACTACATTTGATTTGCTACAATTTACATTCATTTTATTTTGACAGCACCAATATGCGTTGATCTGAATTTGTTTTTAAATTTAGTGTATGGCAACAGTTGTCTGTACTTACGTGTTACATTGCCAGAACACCTTATTAGACCTGACCAGCGCACTCGCACTCGCACACGTAAATGTAAATGTACAACGTACAACTGCCAAATTTCGGGGGTGATCTCAAACGATTCCAGTATCATAGGAAATCTTAGTTACGTTCATTATTAAAAAGCCTTCATTATTATATAGTACTATTCACTATTATCAATACAAGATTGAACATGTACACCATCATCATAATCATCATGAAGAGATTCATCCTTTCAATTAAATTAATCAATAATCAGTTTCATCAAAATCGTCGATTGTCCCATCAACATCAAATGTACCATTATTAAAATAAAACAAATAATGTCCCCAACACAGGTTTTCAATGGTACCGGGAGAAAATCTAGAATTAGAAAAAAATCTTCAAGTAACCTTTACCAAAAATCAACAGTGATATGACCAAAAAAAAAGAGAATTAAAAAAACAACATTGACATGACATTGAAACCCCACCCCTCAAAGAAAATGTTTTATTAATATTAAAAAAAAATATGTAAAAATACAGCGACTTTGAACCCTCCACCCCGAAGATATTTTATTTTTAGAACAATTTTATAATTTAAAATCAATCTTTTTTCAATAACAGTGTCCTTGACCTAGACCCTAGTTACCTAAATGCAATCAAAATCTCCACATAGGCTACCTACACACGGATTTTGCATTGTAATTCGTCACACCTAGTATAGTCTGAGTTATTGATCGGAATCTATTTTTTCTATTTTAGTAACAGTGACATTGACTTTACTTCCTCTCCACACAATCTACCCACACACCAAGTTTGATTGCAATTGGTCACTCCTACCTCGACTTATTGAGCGGAAACCATTTTTCTATTTTTAGTAACAGTGACCTTGACCTGAGGATATAGCATTTAATGCAAACGCAAACTTCCACTCTACGCAAGCTACATACACACCAAGATTCATTGCAATTGGTCACTCTTAACTAAAGTTATTGAGCGGAAACCAAATGTTTGACGACCACCCGACATACCCCACATACGACAACGCCATTTAATTGTAATTACCATGTTTTAAGAAAAAACCTGGTTAATAATAATAATCATTATCATCATCATCGTCGACGTCGTTGTCAGCTATATCATCATTGTCACACTATCAACATTCATTACCATAACGATCATCACCACCATCATCCTCAACAGTACTAGATTAACCTAATGACAAAAATTGGAGATCAAGAACGTTCACTTACTGATGAAGGTGTTTCGCTTGGTGACAGAATATACCCTAACCGACATTCACTAATGACTCCATATACGAACTGTCAGATAAATCAGACAGCCCTTAGATGAACGAATGGTGTGCTAAAAACGTAATATTAAACGCACTAATAACCGCAAAGTAATAATTGTTAAACATGCAATTGCACGGTCCGGAGACACAATGTCAATTTTTTTTTAATTCTCATTTTTTTGGTCATTTCACTGTTGTTTTTTGGTCAAGATCACTAGAAGATTTTTTTTTCTAATTCTAGATTTTCTCCCGGTACCATTGAAAACCTGTGTTGGGGGCATTACTTGTTTTATTTTAATGATGGCACAACTGATGTTGATGGGACAATGACTCTCGTGAAAACGGCGGTTTTGATGAAACTGATTATTGATTAATTTGATTACAAGGATGAATCTCTTCATGATGATTATAATGCTTATGTATATGTTCAATTTTGTATTAGTTCTACAGTACACGATAGTAATGATTATTTTTAGGATAATAGTGAATGGTATAATATAATGATGAAGACTTTTTTAATAATGAACGTAACAAAGATTTCCTATGATACAAGAATCGTTTGAGATCACCCCCGAAATTAGGCAGTTGTACGTTGTACGTTTACATTTACGTGTGCGAGTGCGAGTGCGCTGGTCAGGTCTATTAGTATTACCGCTAAAGTTGTTGCTCAAGTTGTGGAGGTACATACAAAATTATATCGTAATCCTATCATAAATGGCCATACTCTTTGGCAACCAATCAAATTCAACCTTTGGCTATACTGGCTGGAAATTGCAGTCAGGTAAATTTCTCCTATTTTTTGGCTTCAAAATTTTGTCTTTTAGGCATGACGGGAGACATACCGGGGTTTCATCCCAATACTAAGCTAGCATACATGCTCTTTGGGACGGACCTTGATAAAATTCTCATCAAATCAAATCATAAATGGCCGATAGCGATCACGTGCCGGGTCCGCTAATGTATGTGTAGACCTGCGCGGATTCAAGACGTCATTTCTGTTATATTTTCGCATATTTTCACCACTTTTTATGAGGTTTACGATATATAATTTTAGACTAATATTTTGGTCAATATAATTATAGTTTTGCGTACCTGTAAAAAATGATATTGACCTCGGACTTTTTCCTTGGTCAATATCACGTTTTACAGGTCCGCAAAACTATATATTGACTTCAACATTAGTCTATAATTGCATAGTATAGTTCGTATGTTGTTCCAATAATATAATGGGGCGGCTGTGTGAGGAATCAAATCCTACTCTTGTAATAAGAGCAATGAGATTTTACCTGGGCACGGGCAGTACACTCCAAATACAGCGGTACAGGGTGATATGGGCTGGACTCCGATTGTAGAAGATCAATGGTAAGTTGTCTGTAACCATTGGTATAGATGTCTGAATTATAATAATACAATAATCAATAAGACATTTAACTGGTCTTTATGTAAATGAAATAACAGATGTAAAAATTGGTCCTTTAGTGTAGAGGTCAAATTAAAGTCGCTTGGATTAGATAGATATATATGTATGACTTTTTCTTGTAAACAATTTTTGGATGGTATGTCTGATATATTGTTGCAGAATCACATTATGAGCTGGAGTAATGATCTTGAAAGAGTATCTGAAGTAAATGGAAAGGGAGGTAGCAAACTAAGAAGTGTTTGGTTATTATAATTATGTAAAAACTAAAATAAACTATTGCAGCAATACAAATTCTTAGTATAATGATGAAACAGCTTGTAACAGTCTGCCCCACATGCTGTTGCAGTTATTGTCACAGAGAACAGGCCATATGCATTTTTTTAGAATCTATGAAAGCTGCAAATGTATTAGTAATTTACGAGTTTTTATTATTGTTGTCAGAGACTGTGTTTGGTCTACTGTGCTTTTACCTTGAACAAAACCATTCTGTTCATTACAAATCATACCTTATTACAGTGGGGCCGCTGTGGTGCAGTGGTAGCGCGTTCGCCTCGGGATCGAAGGGCCCCGGGTTCGATCCCTATTATCGCAATGTCGGTAGTGACCTTAGGCAAGACACAAATAATTCCATATTGCCCCTCTCTCTTCGAGGTTGAGACTCATTTGGAATGAGTCTCGAGAGCGATTAATATAAGTTGTAAGAACTTCTCGCAATCGAGAATAAATAACTTAGTATGAACTAAACAAATTATACCATTGTTTTCACACCATTTTACATTTCACACTGTTTTATTCAAAGCTTTAGACATGGATGGAACTAGTGCTCTGCCTCTGTCACTGGCACCAGAGTACTAGACTACCCTGTAATTTTAACAAACAAAAAAATACCTAAACAAACACCCTATCATGAAAAAAAACCAATGGTAAAAGTCATTTTCTGACAAACCCCCGTATTCACTGTTCTATATTTCAGAACAGTGTATACAGGGGTTTGTCAGAAAATGACTTTTTACCATTATTTGTGGGGTTTTTTTTCATGATAAAGTGTTATTTAGGTATATTTTTGGGTATTTTTTGTTAAAATTACAGGGCAGTGTAGTACTCTGGTGCCAGTGGCCTCTGTATAAAGGAGAATCTCGTGCGTCTGATGATGACGATTTGGGTATTGGTGTTATTATACTTTTTGACCATGCGGTTGGAACTTCACCACAAGTAAAATATCTGTTAAAGAGACTATGTAACACAGCTACAGCAGTGTCATTCTTAGTTCACAGAGCACCTCATCATATCCATGGGCATTGCCTTACTTAGCTTGTAAAACACATTTCGAAACACAAACAGTTAACATACTATTAACATCTTTATTTTCCTGTAGATCAGAAGTATCAACATTGAAAAATTCATACCATGTGGAACAGAATCACTAACAGGTTCATTTGGTGTATCTAGTGCTCTTTGAGTGGAGGATCTTCAAAAACATTGAGAACAGTATTAGGGTCATTACAAATGGAACCATCTGACATTTTTTATTTCAAATGATATACATGTACGTTTTAAAAGCTCATTTCCAAAACCAATATTCCCAATACGTTTCCTAAAAAAATCGAGTTTGATGAAACTGCAGCTCCAAGCTCTGATTGGAATCGATAAACGTATTGGCGTTTTGCTCCCTGCACTCTACTATTAATAGCCTTTCGTTTTTGTACATGCACATGTTTAAGTGTTGTCTATTACTATTGCAAGAACTGCATTTTAGCCATAATTTCTGGGCTATACACATTTCCGTTCACAATACTGAAGGGCGGTCAGACCACCAAGTATAAGTTAGAGTTTATTAAGTCAAATTTTAACAACTAAGAAATCCCCAAGGGAGCGAGCGGTAGCGAGCGACAGGGGGTTCTTAAAAAAGTTGACATACTACTTAACATCTTTACCTCCTGTTTAACCTCATTTGACCTTTTACATCCCACCGACATGTATGTGGCACAGACCTATGGTATATAGGTCCGTGATTGTGGGTGGAGCTAAAGTGCTTTCTATTTAGAGCGAACTCTTAATAAATTAAGTGATTTCAGTAGATAGTTTTAATAAAAAAGAAAGACGTTTATTTGAAAATCTGAGCGATTCGATTGGTGGGCAAATTGGGTCAAACACTAAGGTTTATTTACTCTACATTTGTTTTTCTATAAGACGTAGTAACAACTTTATGTTCAAGTTTAATGTTTGACCCTACTTTCCCACCAATCGAATCGCTCAGATTTTCAAATTAACGTCTTTCTTTTTTATTAAAACTACCTCCTGAAATCACTTAATTCATTAAGAGTTCGCACTAAATAGAAAGCACTTTAGCTCCGCCCACAATCACAGACCTATATACACAATGGTCCGGCTATACATGTCGGGCATGTTGCAAAAGGTCAAATGAGGTTAGTCAGACCAGCAAGAGTTTATTTAGTCAAATTTTAACAATTAAGTTATCCTTGCTCTTGGGTTTCTTAATTGTTAAAATTTGACTTAATAAACTCTAATATTCATTTAGAAGACATTTAATCATGTACTATACCTCTTTCTTTATATCACACGTTGCTCATTATCTATCCAAATAAAGGTTTTGCTTATTTTTTTTTTCAAGAGTAAATATATGTTCAACTTCATGTAATCATGTTTAATACTGTGATGGTTATTTTTGTTTAATGTCTTATTCCCTGAAATACCAGCATATTACGGATGATTTATTTCAAGATACATAAATCTAAACTCTTAAAAATTCGTACTTTCTGCAGTTACTTCCCTTACTTCTTTTAACAAAAGCTATCGTACAAAAAAGCTTAACAGAGAAAGTTTAATTGTCTCATGTTGAGAACTTTGTTTTGTTGAACGTGCACATTTTTCCTGTCATACATTTGTTTTGTTGAACGTGTACATTGTTCCTGTCATAATTATTTTGAATATCTAATTAGATAATATCTTCATTTGGAACGTTATCACGTCAATTTGCTTGGCCATCTTCTTCCAACATTCACTTATCTGCTGGAATTAACGCTTTATATGCCCTACTGATATGTCACACAACAAAAATCATACGAAATGAATTTAGGATTGCTAAACCTTTGGTGTAAGATAATAAGATACGTATACTTTTATAGTTTGAGGGTATACTGTCATTCCAACTACTGTAATAGAGTATTTAGTATATGTTGAGCTCTAAGCCACTCAAGTTATTATGTTTCTGTAAACATGTAGTTTACTTTATAATGAGCAAGTATGTACTCTTAGAAAACTTTTATTCCGCATGTAGTAGTCTATTTCTTTATTTTCAGTAATGTATTTGTTTGAAATAGATTAAGTTGCATAATCTACAACGTAATAAGTCTCAATCAAATATTAAAGCACATAAAATAATGCATCTCCAGTCAAATATTTTTACCTCGAGAGTTCTGGGGAATTCATCAAATACCCCGGTCCTCAACTATCCAGTCGGAATTTTCTTTTTGTTATTGGTGACAGTAAGCACTGTAGCAGTGGTCTGAGCTCTTATCTGTGGTTAGAATAATTGACATTGACGTTAGCCGGAACGTGGACCGGACATACAACTAAAACTGGCCATCTGGCCACCTGTCAATATTAATTAACACACTTCAAAGGCTACCGCTGCTGTGATTTGATTAATGCATAATTTGTTGACAAAACAATCAACGTTTACTGCCGCCGTGTTCGAATTAATAAAGCCAGAATATCGTGCCAATGAATATTTTCCGATCCGGAAAACAAGTGGGTCTTGGGACTGGCACCAAGTATCATGTATTATCAAGTTGTTCTCTTTAGTAAAAATCTCACTTAACACTTTCGTTAGTCACTAATTCATCTTCGCTGTTGTTTAAAATTAGGCCCAATTCAATTGCTTACGAGTTTGAATTTTGTTTCTTTTCTTTGACACTTAGAATTTCAATAAAAGAGGAATATTTTTTAAAAAAAGGAATAGTTGATTTATTATCTGAATCTGAAGGTATATTTCTGCTACTTTCAAAACTATAAACAAAGTAATGTAGTACTGATAGACACAGTCATGGAATTTTATCTGAGATGAAACTCTCAGTTTATGCCGAGTAATTGTGGACAGTGTGCAGGACAGTAAAGAAATGTTTTAAAACCTTTTACACAATTACTTAATTGCACTGTCCCTGGTTAGTTCACCCGAAACGCTTAGGATATCTACGTTGTATAGTCTCGAAACTGTAAATCCGTGTATATAGTTCAATCTGATTCATGAAAAAAATTTTTGATAAAATTAAAAATTAACAATTTTTTTTATTCCTCAGACCGAATGTTTCGTTGTATCCTCGGACCGAATGTTTCGGTGTATCCTCGGCCCGAATGTTTCGGTGTATCCTCGGCCCGAATGTTTCGGTGTTTCCTCGGACCTAATGTTTCGGTGTATCCTCGGACCGAATGTTTCGGTGTATCCTCGGCCCGAATGTGACGGTGTATCCTCGGGCCGAATGTTTCGGTGTATCCTCGGACCGAATGTTTCGATGTATCCTCGGACCGAATGTTTCGTTGTATCCCCGGACCGAGTGTTTCGGTGTATTAACAAGTATCTTGCTGTCAGAATATACTATAAAAATCATAAACTGTTTGTGTTTAAACTCGACAGAAGAGACGATAATAATAAACTGAGGTTTAAGAAAGCCGCGATTTCAGAAAAAAAAACTATTAAAAGCTTATGACCGAATTCAGCTTTGGAAACAGAAAACGCTGGTTCCTCTTTAGTGCATAATGCTACAACAAGATCTTTTGGCAGCATTATGACCTTTCGGGTGATTTTTTACTTGGTCATCTTTTCAAGTACTAAATGAAAGATTTTCTTTTCTTTTCGACTCAAATAACACGCCTCGCGCTGTCAAGTGTCTGATCCGCGCGCGTCACGCGCATGCCAGCAGCAGACGGCAATAAATCACATGAACAAAATACATTGGATAAATCGTGTGAACTTTTTTTAATTTTGATATAATATTGGTTCTGCGACACTATCGACATCTTAAAATGTCACTCTGTATTAATAAGATAATACTTGCGAATAAGATCTGGGTCCTAATATAATAGGACCTAGATATGATTTACGATAATTTGATCAATTTTTAAATAAGAATATATCAAAATCAAACTTTCTACGTCTTTAATTAGTTGTTATTAAATATAGTTAGGTTAAATTCAATTTTTTAAACGAAATGTTATCTCGAATTAATACGTTTCCGGAAAAAACATTCTGCTTTTGATAATAAAAGCATTTAAATCCTTTGTAGCGGCAAAACAATATTTGTGCTTCTGTAGCTATTTTGTCAAGTCTTGGAGTAATTTGGTATTTGACAAAACCGGTGAGCTTCTAAGTAACCTATTGATGAAAAACTGCTAACACAAATAGCATTTGATAAGGCACCCTAAATTTAAATGATCAATATGATTAATTGATCTCCAAAAGATTTCATATCAAGGTTATTTTAGCACCTGTTCGAGTTATCATAAAAATTATGAAAACCTTGACAAATATTGATGATTCAAAAATAAACATTCCCTTATCTTATAAGGAAATATTGACCATTCGGTACATCAAACGTGCCGACTTGTGCCATGTAGACATGGCTTATGTTTGCTCTTTTATAGTCTCAATGAATATCTAAAACCGTTTACTTACTATGAAAGTGGGCATGCTTCTCTGCAAAATGTGGACCTATAGGATATCCTAGCAATAATTGTAGTAACGCAGTGACATACTGCAAAAGATTGCTTAGAACAGGGACAGTAGTTTTTCTGTTCCTACAATTTTCTTACATAAGAAGACATCTGTGACTAGATAAAAAAAAGTTTTGTTTTTTTATAAAGCTTATTTTTAAACACCGTTCATGAAATTCTGTTCAAAATTCCGATACGATAGAGAAAGCTTGACGCATGCGTCTGTAAAATAATGCGACGGCCGATAACGCAGAAATTTTCTATGGTATTTAACCGTACTGTTAATGGCCAATATCTCATTTAATACACCCGAACCCGATACGAATGGAAGTTGTGTTCAAATTATACAGTTTTGCAATTCATGGAATCGAGAATGCATTAATATACAATAAATGTGTGTTTTACGGCGTATTCATGTTTTAATGGATCCTGTTTGGTTAGAATTGCATTTTAATATAATAAAACAAAAAATAACTGTAATTGAAAACAATAAAATCCTTCATTTCGGACGCATCTTTGTGGCGGCGGATGACCGGTTTTGTTAAAGTGTCAGTAAAGGAATGGGTGATTAATTTTCATCGAGCGTGTTCGCGTATGAAAGGAAATGCATGGCATGCATTACTTGCAGACAAACGAAGCATAGAAACTGTTATCTTTGACAGAGCGTGAAATATGGGTTTTGATACAGGCCGATTTTTAAGTAAAGTTTCTGAAGACAGGAAGTGCTCTCTGTGCCGACTTGTTCTTGATAACCCTGTAAAAACACCATGTTCCCATGTGTTCTGCTCAGGTTGTATATTACCTTGGGTAGTGAAGCATGGTCACTGCCCGTTCAGGTGCCAAACACTGAACACTGGTGACTTGGATAACGTACTGGCGTTAAGGGAACTGATTATTAACATGAAAGTACAATGCGAGTTCAAGGGAAATGGATGTAACAGTGAATTACGTTTAAGGGATTTGGTAACACATGTCAAAGGTTGTGACTCTCGGGCAACAGAGTGTAGGAATAAGGGCTGTGGTACTAGGGTCTCGTTAAAGGATCAAGCGCGCCATGAAGTGCACGAGTGTGATTTCAGACCAGTTGGAATTTGTAAGGAAGGTTGTGATACTATATTACTTCACGCAGACTCTGGCACGCATAATTGTATTAATTCGTTAAAAGCACGTTGTACAGAGCACGAGACTCACGTGCAGAAGTTAGAAAACGAAATTGCACGACTGAAAGATCGCTTCAGACTGCGGGAGAAAGAGCTTCTGGCCAAGATAGCGTGTCTACAGAAACGTTGTCAAATGCAGGGGTTAAAGTTTGCCAACCAGTTGAGGGATTATGAAAGCCTCGTAGTCTCTGGAAATAACAACACGTGCAATAACAAGGTAATGTCACTCTAAATTTCAATTTAAACACCAAGAAAGTTGCATATTCTCATTCCTCAGCCAGAACATTCCTACTGTCCACTGACAGTGGTGTCACATAGAGCTGTGGTTTATCTTCATCAACTTGAGAATGAAAGATAATCTTATTTCAAAGACGCAGAGTGTGTCTCAAGTAATCCATATAGCATCATCATCCGCCATGCCGAAGAGATACCAAGAATGTTTTAAATCTGTAATTTCAAAGGATTAAATGCGACATCTTAACCGATGAGTGTCACTTACGCTCTTCTATTAATCGACTACTTTTGAAGGCCGTCTGTTAGACTTTTAACCCCCTCACACACAACGTTAGGAAGTGTACCTTGTTTTTTAAACTGTATGTGGCAACCCTACCTCCTGATAAAATTTATAAAATTTTTAACTCTTTTATTTAATGAAAAGCACATAAGGGTAAAGTTTGTTCAGCTATCTTTGCAATGTTTACAATGTCAGGTATCAAGTAGAGAGACACACGACTGAAATGTCTATCATAGCTTTGATGTTAACGTATTCGGTGACTCTTATATAATTGTTATGTATTCACTACCGTAACTGCATGTAGAAGCGCAGCAAATCTTCAATAAAGTAGGTTCGCATAGCCCAACCTTTCATGTTTGTTTTTATATAATATCAATAGACTGAAGTTTTCTTTTCCGTCTGCTCTCTATGTATGTCTCCAGAGTTTCGATCGTTTTCCTCTTAACAAAAGAGAGAGAGAAAAGCGTATAACGGGCCTGCTATAGGAACCACACTCGGATCCCACGTCAACCCGCTTGCGTTCGTGTGGTTCGACATAACTTTCCGATTCGAGTCCATTAAAAGCAACAAAACCACGACAACATGTCTTAAAGGATTAACAACATTTTTGACATTTGAAAAAAAATAATGTGAACTTTGATTTAATAAATGATAATTTTAGGAGGTTAACTCACCGCATGTCTCATTTATTCTCGGGTGATTACAGTTACGTGCTTTTGAAGATGACAACACGTTGCGATAATCGCGTGCCCGTTTCTACGTTTACTCGTGCGACTCCGGAATCTGTCTCGCTTGTTCATACTAATTAGCGAAATGAATGAGTGTTTGACGAGTTTCAATCTTAACTAGTGGATTAACCACTGAGGTTTCTCGGTGATAGTACTATTACAAAGTAATTGCACCTTTAACGAAGTCGAGTGAAAAACAACCAGGACAAAAAAAATGCGTGATTTTATTATTTCAAATTCAATGTAGCAAATAATTTTGTAAGGTATTTTTGAAAGTGTTCATCCTTAGATGTCGGTAGAAGCAGTTTAAATTCATTTCGCAACGATTATATTTAACCCGAGCTTAAACTTTTATAAAAAGTCAGTTTGTACCGCTTTGATTTTGATTGCGTGATAGAAGAAATTTTAAAGAGTTTACAATACTTATCGTATGGAAACCCCCACATCGCTGAGAACGTTTCGCTGATATATGGGCATGGTAGCAATTCAACATATCAAAACAGGAGCCAGATCAAGTTTTATTAAGTGTGATTTCTCACCAGAGTTTAATTTTAGGTTGACAGAACTACGTATAAAACGGTGATTTATGACAAAATGAAAGAAACAAGGCATATTTATGCATTTATAACGAAATCCCATATCACTTTTACCTTTGAGATAATGTGTGGGTAAATGAATGAAGTTCGCACATTAGTTGGCATTTGTAAAAGAAGTTTGAATGATAATTTTGATAAATGGGGACCTTTAGCCGCGCGAACCCGTGTGGCTCCTGGAGGGTGGTATACTGCACTGATTTCAATTTCTTTCATCTGCAAGTCCTGATAAATATTTTAGGGCTATTATTTTTTGATAATCGCGAATACTGCTTTGGTGTCTAGTGGAATATTTTCAAATAACTGTTCATGCAGAGTTTTGTATTGTTTTTGTTGCATCATTTGTTCCCATCGTTCGAGTACGTACTGTAGGTTGTTTCAATTAGAATAATAATCCATCATAAAATGGAATGATCATCTGACACAGTGAATGCCCATTAGTTGGGCCTGCATGAATTTCTCGTGCAACAATCCGCCAGATCAGCACTGTACTGTCTTCTCAGAATCATAATCTGTACTTACAGTGCACGGTCCTGACGATTTTATGGCATTAAATGATTGCCAGTGTTACTAAAAAGAGGTCTATTGAAGAAAAAAAAATGCATGCCAAAACTAAAAAACATATTTTTTTTTTTTAACGTTTTACATCAACGATTCTTACTAAATCGGACAACATGCAGGCCCTGTAGAGAGCAGACGTAGGGTCTATATACGGCCGCGTGAGTGTGCCGGCCGAAATGATTGCAATCAGATAAATCTCTCCTCTTTTCGGCGTCAAAATTCTACTTTTCTAGGCATGAAGGGAGACATGCCGGGGTCTCATCCAAAACATAAGCTAAAAATTTAGCTTTTGGACGGACCTTGATAAAATCTCTTTCAAATCAAACTGGCCGAAATGTATTCCAGAACGTGTACTGTAACCCTTCACTAACTTGTATCATGAGAACTGTATTTTTCGAGTTTATAACTATTATTTTTAGACGTAACCCGGGTCCTTACATCGAATTGTGAGTGCAAATATGCGACACTCTGGAAAAAAACACATCGTTAGATGCCTTTGACCAGGGATCTTGTATATAAGTTCCCTGCTTTGACAAAGGCGACACTTATGTCATTTACTTGAAGAGGTTACCAGGATCACTAATGATAAAAGCCGAGTGTGTAATTTACGGTAAAATCATTTGTCTTTATGAACATGTTTATGTAAAAATCTGTCTTTGATCTTCTTTAATGTCCGAACATAGTCAAGGGTGGTTTTACAAACAATTGGAATGCGTCTTGTTTTCTGTGGGGATACGAATAAAGTAGGCTTAACATTAAACAGTGTCATTATTTAAGACGTGGTCGCTGCTTTGTAATTCTTTTGATCTTTTCTTATCAGATACAGAACATAGGTTTTTAATAAACAGCAAAACCTTGTGACGACTGTGTGAAAAAAGTTTTAACAACATGTTCCTTTTGTGGTTCATATTAATAAGACATGAAGTTGGAGTTAACAACCGCCTACACCGTGGCTATGAGTCAAACTCAACCCAGCGGTTTCAGAAGAGTTTCGCCTATGCACGCCTCAAATTGTGGTAGTGACCGTTTCCGTGGAGCGAATCATGTCACGTGTTAGGTTTAATCGAGGTTGCTTCCCCTTACTAGTTATACGCCATTTGTAGCAAGAAGGGGGGGGTCGGGATTAATGCTGTTTAAAAGTTAAGCTCCGGGGAAAATAAGATGATACTTTGTTAGCTTGGTTCTTAAATAAATGTAAAAAGACAAAACAAAGCCGAAAAAGCATAACCCCGACCTCGAGCTCCTATGGTCATGCCGCCTCAAATGGATGTCCAGTGCGGAGAACAGAGACTATAACAGACTATAACACCATTAAAACTTATAGCTTATCGAGTCATTTTCGAGTTCGCTTCCTGGAAAAACCAGTACTGGTGTCAGTGGGGCTCGAACCTGCAACCTCCGGGACGAGTGGCAGACACCTTAACCTCTACACCACTGCTCCCCTTGTGATATTTTGCCATTAGGGATCAAAACATTTTTATTTATCGGGGTTTTTCCGGGGTTCACGGGATGTTTTTCATGAGGTGCAGAAAATCCAAAACCCGGTTCTGCAAGTTTGGTTGGCGTTTTTTAAGGAAAAATCATGCGAATCAAGCAGGTTGAAAATATAGGAAAAACTTGTCTTCAAAAGGGGGGGGGTATAAAAAAAATACTTCATTTTAACATATTAATGGAAGCTGAAATTATCCCCATTTTGCCCTGGTCAATGATTATTTCCCTTGCGTCTAACAACACTAATTTACTTTTAAAAAGGCGGAAGCACATATGGAACAGCCATCGCCAATCAGAACCTCGGATCGCGGGAAAGTGTCAGAGTGTTCAGAGAGTCAGAGGCATAACATATCAGGAATGTGTAAACAACAAAGACTGCATTAATGGTTTCTAAAGGGAAAATGAATAGTACCTAATTAGAGAATTTCTTGAAAAAAGATTTTTAAACATAGAATATGCAGAATCATTCCTTAGACCCTTGAATCGCGGAGAAAGAAGCATATGACCATTTTTACCAACATTGAGGCAAACTATGATCTAAGAATACATTTGTGATCATCTGTAATGTTCTATGGAAAAAAAGAAAGATCAACAAAAGTTTAGAAAGGTTATAGTCCATACTTAAGAATGAAAGGAAAAGAAGAGAAATATGGTAATTTCATTTGGTGACAAATAAAGCAACCCTCTCAATCGGACAAAGTACTCCTACTGATTCCTGACCTAGAGATGACATTGTTGAAATTACTTGATTTTCTGCAATCAGCTGCAGTAATAATTGCTATCCATCTTTATATTTTCTTTATAAACATTGATCCTTATAAACTTCCATATTCCCCGTACTAATCTGACATTTACGACCTTTTGGATATGAAATGATAAGCAGATCAGGCACAGACCTTTGTTCTTTTATATTCAAAGAAGCTACTGGACTAATTTGATTGTCTGTGGTCATAATTGAATCCTTATTTGGTAAAATAACTGGTAGTCTGGAAATGGCAGAAAAACACACCAGTGGTATTATATGTCAAAATGTGTGAAATCTGAAGGCTTCATTTTGACAGTGCATCTAATTAACATGTTTATTCTTTGATCAGCTTCAAAGAGAATAATTGCTTCCTGGATTAGACAGATATCAGATTCATTAATTAACTTCATGCTTTGATAATATTTGTTAACTCTTTGATAGACAGTTTAAGCCAGGGGAATTAAGAGGTATAAAAACTGACAAGCAAATATTATTTCACAATAAACCCACTGAAAGACAGGATAATAACCATAATCTACCAGTTACATTAGGGGTTCCTCAGGGCTTGGTATTGGGCCCTCTTTTGTTCTTACTATACATTAATGATTTGCCAAATTTTATCAGTCTCCGGTAAGGTTATTTTGTTGATGATGGGCTGTTTAGGGTTGGTAATGTTGACTGTGTTACGTAACATCAAGACCCACAAAAACATTAAACTTGAAAGAGAAGAAATGGGAAATGGAATTATACCCAGTAAATGGCAAGTATTTAATTAAACACACTGTACAAGTTGTGAAGAAATGGTGCAAAATACTAAGATATAACAGGGATGAGCAACTCCGGGAAAACTACATCCTGTAAACTAGTTAAAAGTACTGTACATGAAATAAATTATGTACAATTATTTTGTCTTTTTTCTAAACATCCTATAGGTGCTCACTATTACAGTAATGAACATTTTTGCTGTATTTTATGATTTAATTGACTCCGTCATTTCATGCTGGTACCATGACCTTTCACAGCCATAAAGGTCACAAAAACATTAGAATTCTGTAACATTATAGAAAGTGAAAATGTTAATGATCTTTATACTTTATGTCTCTACCAACTCCCTAATCTAGGGGACTTTATTGATCCCATTAAAGATCAAAGGAACACAAAGGGCAGCTCTTTTAAAAGTGTTAAAAGATTCTATGCTAATTATTCCATACAGAGTTAAGTGATTTTGTCCCCCAACATCTGCCTGCAAGTTTCATAATAGGGTATGTTTGTATTTTCAGTGTGGCACAGATCAAACGATGACTCTGGTTCTAGAACGTGTCACTGGAACTCTGGGATTTAATATCATGGGAGGACTTTCGGTAAGATTATGATCCTTTATGAGATAATTTTATTGAATATTCATAATTAATATAACAAAAAACTAAATTTATTTAATATTCACCGTTAATAAAACAAGAAGGTTCGCAGTTCATAAATTTATTAATTTGTGAGTATTCATGTAATTACAGTGAAAGCTGTGGTTTGGTTTTTGTTGACAGCAGTCAAAGATGATGTAAAACTTGATTATTTTGTTCTGTATGGTTATCTTAAATGGTATATTACAGGTTTTGTGTAAATATGGTTGAGTTAGACTGTGGGGTCCGATAATAGATTTTAAAAAACAATCTGCAGCAGAAAACACCATTTTTTTATCGTTATGCCATTGATCCTTGGTGTTGTTTATAGCTGATAGTTATTTATAACTTCCACTAGTAAGTACAATATAGGAGTATTAACTGATGCCAGTGATGAAAGGGTAATTACTGATTGGTAGTTTGAAATCAAGTCCCTTAATTCCTGTCTGAAGAGGCAACAAAGTTATCACAGCTATACCTTAAGATAAAGGACTTAGTTGACATTGATTTAGATAGTTGGAATGTTGGAGAACGGCTTATATAGCTTTACCATTCCTCGAGACACTGGCACAGTAGTCACCTGCTTGATCTGGTAAGGCCACGATTGGCTAATCCCATTCTTTACACAGTCATTCTAGGTCCTGTTAGGTTTTAAACTTCTTGATTTAACTAAAATTGTAATCAAACAGGAAATTCTCATGTCCACACCAACCTAGACTGGCATCAGTCGTTAGAGTCATTACCTCCTGTCTTTTCTGGGCATTTTTATAGCATCTTCACAAATTCTCCTTCCCAACACTCTAATGTGTTGAGAGAACTTTGATTGAGACAAATTTTGATAGAGTACAGTCAAACTTGTGTTAACAAGGGAAAGGATGTCTTATCAAATTTGCTCTAACAGGGAAATGGGCCACCTTTATTTGCTAGCGGCAAAAAAAGCCCTGTCATCTTGCGGGGGGGGCGGCGAATTTTTAAATCAGCAGGACATATTAGAGACATTTTGTTCTTGTAAAGTTTTTTACCTCAAACGACTGGCACAATTATAATCAAAAGCTTTTGGATGAAAAGAAGTGCTAACATTTAATTGTCAACTTCACACGTAAAATTAATCCTTGAAACTGTCCGAACATTGCCAAAATTGCTTGATTTTATTTGATGAACATCGTCGCAATTTGGAGTCGCAATTTCATGTTTTGAACTAAATAATAGTTCTATTTCAGCTAATTATACATTCAATTTAGTAAATTGTTTGATTCATTACAATCAAACTGAGAAACACACACTTTAATCTGTAATTACTGTTGGATTTTTATCACAATGCAATAAAAAGGGGGTAATCCACTTAATTAAATGACTTCTGTTTCGGAAAAAAAGTGACGCTCACAGTTTCATGCTTATTAAAGCTTTAAGGCCGATTAACTAAATTCTGCCATTGTTGATCCATTAAAAACATTTTGTATTTGATTTGTCATGTGTACGTTTGCAAAATTGAACCATATGGCCGAAATTGGATAATGTTATTCGGATAATGCTTATAGCATGTTTATCTGACAAATGTTGAAACTTGATAAACAATGTTTAGTATAACGACAATATATCAAGTGCCCACACCTGAACAAAGGTCAGCAATGGCATTCGTTTTCGTGGTTTCCCTTGACCGGCCGTTGTTCACAAGTTTGACTGTATATACTTTCTAAAAAGAAAAAAGAAAAAATTTAAAACCTCTCAATCTTAACAGACTTTTATAAGTCTAGCACCAACCCTGACCTGAGGATAATTTCTCTCCCAGTTTCAAGTCCCATGATCACATTTGCAAGTAGCTCTTATTTTATCAAGAAAGATGTCTTACTGACAGAAATGACCTCTATTTGTACCAAAACATTCCTAACCATAATTGCTTTTTAAACCAGTAAGTACATATTAGAAACATAGCATAGTATTTTTTCAATGATATTGTAAAAAATAAGAAAGGCTTTCTGGCAACTCCTTTTCCTGAAGAAACAATTTGAATAGGAAAGAAATGCATATGTGAACATTGTTTTAGAGTGAATAGAACATTGTTCTATCATTATCCTATCAATGAGTTTATGTTATCAGTAAATTCAAAGTGATTCTGGGACTTTAAACATAAATAGAACACTTATAAGACTGAGGACTCCAGTTGCATCATATAGTGGTTTAAATGGACCATTAAATGAATTGTCAGTGTAGGTCATGGCCTCATGGCCTGGCTACTGTTTCCTTGATAAATAATTACTTCTGGCATCTGTACTGTGAGGTAGCATTGCCATTCCTCTGTACTGTGAGGTAGCAATGCCATTCCTCTGTACTGTGAGGTAGCAATGCCATTCCTCTGTACTGTGAGGTTACTAAGCAATGCCATTCCTCTGTACTGTGAGGTAGCAATGCCATTCCTCTGTACTGTGAGGTAGCAATGCCATTCCTCTGTACTGTGAGGTAGCAATGCCATTCCTCTGTACTGTGAGGTAGCATTGATATTCCTCTGTACTGTGAGGTAGCATTGCCATTCCTCTGTACTGTGAGGTAGCATTCCCATTCCTCTGTACTGTGAGGTAGCATTGCCATTCCTCTGTACTGTGAGGTAGCATTGCCATTCTTCTGGAGAGAAGTTTGTTCATGTAATCAGAAAAATACCTTTCCTGGAACCTCGAGGACAATACTGACTAATATCTTACAAATACCAGTGTGAAACCCTAAAAACTATCAGAGACATGGAATTTTAATTGTAAAAGTTTAATATCTAAGTCTAGTTCCAGTGTGTCTACATTGAAATTAAATGATTGTGAACAGATACCATTGCCAATATTTATTTCATAGCTAAATCTACCATCAATATATTCACCAGAAATGTAACATATCCACATTGAAAGTAGACAAGAAGAAACACAAGAAAAGTGACCCACTTACATAAATCAAATACCATCAATATAATGTTTTATCTTTGATTCCCTGATGCACTCTTAAAGTGCTTTGATATTCTGTGGACCTGTAAAGAAAAGGGATTTGCCAGAGGACCTTCTCATGATCTGCATAACTTCAACTGGCCAAAACATTATCCTAAAATTATGATTTTGTGAAGCTTCTTGTAACAAAACAGTGAAAAAATTAGAAAAAAATGACATCATTGTGTCTGCATGGGTCGATTTGCGCATCATTTTCTTGATCTACTCATACTTTGGGGACTTTGAACATGATTGCTGTTGGCAAACAGGAATTGAGCATCTATGATAAGTTTACAATATTTCAAAATGTACATGATGAAATGATGCCAAGTATAGTGGCAATATTTTGACTTAAGGTAGACACAATTTAGAGACTGATGTGTCATGTATGTCTGCCTAACTGAAAGAATCAATCAGAACCTTAATGATTCACAGAATTGGTTGGGTAATGTCTGTGAACACAGTTGACTTAGGATTTTTTTCTGCTCAGGAAGTTACTATAAGACAAGTCTGGAACCTTTTTTTAAATTCTACTTAGTAAAAGTATAGATATAAAAAATCTTTTGCAACTTGCAGAATTTTCTCCAAAAAGAAACTTTCTATTTGTAATGTTAACTACAAGAAACAATGAGATATTTAAGCAATGACTGTTAAAGATCAAGTTCTAAATTTTAATCTGGTTACAATTGCCTTTAAGTTACATGTAATTGGAGCATTTTATGACAGTCAGAGATCAGAGGTAATGGTTTTCAGGGCATATGAAATTATTGCATAAAGTACCACCGGGGATTTCTATGATTTTGGTGTGCAATTAAATGCAATTGTGTTTGATACGCAGTGTTTTGCACCAAAGATGCCCACATATGTTTACCACCGTAAATTTCTTAATCTGTCAGGGCTGTCACAGTGTGCTTGACAAAACAATTGAATCTGTTCAAATTTTAATGAACCTTATAATGTTTAAAATTATGGGGGCAGTTTTATGAGTCTTTGTTTACATTTTAAATTGGGTAGTAATGATTGTAAATTTCTTAGTTAATAGTGAACAGAAAGAATACTGGCAGTTATGTTACGTTCAGAAACAATATCAGAATTTTTTTTTTATTTCATTAAACATTTCTAAGAATTGTAAAGTGCTTCAATTATTATGAGAGGACATTTTGATAAAATGTTTTTTTTTGTAAAATCTGCAATGTTGCACACAGTAGTTAAACTCTCATATCAGGGATACCTACATCATGCTTTATTCTATAATAATACACTCTAATCCTCAAGATTTTCTTGTCGGACATTTTTTTTTATGAAAACGTCTTTTCTTCTTCTTACAGGCCCATAACCCCTTCATATAAAGTTGAGTCATATCTAGCGAGTGTGTTTATTTCTGTTTTAAGACATGGTCAATTTGATTAATAGCTGGCAGAAAAATGCCTGAAAATTACATTTATTGCCAGGGATTTTATCATTAGGGTCTGATAGTTATTACTCATTTATGGAAATCAACCCATGGAAATGATTTCTTTGCTATAAAATGCCTGAGAAAAATGGTAGTAAATTTCATATAATTGGACAATTTTCAGTTTCATCACATTTCCACATTGTATTTGCTATAGATTGAGATTGAATTTTAATGAGACATGAAACATGTTTTAGGTAAGCTTGCTTCTGAGTCAGGTTTTGTGGTAAAAAAAACCCCCATGCACAGTACATTGTAGTCAGTGATTAGTTTAGTGTGATATATTGATAGTTTTATGGGCATTTTATGACGAGACAACAGTCTGCAATGAATCTTCAATCGGTTATTTTCTACATCACTGAGGTGAATCAGAGGTTTTTGATCAAAAGATGTTCTCCAGTTGGCCTCAGTCATATAGGGGGTGCTCTCCTGTTGGCCCCAGTCATGTAGGGGGTGCTCTCCTGTTGGCCCCAGTCATGTAGGGGGCTGCTCCGTTGGCCCCGTCAGTAGGGGGGGGGTGCTCTCCGTTGGCCTCAGTCATGTAGGGGGTGCCTCCTGTGGCCCCAGTCATGTAGGGGGTGCTCTCCTTTGGCCTCGTGATGCGGGGGGGCTCTCCTGTTGGCCTCAGTCATGTAGGGGTGCCTCCTTGGCCCCAGTCATGTAGGGGATGTTCTCCAGTTGGCCCCAGTCATGGGTGGGGGGTGCTCCCCGGTTGGCCTCTCATGTAGGGGGTGCTCTCCTGTTGGCCTCAGTCATGTAGGGGGTGCTCTCCGTTGGCCTCGTCATGTAGGGGTGCCTCCGTTGGCCTCAGTCATGTAGGGGGTGCTCTCCTGTTGGCCTCAGTCATGTAGGGGGTGCTCTCCTGTTGGCCCCAGTTTGTCATGTTGGCCCCAGTCATGTAGGGGATGTTCTCCAGTTGGCCCCAGTCATGTAGGGGGTGCTCTCCTGTTGGCCTCAGTCATGTGGGGGGTGCTCTCCTGTTGGCCCCAGTCATGTAGGGGATGTTCTCCAGTTGGCCCCAGTCATGTTGGGGGTGCTCTCCTGTTGGCCTCAGTCATGTAGGGGGTGCTCTCCTGTTGGCCCCAGTCATGTAGGGGATGTTCTCCAGTTGGCCTCAGTCATGTAGTGGTTGTAGTGCTAAGCTTTCTTACCCAGAGGTCCCAGGTTTGATACGTGGTTATGGTGTAAGCTTTCTAACCTTGAGGGCCTATAGTGGCATCTTGGCCGTCTTCTTGTATTTATTTCATTATAGAGGCAATCGGTGTAAATTCCACAAATGTAGCTGATGGTCTTACTCACTTTGAATCCTTACCTGCCTCAGCCCATCATGTTGTTAATCCAGGGTACCAGTAATGAAAATTGTTGACTTCCTCTTTGACGACAGGCCAGTGGTAATCTATCATGGATGACACCTTGAAATTGATTGAAACATCTTCAGTGCAGTCCAACTAAAACAAAGTAGTTTAAACTACTGTACCCTGGTGCTGCTTCTTTCATTAGCTTGTTGATTTGTACCTTGTAGAGAAATTCAGAAAAAAATCATCTTAATTGAATCAAAGGTTTAAGCATACCATTACATGCATTATGGTAGTTTTGAAAAAATTAGTATGTTGCTATTTTTGTTCTTGTTGTTTTGATATAGTTGATGAATTCCATTTGAGATCCTGAAACATAGAAGTTGAGTCACTATTTGTTCATGACAAAATGCAACTTGTTCTCTCTTTTACTACACAGTGTGTCTATTTGATGACCATTGGTCAAGTTGTGTCTGACAACCTCCTTCCTTCTAATTGCCCATTTGACATAATTACCCTTCCAAGGGTTTCATTGAAATCTCAACAATAGTGGCCAGGGGTTGTATTAATGTTAACACTTGCAACTCTCATTTATTGTGGTGAGGGGCTGCTTTGAATTTAGTGCAGCAATTTGTCTTGCATGCCAATAATGGCCCAAGAACGTGATGCATTTTGCATGACATGTGCAGCATGCAGACATGCATGCATTTGCTTGATACATCACAAAAATTCCATTAAAGCGTGTAAATCTAAATGCCATTGTCAGCTTTCAGCTATGAAATATTATCTGTCTAATGCATGTAGCAACTGTAGCTTGTCTCTGGATAGTTTCTTGGAAACCTTTTTCAAGAAATATTCAGTTGATAAAAGCTCCCACATGGACTGGCAGATTACTGGTATATGGTCATGGTGATATGAGTGTTTTGGGTATCAAGACCATAGTTAACATAAGTCTTAAATATGTTTCTTAAATGGTGTGTGACCAGGAATCTTACATAGTAGTAATAGACAGGACTGGTACCTTCACATGCCTAGTATAATATCTATAGAGGAACTTGGATCTTCCTTCCTGCTGCAGGGTTAACTAGGGGCTGGAGTTTCAGGTTTTATACATTAACTGGTTGAGGTCTTTACAAGTTGACTGCATTTTGACTACTGGTGTGATGAATACAGTAATTACTGCAGATATATGAATTACAGAGAATTGCTGACATTGCATTCTTTGATTAAGACATTGAAACTAGTGATGAACAAGGCTGTTATTTATTTAAGGTCTATTGTAAATGTTAGCCCTAACTAGAGACTGTTTAATCTTGACTGCCCTTAGTTGACCTAGAACACCTTAAGGTGACCTTAAGGTCGTTAAATTACACCTTTGGGAGGGAAACTTTGAATTGCCTCCTGTCTGAATGCCAACCATGATTCAATATGTCTGGACACATTATTTTGTAAAGTCCCACGGGGTCAGCAAATTGGGCTTTATAACTATATAAGGATACAGTTACTGCGGCCAGTGATCAATGGGCTTTTGTCAACAACAATTATTGCCACATTTGTCTGGATCACACAGATGTTTGTTGACTTCTGATTGAAAATTGATCTTGATTGGGAAATCTTTTTCTGTGGTTTATTCCTTTTTAGCCACAACTTGGCAGGACTTTGTTCTAAGTCAAGTCGACTAATGAATAAATCATAGTCAAGTATAGCAGGGGGAGGAGATTGAAGGTGATAGCAAGTGTCACTCGGGAATTCCAAACTTTCACAAGTATGGCCCTCAAAACGTCAGCTGACAAAATTGAATTAAAGGTTGACAGAGTGAATAAAGATAAAGAATTTGAAACGAGCTTCAGTAGCTTGGCTTTGGCAGCCAAGTTTCTTGACAATATCATAATGTATGGACTATTGCAGTAATGAGGGCGTCATGCAAGCTTTCATGTACACTTTAGATAGAGACAGTGCTTTGTCTGCACATGCCGTAGTTTTTTACAATTTGAAGATAAAAATGAGGTTGCATACAATCATTAGATGCACGTTTGGAGTTGAATTAAATTTATAGAAGGAACGCTAGATTTTTTTACAAACTTTTCTAGAGACATTATGTATGTGGAAATCTGCCGAGGCATTAATAAGTTGTATGTGAATTCAAACTAAGCTCAGTCATTTTGTTAACAAAGGCTAAATATATTGAAATTAAAAGTACATGAAGGTTATTGTAAGTTGGTGTATTATTACAATATAATTTCAGAGTGGGCACCAAAAGTGGTATTTCACTCGTGGCACAGCCACGAGTGAAAATAACTACTTTTGGTGTTCACGAGTGAAATTATCGTGACATTACATCGATACCAACAATTTTTCTGTTTATTTTATGTCTCAAACTCTACTTTTGTTAAGCATATTTCAATAAAAATGTCAAAAATCACGGAAATTTCGTTAGAAAGCAAAGCAAAAATGCATCATTTTAATGATATCATTGTCGTATGGTTGTCAATCATTACGCTCGGTATGCATTTTGACGTTAATCTGGTACCTACCAACAGTACCCCAACATCTACTCACAGTGCCCAAACACCTACCCATAGTGCCCCAAAACCTACCAACTGTACCCCAACATCTACTCACAGTGCCCCCAACACCTACCCATAGTGCCCCAACACCTACCAACAGTGCCCCAACACCTACCCACAGTGCCCCCAACACCTACCCACAGTGCCCCAACACCTACCCACAGTGCCCCAACACCTACCAGTAGTGCCCCAACACCTACCAACAGTGCCCAAACACCTACCCATAGTGCCCAAACACCTATCCATAGTGCCCCAAAACCTACCAACAGTGCCCCAACATCTACTCACAGTGCCCCAACACCTACCTATAGTGCCCCAACACCTACCCATAGTGCGCCAGCACCTACCAACAGTGCCCAAACACCTACCCACAGTGCCCCAACACCTACCAACAGTACCCCAACATCTACTCACAGTGCCGCAACAGTTACCCATAGTGCCCCAACACCTACCCATAGTGCCCTAACACCTACCAACAGTGCCTCAACACCTACCCATAGTGCCCCAACACCTACCAACAGTGTGGGAAACCGTCTGAATGAAATTGTGATGAGAAATAAGCTTGCTATGCTTGCTGAGAGACTGCTTGCATCATGGCACTCTATAGACACTCAATAGACTTTGAGCATCATAGAAATATGTTTGAGTTGTCACAGATAGTTACACGTCTTTTCTATTTAAACAAGATCAGGAACTTTACTTTTCGTGAATTTACTATATTTGAACATAGTGGTTTTTTTTATTGAAATTAAACGATTGAATTTCATAACAACATAAATATTAATTTTCAAGGCAAGAATAATCACATATATCAATCACACTATAAAAGTCTTGATCACTTACCTTTTAAAAGGAAACATTCAACATTATAGGGGATAATGTCACTTTATAAAGGGTATTTAATTCTAATAAAGGGCTCATTTACCCTTTGAAGTTTTGTTACCCATAAAGCTCCATTTCATAATATATATGATAATGAAACCATTTATTATTTATTTTTCCAACATGTAGTGCCATGACTCGTAAAGCATTGATAAATGGTTACAATAACAGTTGCTTAAAGATCAAGTTTACCTGTCAGTATTACCTTTAGGAAGAAAAATAAACTAGCACTTCTTTTCCCTTGGTCTAGTGGTTTAGGCATCCACTTTGGGAGCCGGAGGTGTAAGGTTCAAATCCCAGGAGGTGTCCATTCTGATACGGTTGGTTTGGTGAGCCGCCAGCTAGTTAAATTATGGTTACCGTATGCCTACCTGCCTGGTGCCTGGCATTAAAAAGGATAAGATAGGGAGGTAAATGTGCTCAGAAAGGTGTCTCATAAATCAGATATTGCTGGCCCTGTAAGTAGGGGTGACACTATAATAAACAAAAGCTTCTTCAGGTACTATTTATTCTTTTTATGTCAGTTTTAATATAAAATAATCTTTTTATAGTCAGAAAACAACAACATAATAACAACAATTTTTTAAATAATTTTTTTTTTTTTTTTTTTTTTTAAAATTATTTTTTTGTTTTTTGAAAACAACAACAACAGTAATAACAACAATAACAACAGAGAAGGGATGTTGACAGAGGGTATCATTGTTTCCAAGGTGATGGTTGGAGGCTCCGCCTATGTTCAGGGACTGCAGACACATGACCAGATTGTTAAGGTGAGCAGTCGGAAGTCAATTTTTCCAAGCTTGATTACAAAGCAAGTCTTCAACTTGAAAATGTATTTGAGACACTTTCCCTGGTCTAACCGATCAGTTTTGAAAGAAAGAGCCAGGAATAAAGTCGTTACTGGTACCCAGTTATAATTGGGTAGATTGGTCTGTAGTCACAATGAATTGTTTGTTTCTGATGTCCATGTACTGCGGACATGGAAACTGTTACAATATATATTTATTGAAAATGAGGGCAAAAATTAAGTTAGAAAATTTTAGTCGAATTTATCTACCTGTCCAATCATTTGAGTGAAGAAACACATCTTAAAAGTAGATCTAGTTTGTTGACCTTTGTTGACATTTTTGACATTAAATCAATTAGTAGCAGTAAATGAAATGAATAAAATACAGAAAGAAATTCAAGGAAAGTAAGGTAAGTTACGGTAAACCAGCAGCGTTATGCAGTGTTCTTACTTACCGAATCCGGTTTTAGTCGCACGCACCTGGATAAGGGGGCACCCGAAAAATCAGAGAAATTCCAGAGGGAAAAAAAAAGTTATTTCAATGTATAAAACGCACCTGAAATCGATCAAAACTTCTGAAAGAGAAGAAAAAAATCGGACATTTTGTTTACTTCCTTGACTCGTTTTCATTACGAATTCGTGATAATCACTTTGGGTACAAGACCCTTAAATCTCCAATGGTACTGTAAAAACAAATCATAATGAAGTTGAATGAAATTTGACTTGTACCGAAATCATATGTCAACACCTACTCAAACTTTTCAAACTTCTCATTCTCAAGGTTCTCAAAATTACCGACACGTGCGGCAAACATCAAACTCGATAATTGGTTGTTTGCAAAACTTTCGAAAGGTGATTATTGTGAAACAGTCATTAATTGCCTTTCAATAAAAATTGTTTTCATGATATTTATTCTTAAATTGTGCATGATATTGTATTTATTTTCATCGTTGATTAAATAATATTTTTCATCTTTGAATGATTTCCAAACTCCCGTAGGTATCTTTTCTCAACACCGCCGGGAAAAGTATGGAACCGTACGGGACTTAGACAAACATTATGAAAGATTTACTTCCCTTTGTTGCAATACTCTTCAGTAAACAATAAAGCTAATTTGAACAGAATTTGTACGTTTTGAGTCCTGGAAAAAATGGGATTGAGTTCTATACTAATGCATAAGACGCGTCATGCTTTTGAACATGATTTTGGATGAAAAAAAGTGCGTCTAATACACGGACGATTACGGTACATGCAAAGAAAGCACACCAATAGTTGTATAAGCCAGGTACAACATGGTCATGTGGAGGAATACAGTAGTTTATACATACTTCTAAATATATATGCAATGAAGCAAGGTAGTGATGCAAAATGACCATATAGAAGTGATTTATTTGACTCAGAGGTGGTATTAAAGCAGAGGGAACTTCTTTCACAGTTGAAATGAAAGCTTGCAAACAAGAAAGCTGTCTATCTGAACCCACTTATTACTATAAAGTGGTAACAAAAGATTTGTACATTTTTGCAAAAGATAAAATAGTTTGATATCTTTTATCTTCATTAGAAAAGTTAAAATTAAATTAATATTTTATTCAAACTCTTCATAAATGACAAAATAATTAGCATTTGACCATCTCCAAGGTCCAGTTTCACAACCTAGATAGAAATCAGGTTTATTCACTCAGATTTTACCTGTCATTTAAAGGTACAGAGATAAACAGTGAGAAATGTAAAATAAACAGAAACATAAGGTATGTGAATGTAAAAATAAATGGAACAAACTGATTGATATGTGATAAATTGTGTTAAATGACATTGATTTTATAGAGGACAGACTTAATTGTTTTTATGATACAGGTGAAGTTTATGTGCCAAGGCAGGCAGAAAGTAAATACAAACAAACAAGGTAGTCATTTATCATCAGTGGACACAGTTTGACCAGGCACTTGTGTTCACAGATGTTTGATAGCCCGGATAAAAGTTTGGCTTGTTGTGACTTTGGCCATGTAAGTCCTATCAGAAACCATCTTGACACTTTGTACATCTCTCAGAAAGACATCACATGTCCATCCAGGCCTGCACATCTTTTAGGGTGCATTTGAACTTTCTTTGTAGTAGAATACGCTTTAATATGAGGCCAAAATAAAAATATGTGTGTTACTTAAGCAACTTAACTTTTTTCTCAGCCAAACTTTTTTATTAGAAAATGATAAAAAATAAGACCAATTTGCAAGTGTTCAAGAGCAAAATTGGCAAACTGATGTTCAAAACAAAAAACTGCCGACAAACTTTATTTAATTTTTATTGCAA
Source organism: Saxidomus purpurata (assembly GCA_022818135.1). Taxonomy (NCBI): domain Eukaryota; kingdom Metazoa; phylum Mollusca; class Bivalvia; order Venerida; family Veneridae; genus Saxidomus; species Saxidomus purpurata. The sequence continues at coordinate 9,771,468 of JAFMSR010000011.1, read as the reverse complement.
GGAGACCAGAAAACCAATTTGTTTCAAAAAAAAAAAAAATTAATTTTTTTTAGGATGTCCACCAGTCCTTTTCTTTAAGTGTTGCATTTGTATAATAAAAACTTTTTCATGAAGTCTTTAAACTTGTGTTTCCAAATCTTCCAAAGACATCTTTACAAAAAAGACAAGGACCCTAGTATGGGGCCATTATATGAGATATTTTAAATTGATGTAAAATAAATGTTATTACATGAAACTCGTGCATGATCAGATTTAAATGTTAAAATTCCTTTTGGGGCTGTGTTCTTTGTTCAAAATCAGTCAGTTGGTGTGTGTATTGAGAAATAATTTGTCACGTTGCATGATTTTAAATTAACACTACTGGCAGACTTTGGCTGCTTGTTTCATGTAAATGACCTTGATGTGTTTTGTTTAGTGAATGACATCCATTAATCACCTTGATCAGGTCTCGAGTGCCTTCAAATATTACCACATCCTGCATCTTGCGTCACTTCAGTGTTCGCTATTGTATTAAAGGGTCACATGGCTGCCAGCGTCTTGAGACAAAACTCGTGCATTGTTGTGAATGGTCCTTTGATGTTTTGTCTCCGCATGCATGTGAAGTGACAAGATCTCGTGCGCACATCGGATCTAATTAGACATTTGTTTACGCAATCATTTCATGATGAGGTATTGTTGTGCCTCAGTTGCGATCTGTATTCAAATGCATGCAAAAAATGTCTTTTTAAAATTCTTTAGTCAGCTGAAAATTTGCATGTTTGCAAGAATTGTTATTTGGATTCTTTTTCTTCAAGATGAGACAGACTTCATTAGTTTGTAGTTCTGTGCAATAAATTCAATTAAACTTGACAATCACTCCTAGTTCGGATTACATTTAAAAAAGATTTTTTTGAACCAGCGGAATTAGAGATGAAGATGCGTAAGCATGCTTGTGCACTTGTGTGTGTGCGTGTGTGAATGCGTGTGTGTGCATGTGTATGCATGCGTGTGCATGTTTGTGAGCACTTGCATGCGTGCGTGTGTGTGTGTGCATAATAATAAGCATGATTGTTTGTATGTGCCTGTCTGCCCACTCTCTATGATAATTTGCATCTTTTTATTCTCTCCAGTATTATAGACTAAAACTTCTAAAGTCTTAGATCAAAGGCAGGTAGCTCACTGAGGAGTTGTGAGTCTGGGCCTCACTGAGGGGTTGTGAGTCTGGGCCTCAGTCCAACCACATTAGTTGTATGATCTTGTGTCAACCAGGTTTGTTGTATATGGGGAAGTTGTTACTACCTATTTAAGTGTAATGCAGGTTAATTACTCTAACCCGGTGTTATCGGTGTGGTTGCTGTTTTCTTATTGCAGAGAATTATAACACACAACTGGACCAAATAGTCACATAATTATATCAGCTTCAACGAAAAAAAATTTTTTTTGTAAAATTTCAACATTTCAATACATATATGTTACACAGGTATTGAAAAAGCTTAGATCTGTACAAGATTTGTTGTTGTATGAGTTTAAAAAGACCATTTTAACCATATTTGGCAGGCAGTTCTCTAACCATTGTTCTTGGGAGGAACCAGCACTAGACCCCTATCCTCTGTAAGAAACTGCCAACTTTCCCACATAGAGAGACATGTTGGGTAGAAGGGCTAGAACCCATGACCCCTTATATACGAGAGGTTACAGTGATTTTAAGTAAGGACTGTGACTAACCACTCTACCCCAGGAAGTTGAAACCTCCGCACAGTAGATAGAAATAAAGTTGTGTAGAAACAAATTTTACATGTATTGTCAGTTTTAAATATTTAGAAATGTGCATTAAAAATGACTGATTTCTGAATTTGAAGATTAGTTTGGTTAATTAAGTTCTGTAGATTTGTGTACACAAGTTTGATCTCATTTTCATGATTATGTGATGAATAATTAATTTCTTGCCGGAAGAAAAATTAAGAATTAAGCGCTATCTTTAATTCCTCAAACAAGTCTGTTTGATATCTTCCGGAAAAAAAAATGAATGTGTGATATCCAAGGTGACATTTAGGCATTATGGGAAATCCCAACAACATCTGTCCGCTATGTTAAAGATGTCATATTGCCTAATTTGTTCATATTTTATGAACCACAGGGGTCCTACACAGCTCATTATTAAGCAAATTAGCCAATGTTACATTAAAAAGAAGCAAATTTGAAGAATTTTATGAGTTTTTGTCCATCTCGCATCAAACTTTTATAAAAACACTTTCTATTGTCACAAGAAGAAATTTGCTGCTCTTTTGGGACTGTTGGTAATGAACCTATAATCATACCACGTTTTTTTCTCTGGGACCCTTAGGGAAATATTTGGACTGTGAATACGAGACTTTGCAAAAGTCATCCTAAATTATTTTGCCAATTATTCAGGGCTGATTTAGTGCAGGTTTACTACCAATTATCATGTATCCGTGTCACTCTATTCCCAGTTCCCAGTACACACTTGCCCTGTGGCTGTTTGTTCTTGTTGAAATAGTGGATTCATGTCCGCTACTTTAGATGAATTTATGTTTCTGACCAATTGGAGGAAATGTCATTCTAACACAATTAAAGCAGCTGCTTTTCCTATATAAACATACAGGGAGAAGCCGGTATTTTATTTTATGATAAAATACAGCACGTATTTCCAAGGACGACATGCCGTAAATGATGTAACGACGTGACGTATGTAAACAAGCGCGTCCCATTGTATTTCGCATTTTTAGGTTACAATGATATAATAAATTGTTCCATATATTTAATCATTTAATAAAATACAGTCAGTCATTTGGATGTCAAAAATTACTCACTTGTGATTTAATTACTATACATCCATACTCCTGACTATTTTATCCAACGATAAAATACAGGGAGACATTCATTATTTCTTAATCATTGTGTCATAGGTCTATTACAAATGTGGTATCACTAATAAAAATTTTCATTAATTATAACACCGCTTTATGTACTAAGTTGAGATCATGCATTATGCATCATGCATTTGTCCTGTCTGTCCCATCGCATCACAAAGTCCAGTATAACTCGGAAACTACATGTCGGCTTTGTACCAAACCTGCTCTGTACCATCCTTGCATTGTCCCCTTTCAAACACAGGGAATGGTTCTGGTCCATCGCACACAGGAGGGGCTTTTAGTAAGTATTAAAGTACATTTTGTACTTCAGTATTTTACAGTACCAATATAGAATGTTTCATTGCGAAAGTGTGCATAAGCATGGGTATTAATCACTTCTAGTGAGAGCCCTGGTTTAAAGGTCCACTACTAAGCAAAAATTAAGTGACAGTTATTTCAATGGCAAGTACATTACCTTATGCAAGACACTAAATAATGAAGATTGTCAGGTTAAAATTTACAGAAAGTGTTTGGAACACGAAGAAAAGTATGTGTATTATGTTGAAATCTCAGTGATTCAACAAAATGACCACCCAGGTCTTTTTAACTTTCTTCATAATGCATAGAAAAATAATTGTACTGTGGTTTATTTAGAATTTCTACATACCAACTTTCATTTTATATTAAAAATAACTTATTTTTGTGTTTTTTAAAGTATATTTGAATTTTCGCTTTCGTTAGTATTGGACCTTTAACTCAGTTATTATTTTGTTTTAAGGACTGTATAATTAACTATACAGCTGTAGTGACAACTACAAGATTTTTGCATCTTGAATGAAAAGGATAAGGTAGTAGATGATTGCTCCTTTTTGTCTATCTTGAAATCTGCAAATTTCAATTTAATTTAGTTATGACAGATTTATCTAAAGTAACCTAAGATGGCTAGGTTTTGCAACTGTACATAAGATTATGGCCACAGTTGCCTACAGTGTATGAATCACTTTGAATCATGTGTAATTCCAGCACTGTCTGTTATTGACTGCCTTTTATGTTTTGGAAAGTCTTCCTGTTTGCAACTGCAAATCTCAGCTGGTATCTAAATCTGTTTCCTGATCGGGACTTCAGCCCCAGGGAACCGTGCGAAAATCTCAAAAATTACTGTGTGTCTTGTCTTCCCTAATGATGTTTGTGATTTTCATTTAATGTCAATGCACTTTTGGTGACATCCCAACAAACATGTCGATGAGTCATTCTGACTGTTGCTTTTGCAGGGAATTATGGGTCCTTGAAGGAATGCTGGGATTTCTCCCATGATGCATCTTAAATTGACAGGGGTCAGTCCGCATGTCATATGTCCACTCTATTATGAACTTCATTAAGACTCTTGTTAGCAGATGATAATGTATTCTCTCTAATACTACAAAGGGCCACGCAGTGAGCTAACCTCTCACTCTGAGTTTAAAACATCCTGGTATAGTGGTGGAGGTATGAGACCCCTAAATCGGTGAAAAGCGGAAGCAGTTGATTTTGTCTAGGGAACATGCGGACCTACACTATGTGTTTGATTGCTGATTGGCTGAAACTAAGTGGATGCATACAAGAAAAATTAGTTTGAAATAATCGCTGCATGATAGATCACAAATGAAATATGAAGAGAAAAATCTGGATATAAATTATAATCAAAATATTTGGTATTTGAAAATACTGACATATTTGGTCGGTGACCACTAAAACTGCCACAAAATTGGGGGTGGTGTCATTGAGCTCCAAATTACTGGCATAAAGTATTGGATCACATGTATAAATTTTGTTATTTTTATGTGGGACTAGGATGAATCTACAAAATAAAGTTCATTTCAGCAGTCGGTGAGATTTTGGGAAGTCGCACCGGGAAGAAACCCTTATAATGTAAGTCTATGGAAATGTATTTAGGTGTCTCATACCTAAATATAGCACAGAGAACGATGTTTCTGTGTGTCCCCGAGTTTATTTTAGACATTGTTTTGTATTCAAAATAGCTAATTTGGTAACAGATACATTGAATGGAGGTCTGGAAGGAAACAAATCAGCTTTTCTGATATTTTTTTATGAAATAAAGGTTCAAAAGTACCCCTCAGTCAGATTTAGGGGATTATAACTGTATGATTTTGTTTTGCACACATAAATACGGTGTGTAGAGATGTCAGCGCAAATCTGAATTTATTACTAGAAGATTTTTTAGTCTAGAATGCCGGTATGGTTACAAAGTTTCAATATACGGGACCAGCAGTGGAGAAAATGCTGAAAAGAAATGTGCAAGGGCAGATAACATGTTGCCAATAGAAGTGTGAAATGTGGTATATAATTCACAAATGATAATTATACCCCCAAAACGAAGTTTAGGGGGGTATATAGGAGTCACCCGGTGGTTGGTCGGTCGGTCGGTTGGTCGGTCGGTCGGTCGGTCGGTCGGTCGGTCGGTCGGGTGGTCTGTTGCATTTTCCTTGTCCGGAGCATAACTTGAAAACTACTTGTTGGAATTCAATACAACTTCATACAATGATCAAGCACATTGAGAGGAAGTGCAGTGCACAAGAACTATAACTCCATCTTGACTAATAACAGAGTTATTGCCCTTTGTTAGTTTTCCTTGTCCGGAGCATAACTTGAAAACTACTGGTTGGAATTCAATACAACTTCATACAATGGTCAAGCACATTGAGAGGAAGTGCAGTGCACAAGAACTATAACTCCATCTTGACTAATTACAGAGTTATTGCCCTTTGTTACTTTTCCTTGTCCGGAGCATAACTTGAAAACTACTGGTTGGAATTCAATACAACTTCATACAATGATCAAGCACATTGAGAGGAAGTGCAGTGCACAAGAACTATAACTCCATCTTGACTAATAACAGAGTTATTGCCCTTTGTTAGTTTTCCTTGTCCTGAGCATAACTTGAAAACTACTGGTTGGAATTCAATACAACTTCATACAATGGTCAAGCACATTGAGAGGAAGTGCAGTGCACAAGAACTATAACTCCATCTTGACTAATTACAGAGTTATTGCCCTTTGTTACTTTTCCTTGTCCGGAGCATAACTTGAAAACTACTGGTTGGAATTCAATACAACTTCATACAATGATCAAGCACATTGAGAGGAAGTGCAGTGCACAAGAACTATAACTCCATCTTGACTAATAACAGAGTTATTGCCCTTTGTTAGTTTTCCTTGTCCGGAGCATAACTTGAAAACTACTGGTTGGAATTCAATACAACTTCATACAATGGTCAAGCACATTGAGAGGAAGTGCAGTGCACAAGAACTATAACTCCATCTTGACTAATTACAGAGTTATTGCCCTTTGTTACTTTTCCTTGTCCGGAGCATAACTTGAAAACTACTGGTTGGAATTCAATACAACTTCATACAATGGTCAAGCACATTGAGAGGAAGTGCAGTGCAGAAGAACCAGAGCTCCATCTTGACTAATTACAGAGTTATTGCCCTTTGTTGCTTTTCCTTGTCCGGAGCATAACTTGAAAAACTACTGGTTGGAATTCAATACAATTTCATACAATGATCAAGCACAATGAGAGGAAGTGCAGTGTACAAGAACCATAACTATATCTAGAGTATTTTCAGAGTTATTGCCCTTTGTTATTTTTTCTTCTCCAGAACATTACTTGAAAACTACTGGTTGGAATTCAATATAACCTCATACAATGGTCAAGTACATTGAGAGGAAGTGCAGTGCACAAGAACCCTAACTCCATCTTGACTCATTACAGAGTTATTGCCCTTTTGTTACTTTTCCTTGTCCGCAGCATAATTCGAAAAGTACTAGTTGGAATTCAAAACAACTTCATACAATGGTCAAGCACAATGAGAGGAAGTGCAGTGCACAGGAACCATAACTAAATCTTGACTCATTACAGAGTTATTGCCCTTTGTTACTTTTCCTTGTCCGGAGCATTATTCGAAAACTTCTGGTTGGAATTCAATACAACTTCATAAAATGGTCAAGCACATTGAGAGGAAGTGCAGTGTACAAGAACTATAACTCCATCTTGACAAATTACAGAGTTATTGCCAAGAACAATATCTCTTTTTAGTTTGTTTGCAAGGTATTCTGTTACTACGAACTTTCTCAGTTTATAAAGCAGTCTTTTGGGGGTATTAATCACATTTAGTGATAGCTCTAGTTTACAAAGTATATTCCCGAGCTGTTTATGCTCGGATTTTAGTACGTACTGTGATTTTATTGATGAAATTGGGTTTTTTAGACCTGTAACTGAATCTCAAAATCACTAGACGGATAAATATCACCTAAATGGCTACTGTTCTAGTAAATGATTTTCGTCACCTTATGATTCTAGAGCTGAAAACATATCAAACAAGTATACTGTTGCAATTAAAATGTGTTATATAGATCTAGTCGCCATGAAATTGCGTGAAAACAGTGCTAGCATTGTAATTTCACAAAAATCGACGTAATTCTTATCACAAAATGCGACAACATGTCCCGAACGCATAGGGAAGGGCAATATAGATTTTGAATTACCTCCCTTTAATTACAAAAATGCCTTAAAAATCAATTTTTGAGAAAATCTACTCAGTTTTTGTAGCTAGTTTGTTGTTTTTCATTACATTAAATACGAATTTTGTTAAATATGCATCATTTCTTGTCGTATTTGCAATTTCGGTCTCAGAAATACGAATATTGCTCTAAAATGGTGTACAAAAATACGCTTTTTTTGCCTCAGAGGGATGCATCGCGTCAGTTATCGTCTATTTCAATTGAAATTTCATGCATAGCCGTGACAATTCATATTTTAATGAAAAAGTGGCACTTAAGAACATACCTGTGAACCATTTGTGCTGGTCATGAGGGAGATTTGTGACAAAAATGAGGGAGATTGGTAAAAAATGAGGGAGATTTTTTTCACGCCCAAATTTTTCGATTATGATAGAACGTTGAACATTCATAATAATATCTTACAGAAACACTTGTTCCAAGCAGCTGAACAAGTTGGCTCCCGTCCCAATGTTACAGATGGGCATGGCTAAGAATCTTGTAGATATTTTTCTAACGCTGCGATCCAGGACTCTGACTAAAATGGCAACACATTTGTCGTCTCCTTGATCATTGGACTCATCCATCATGACAGAAAACTTGTTGACTCGACACAGGTCCGCCACCCTGGATTGTTGTTCAGGACCCATTGCTTCATTTAGAATATGCGTAGTTTTGGTTCGACGGCAGCTGAACTTCTGAGCAATAGTGGAATCCGGGAACATCTCTTTACACAAGGTTGTGAAGTGGTCAGCAACGGTGAAGGCTAGATTGTGCTCAGCAACAAACTTTGTAAAAAGCACCTCAGCTCTTGTCACTTTTTCTTCTAATGGACTTTTTTCTTGGAACATAGATTTAAGGGTAGGCGTTGATAAGGTGTCCTTAGCTTTAGTCACATGCTGCTTCCCATTAAGGTGCCTTTTAACATCATTTCTTCCACCATGACTTATACTGAATGAAGAATTGCAGATTTTGCAAAAAGCATTTTCGACTTTCTTGTCCCTGGTGATGCAGCCAAACTCACTTGTCCATTCAATTTGAAATTTGCAATCATAACGTTTTGCTTTAGCATTACGTTTGTCAGACTCTGGAGAGCTAAGAAGTTTACGTTTTGTCATATTGACTACGAATTACTACTGTGGACCAATATTTTTTTACAAGATTTAAATAACAAGAATTTAATTGTTAAAACAACATACGTACCGTTTTGGCAATTATCATCTCTAATTGGCAGGTCCAGGGCTGTCCACACCCTTTGATCCTTAATTGACACTACACAACAATGTAACCGACACACTTTGGAGCCTAACTCCAATTAAAAACTGATTATCCCCATCATAAAACGTGTGAAAAACTAACAACACATGTTTCTTGTAAGTCTCGAATGACAGCTGACTGGTCTACCTGTTCTATACCCTCGAGTGGTTACTGATACAAAAATAGCCTAACCAGTCCAATAATTCTGCATCGGTAGACGGGTTTTACCTAGTTAATGTTGTATATTGGTCATAAATCAGAGATATTGGAAAACCAGTTAATACTTTGTTTACAGTCTGGGTTAAGGTCTGGGTTAAAGGTCATATGGATGCAATCACATCTGTTACGCTTGCCGAATTTTATAATTGCGGTAGAAATCAATCTCCCACCGGGAGATTTTTTTTATCTTTAAATTCCGGTAGACTACCGCACAAATCGGTAGGGTTCACAGGTATGCTTAAGAAGCATTCGGTTCTTTACAATTCATGGTACATGTGTTAGAAATTCAAATACTACGCAGATTACTCTTAATTTTGGGCACCCTGAACGTCCATCTAGATGTTTAATTTGGGTTTTTTACTGAACAAGTGTGTTTGTACGGTGTGCGTATGTACAGCCTTAACTCCATTGTACGTTTTGATGTAAATTTTGATACTATCCTGCTTTTTAAAACACTATTTTGTGATAAATAAAGGCAAAATTTCTTCAAAATTTCATTTTTTTGGAAGGGGTGGGGTAACATAACATACCATTGCAAGAAGAGTATATGATGTATCAACCAAATAAACACATATATTTTTAATAGACACTCTGCTCCCTGTCCACTCACATTTTCTACTCTGAAAAAGAAAAAGACTACAGATATGACAACTGCTATTGAAGCAATTTGACAAATTATTTCAAAGCTCAGCAGCAGCACACGAAATCGTCTCGACCTGGTCATCAATATGGAGGTATATTCTGCATCGTGATGCTCTGCAGATTAAATCAAAAGCTATACTTTGGTTCAGCAATTATTACTTTATTATTTGAAAGAGTTCTAAGTGCGTACAAAAGCAATCGTTTCAGTCTTTAGGTATGAGACCCCTAAATCGGTGAAAAGCGGAAGCAGTTGATTTTGTCTAGGGAACATGCGGACCTACACTATGTGTTTGATTGCTGATTGGCTGAAACTAAGTGGATGCATACAAGAAAAAATTAGTTTGAAATAATCGCTGCATGATAGATCACAAATGAAATATGAAGAGAAAAAATCTGGATATAAATTATAATCAAAATATTTGGTATTTGAAAATACTGACATATTTGGTCGGTGACCACTAAAACTGCCACAAAATTGGGGGTGGTGTCATTGAGCTCCAAATTACTGGCATAAAGTATTGGATCACATGTATAAATTTTGTTATTTTTATGTGGGACTAGGATGAATCTACAAAATAAAGTTCATTTCAGCAGTCGGTGAGATTTTGGGAAGTCGCACCGGAAGAAACCCTTATAATGTAAGTCTATGGAAATGTATTTAGGTGTCTCATACCTGGAGGTGTTCTATACTTACTTTGCAGTAGTTGCAGTTCCAGCAGTTTTAGTATCGCCCCCCCCCCCCCCCTCCCCACCCCTCTACCATAACCCACCCCTCTACCATAACTAAAACCAGATCACGACAGCCATTGTATGATGTCATTTCCGTAAAATCATTCTGTATTGCCACTAGAAAAATACCATAGGACCATGAAATAAACTTAAATCTTTCAAAGTACAAAGTTGTATGTTTTGTTTTTTTAAATGTTTCTTGTTGTATATTGTACTATATGATAGAGAAACAAGGATGCATTGATCGGTGAGAGATTGGGATCATTATTTGATTATTGTCATTTCTGCATGAAATTAGGCGTGAAAAAGGAACCTGATTGGCAGATAATTTAATATGGATGTGACATGCACTTGACATTCGACATGCATGATTCATGTTTCAGTGGTCATCATGAAAATACAAATGCTTTTTTTTTCCCTTTTTCTTTGTTCGGTCCAGGTTGTTCTATTTTCAGTTAATGTACAATTGAAGTTTTTATATAAAGACTCTAGTAGCTTGAATATACATATAGATGTATTGATCTTTGCATCAAATTTAGTTTAATAGGCTGAAAAAAACATAGCTTATAAAATGTGTTTGCTGCTGAAGCCTGTCTGCAAACTAAAATAAAACAAACAAGAACATCGTTTTACACTTTCATCAGGTAATCAGACAGTGATGAATCAAAGTTCTCAACTATTTCACTATAACTTAAAGATTCATTACTGATTCATGAGCAAGTCACCTTGGTTCAACAGCAACCTGTATTCATTACCATTATAGTAAGAATATTACTGGAATAAATCCTGACTTTTTCAATAAGTCCATTTTTGGATCCATTGAATTTTCAATCGGTCCAATGTTAACAGAGTAAAACGAGGGGTTAAAGCAAAACTAGTCTAAGTGTATATGAAAATAGAAGCAGATAGGATAGTTTCGTGTAAGCTTCCTTACGGCCGAACGCTTTACATACAAAAAAGTAGTTCCATATATTCAGTTGTTTCGAATTAAACTGTCTTCTGTTTTAAACATTATATAATAACAGATCTAAATAATATAAAAAATTTCAGAATAGCATAATATTAAATTGTTGTTTTTCTTATCATTTGTAACTAAAAATCAACGAGGTATCTGTTCTGTATAGAACTATTTTCCTACGCGGTTTTGATCACAACAGTTTTCTAGTCAGACCGGATACACTAATTAAGTGTTTCCGCGAGAGCGTGTTTTCTGCGTTTTTGACGCACACATTAAATTTTTGTCAATGACGCAACAGAAATAGCAAAGAGCGTCTTCTATGAGGCAATTAAAATGTGTATGATCAAATTACTACAAAAACAATATTTCAAAACGCTTCGAAATGCAAGATAAGTTGTTTACAAAATACGCTTCTGGTATGGGATATGTATAATTTTGACCCTATTCCGTCGTCGTTGTCATCTGATTTCGGACAGATCCGCATTTTGTACCATTACGTTTTTGTGTGTATGGTTTGTATGATACCGTCATCATGGTATCGTAGACGCATAACAAGAGATGGTCGACAAACCTTAACAGAAGAAACAAAAACGTCTTTCTGAGTGATTTTAATGATCATTTTGTAGTAATTTCGATCAGACTGTCACTGTTGAAAGGGGTTTCAGTGTGCCAAATAGTATCAAAGTTTAATGTCTATGGTTGAAAGCACTGATGAAAAATTCGCTTTGTGGACAAAGTTGACTTTTGAGATGCAGTGACAAAAATAGAAAGCATCCAAAGAGAAACACCTGTTGTCTTGCCAACCCTTTGATTACCCACCATTTTGTGATGTATCACATGCAGTTTTACAGAAGTAAACTGAATAAAACTTCCTTAACATAATTAAAGTCATGCCTTTTATTTTTTTACCATAAAGAGTATGACCCTCGGAATTTCTAAATGACCCCCAAATTCTGATACAGGGGGACAAATGACCCCTTCAAATTCTCGTATTTACACATGTATGTGTACAGACTGTGTTGTTCAGAGACAATCGATCCTCCAGCACTTTCAGTCCTTTGATTAAATTTAGTAACAAATAACTTTGAACTAATAAACCCCACAAGAAATCCAAATGCATGAAAACATTGTAAGAGATGAGATGCTTGTATCCTCATAAACACATAGTTGTTTATGTATTTTACCCATTTAGAGATTTTTTATAACATGTTTGTACCATTCTGGTGCAGTTTTTGGGTTTGCTTGACTTTTATTGCTTACCCCCTACTGGACATAATTCATTTTGTAAATAGATTATATGATTTGATAACTGATAGAAACAAAATACTTGCAATTTTATTGATAAGCGGGGAGGTCTTGTTGATCAGGTTGGGATTACCTTCATGATCTCTCTACGACTTTTGCGGTCAATTTAACCTGGTAAAACAATGTTTATTTCAAACAAATGCATTTGATTCTAGTGGAACACTTTTACATCCCGTCAAATGGCAAATAAAAAAATGTGGACCGCATTGCACACATTATAAATCTCTCCAAATCTGATGATACAAACATCTTGACCTTTGTATCACATATATTTTTACGACTTAAATTCTCACTGACTGTTTGTTCGTTTATGGAATATTTACCCAAGTGCTTATGAGGGGGCTATTTCTTTTATTTGAATAGCAGAAAAATGATAACTTCTCAATTGCTCTTAAATTACAAGGTGCAAGCACTTGTATCTACAGGGTGCCTACACTGGCATATAATCTAAAACTACTTGTTTGGAACTCTGGGAAGCATTTTGACATGATTGTTTTCTTGACAAGTGGGTGAAAATTGAGGAATATTATTTTTGAAATATCTTCAGTAAGAAAGTCAAAAAGTTTATTTTATATTTGAAGAGCACTGTAGGGGGTGATTATGGTCGGTGGGAGTAGCATTTTGTGAACATGTCGAAATTTGCTCCATTCCTTTTACAAAGTCCTGTTACTGTTTGTTATAAAATAAAGTTATAGTATCTCAATACTTCATATTACCTACCATGTGTATAATTTATGTAAGATAATATCAGGATTAAAAAAAAAAAAAAAAAAAAAAAAAAAAAAAAAAAAAAAAAAAAAAAAAAAAAAAAAAAAAAAAAAAAAAAAAAAAAAAAAAAAAAAAAAAAAAAAAAAAAAAAAAAAAAAAAAAAAAAAAAAAAAAAAAAAAAAAAAAAAAAAAAAAAAAAAAAAAAAAAAAAAAAAAAAAAAAAAAAAAAAAAAAAAAAAAAAAAAAAAAAAAAAAAAAAAAAAAAAAAAAAAAAAAAAAAAAAAAAAAAAAAAAAAAAAAAAAAAAAAAAAAAAAAAAAAAAAAAAAAAAAAAAAAAAAAAAAAAAAAAAAAAAAAAAAAAAAAAAAAAAAAAAAAAAAAAAAAAAAAAAAAAAAAAAAAAAAAAAAAAAAAAAAAAAAAAAAAAAAAAAAAAAAAAAAAAAAAAAAAAAAAAAAAAAAAAAAAAAAAAAAAAAAAAAAAAAAAAAAAAAAAAAAAAAAAAAAAAAAAAAAAAAAAAAAAAAAAAAAAAAAAAAAAAAATTTAAAAAAATAATATAAAAAAAAAAAAAAAAAAAAAAAAAATTTAAAAAAATTTAAAAATAATTAAAAAATTTAAATGAAAGTATGGACATTAGAACCTAGTGGGCATTTTTTGTACCCTGTATGTTATATAGTGTTCATGTTTTTCTACATGACTGTAAAGTTTCTTTGATACTGGGTACCGATACTGGGTATTTTGTAGTATTGAGTGTGATACTGACTTAAGTAACTTGTAACATGCAGAATTAATATGGACATAAAAAAATTAAACAAAAAAGGGCTATAATTACTGACAATATGACAAGGGGAGGATACAATGATTGTGAAATAAAAGTAATTAATTCATGTTTTGGTTCAACATACAACACAGGTGAAAGGTCTTTTGATGAAGTCATAACAATGTCTTTAGGAAGGTCAATAGTTCTCTATTTGTGACTGGTCATGTACTATACGTGTCTTAAACAAACCGAGCAGTCTTTCTCTAAAGACAACCAAAAATGTTTTCCTTTCCGTGTGTTTTGGTGCAGCTTTTGGCGACTATGTTATTTTGAATATTTACCCAAAACAAATCACTATCAACAGTAAAGGTATTCCAATCCTGATACGACCATCATCTATTGAACTGCTTGTTTACATTGCAGGGATCATGTCTATCAATTATAGCTCAAACAAATAAAATTTACATTTTTACATGGTAATTATTGCTAACGGCCATTGAATCTAAGTAATTTTACTAACTAAAAGTAAATGGTTTCGTTTAATTTCGATACTTAAAATCTGATTATTCAGAACTTTGACTTTGTCCAATGTTTACGAACACTTAACACTTGTTTTTAATGGTGCGTCATTTACTTATATCACATATTTTTCCTTTGTTGTGAACGGTAATGGCCTCAATCATATCTACAATAGGGATTATAATCAATGACTTTTGAGTACATAAGCAGCCATACGACTTATTACAATCAGGTTTCTTATGTTTACCTTGTATAATTAAGTAGGAACTTGCTGCTCCTTTTGAATGACCTATATATATATATATATATATATATATAATGCTGAAAGAAGACTTGCTGTGCTTATTCTGCATTATCAATTCATGTAACTATGCCCCCCTTCAAAATAAAATGGTCAGAAAATGACGTTAAGTAATGTTGTTCTTACAATCAATTTCTTAGAATGTATCGTAAAGATTTAGAGGTCAGTGAACTTCCACTACCATGTCAAGTAGAAACATGCATGTATGACAGTTTGGAGGTTATTTTTAGAAAAAAAAAATGAGTGGCTTGCATGGTGTTTGATATGAGATCATCACTTTTGTGACCTGTTTGAATGTTCCAAAGTAGTTAACTCAGAAACTCATAGCACAGTTTTCTTTTTTGTGTCATGGGTTACTATTGGCTCATTAAAGATGCTTAGAATTATACCAGCAACTTTATGTGCTGTGATGCCAAGTTTCTATCTACCACTTTCAATAAACCTGTCATACTTCCATGTCTGGTATCGAACATGTCTGTTTTGTAGAGACTGCAACTTTATCTTGGTTTCATTGTAAAATCGTAATACAGTCAAACCTGTGCTAAAGACCACCCCTGAATAAAGTCCACAACTAAAAAACCTGTCTCGAAAGGCCACTGTTTTCTCTTCCTGTTTGACAATAAGCAGTGCAAATTTACCTGTGTTGAGAGACCACCTTTTTATTTCCAAATGGTGGCCTTTATAGACAGGTTTGACTATATATTGTTGCTGGAGTCTGATATTTTTTAATGATCATCAACATATTTCATTTATGCTTGAGCTGTATAGTGGCCCAGAGTGCTTTCAGTGCTTTGATTATGAAAATATCTAGCTTTTACTTGTATTATAGCACTAAATCTGTAGATAAATTTCTAAAGGTAGAATCTAGTCACTGATATTTTGAAATAGATTTATCCCAAATAGTATCACTTTAAAATCTCCAGGTAGGTCTTTGCACTGAATGATTTTCATTTTTGTGGATCTCAAATATCATTAAGTGTAATACAGTTAATTGCCCTGTTTATACTGATATTTATTACTTCTATTTAAATTGATTTAACCTCTTGTAATAGTGGGGGTTGCAAATTATCATTTTTACTTATTCATTGTCGAGAAAATTGATAGACATCTCAAATACGGCTGTCTCAGAGCAATATCAACCTGGTGGCCTTTAAGAAGACACCCTTTGTTCGTGTCAAATACCAATAGCTTGTTTGTTTTGTTGTTTTACATTTATTTCTTTCTGTCATTTTTCAATTCAACTAAAAAAAAAAAGATTTTGTTGTATCATTATGAAAAATCTCATTTGAGATCAAGTAAGAAATGTAGGTATGTCTGATATCATGTGGTGGAAGGAACCTGCGTCAGTGGTACTTTATCCTGATTTCTACTATTGTCACTCGCACAATATTATAACACAAAATCAATGAGGTACAGTAGGATACCTGAAACTGTTATTTGGAGTAAATAAAATGTGGACTAACATACTTATATATTGACGCTCTTACGTCATATGAAAATTGTGTATTTTCCTGTGTCTCTCGGTCTATAATTCTATATGACTACACTGTGTCTAAAATTCTTTTCAGAAAGTTATAGTGAAAAAAAAATTTCTGTTTGCTATTTCCATCATAGTTCAAGTGAAGCAAATGTAAAGCTATATAACTGTGGTCAACTTAAGAAAACTGATCAAACCTATTTATGATCTGCTGTCACCACAACACAACCTGGTTACAGAATAAATTCATTTTTTTCTTCAGTTAAGAGGTTAAGGGTGAAAGTAGCAACATTGGTGTAAGTAACAAGCTGGTGGCTGATTCACACACAACTTTATGGTTCAAACCCTGCCGGGACTTTAGGGTTCAAACCCTACCGGGACTTTAGGGTTCAAACCCTACCGGGACTTTAGGGTTCAAACCCTGCCGGGACTTTAGAGTTCAAACCCTGCCGGGACTTTAGGGTTCAAACCCTGCCGGGACTTTAGGGTTCAAACCCTGCCGGGACTTTAGGGTTCAAACTCTGCCGGGACTTTAGGGTTCAAACCCTGCTGAGGTTATGATTGCACCTCAAAGGTTTTTTGAGTCACACAAAAAAGATGTCATCATATTCAACCTACATTCTTCCAGTGGGGTGAACGTGACTATTCACTGCTTGTTTTCATATTTTCTGTGAAAAATATTCTTTTCCCATCAAATGCATGAACATGGCATTAAGTGGTGTCAAGTTGTTAAATAAGAAATTGTTTGGTAGTTGTCAAATGTTGATATTTTTTTTTAAACTGTATAAAAACTTTATGGCAGATGACACCAAATATTGATAAAAGGTCAGGCTGGGCAAATTATATGCAATTTTCTTGTCTTGTCAAGGTTTGATGGATTTTTTATGTCAAAACTTGAACTTGTGTCATTTCTTTAGACTTTATTACAACTTCCTATGCAAGTTGCCAAGGGAGATCAGTATGTTACAAACATATAATTTTTCAGAATGAGTAGTTTCCCTTAGTTTAAGCATCTCACATGTATAGAAAATGTACCAGTAGTAAGTAGTTACTGTACAATTTGATACACAAGCGTAAAGTGTATTTAAAAGTATAATTGTGGCTTAAAATGCCTTCCTTTTGATATCTATATGTGGCTTATTATGATAGAAAAACAGAACCTTGAACATTGAAAGCAGCAAACAATTGTAAAATAGGACAAAATGTAAACACTGACTCGTAGAGGGTTTGAAGTGTGATATATGGTTTTAAAACATGCGGATAATTGTTGGTATTGGTTTAATATCACATTATAATTTCACCAAGTGGCCCACAAAAGTGATATTTTCAAGAGTGGCTGTACGAGTGGCACAACCACGAGTGAAAATAACTACTTTTGGTGTTCACGAGTGAAAGTAACGTGATGTTACATTGATACCAACAATTTTTCTGTTTAATTTATTGTTGAAATTTGAAAAATTGCAGGAAACACCATCAGAAAACATAGCACAAATGACATCATTTTAACGACGACGTTGTCACATGGTTTTCAGAATGAATTACGCTCCATATACTTTTTGACGTTAATCCCGGTTAAAGATTGCAAAAACAGTTAAAATTTGAAAACTGTGGTTTATCACTTTTATTTCACTGAGAAAACTATAATTCACTGGAAAACATAAATTAAAATGTCTACATGCATTTATAACTTAAATATCTAACTACAGAAATTTGAAAAAAATATGCCAGGCTTGGAAATGAATGAAAAATGAATGACAAGTCATTGAAATGCTATGAGTAATGAGCAAAACAAATATTTGAACAGATTTAGAGAATCTTGGTAACCATATGCAGAATTCCCAACTTTTGTCCTGTTTCTTAGTTTTGGGGATTGTGATTGGATAACAGCATGCAGTTCTTTTTAATCTTCATCATCAATTGCAGTGTATTTTGGTGTCAAAGATGACAAATCCCCTCTCAAATAAGAGGGATTAACTTTTAAATCCTGCTCAGCTGATTGGCATACTGGAGTGTAGGGATTACCTCCCTTGGATTATAGAGAATTACTTCTTGAGAAATCGCTTAATTGATAGTGTACAAATGTCCCTTTTTCAAGTCCTTGATTTTTTGCCTTATGAAGTAAATAATCTTTTACAAATGAAATAAGCTTTGATGAATTAGTATTTCGTACAAATATTTTGACCAACATTTTACACACCAAAAATAGATTATTCATTGAAATTTGTATAAATCATCATGTAATTTTATACAGTTTACAATAAACAAACACTAAAAGTTGGTTATTTATATATACAAGTACAATGGGTATACTATGCCTGGTTTATTTTAATTTTTATTTATGAAATTAAAGATGATTGTGCTGTCGACAGAAGTCTGCCCAAGTCACAGCGGCTCTGACCTAATTTGATAATCAGGTAAATTGAAGTGAAACGTAAGACTTTAATTATTCATGACTAAGAAAGTAATAACTGAAACATAATTAATACCAATTAAAGAGTAATTACGATACCTTCAATCAAATGTAGAACACAAGAAGGAATTTTTATTTTGCCACTTCTTTAGGTCTTGTAAATGCATCGAGAATTTGGCCCATTAGAGGTAGATAAAAAGTAAGCTGACTCTCATTGCATGAGTTGTTCTTACTTAAGAAATAATAAATGTGTCCCTGTATTTGATCGTTTAATAAAATACAGTCAGGAATTCGGATGCGTATTAATTAAATCAAGAGTGCGTATGTTTTCGCATCCAAATGACTGACTGTATTTTATTGAACGATAAAATACAGAGATGCATTTATTATTTTGATTCTAACATGAAATAGTCTTTGAAAATACCACGAACAATGTTCGTGCGTAGCAACATTCATAGTAACTTACAAGCACAAAATACGATTGACAGGTTACCCTTTGCCTAGTGTTTTTCGTTAAATCATTATAGCTTCTTTCCCTGTATATATCAAAGGTTGTGTGTTAGAATCCTTGTTAGATGTAAGAGACCTGCAATGATAATAATAATAATAATAATTATGATAATTATAATAATAATAATAATAATAATAACAACTTTATTTATATAGTGGATAACAACATTTGGCTAAACCAATTTACAATGTGGTCCACCCTTAACATATTTACAAACATATATACAACAACAATTATAACATTTACAAAGACATACAAATTAATTAAGATTTGATAAGGCATAATGTTAAAGTACATGACAATTAAGAGCATTATTTTGCATTTAGATAAATGTTCAAGCAAAAATTATACAGTAAGACAAAACTAAGAATAAAGTCAAATTTATTATTTACTTAGTTCACGTGTAGATGGTTCTTTATGGTTAAAATTTTCTGAGAGATATTCAGGTGATTGATTATTAATGGATTTATAAACAAGTATTGCTTTTTTATATTTAATTCTGTCAGAGAAAGTCATCCAGTTTAATTCTTTGAATAATTCTGCTGATGGAGTTTGAAAATCTGTGTTGAGAATGATTCTTGCAGCACGTTTTTGAAAGTTATGGGCAGTTTCTAAAAGTTCATTATTGCAGTTTCCCCAAATAGTGCAACAATAATCAAAATGTGGTAAGACATATGCATTAAAAAATAGTTTTCATGAATGTAAGCTAAGGAAAGATTTTAATCGTAGAAGTAGATATAATTTGATATTACATTTTTTCAATGTTTGGTCAACTTGGAATTTCCAGTTCAAATGATTGTCAACATGAACTCCAAGAAGTTTTTCAGTTGAAGAATATGAAAGTGATTGACCTTGCATCTTAATATCATTTGAGTTTATAATTGAGCTTGCAATTTATTGTTATTATATGAAGCTGAGATGTACATGTCTTTTGTTTTGGATATGTTTGGAAGAATAGGGTTGTCTTTGCACCATTCATCTATGATGTTTATGTCTGTCCTTTATATGTTTTAGTTTGGATTGATGTAATGAATTTTATATAGGTCAAACAGGAGACAAACTTAGAAACAGAAGAACAGTTCGTGCACCACAGATAAGAGACCCGTCAACGAGACAATTACCTTTAAGTGAACATTTAGATACATGCGCCAAAAGAGACCCAAAATTTTATATTTATCCATTTTATAAATTTCATACCAATAATGTTGCTAGAGAGCAATATTTTATAAACATTTTTGAACCAAAATTGAATAGCGTTAATTGATGTCCTATTTTTAGACTGAAAAATATAACTGACGTCATCAATATTGACGTATGTTGTGTACGTTTCTAAGCACGCCATATTTGCCCTGATGAGCAGAAAGGCGAAACCGGTTGGCAAATAATAATTTAATTATCTCATGGACTGTGTTTTTATCTTTTCATATAAATATATATATTTGAGGTTGCTGGTGTAATTTGCGAAACTGCAATTAAAGACCCCACGTGAATGTTAAAGTAAGCCCTTGCCTTATCAGTGCCATATGCCTGAGCACAACAAGATCATGTGCCCTTCATTGCTCTTACAGCAATTTTGCTAGGGTCAGCAAATATTTTCATCTAAGAAGGCTGTAGAGTGTTTGTCAGCTTTGCGTTGTATTCTGGGTCTCATCTTCTATTATAAGGACACTCGAAAAACATAACATACACAGAGGAAGCTTTTCAACAAGGAAAGAAGGTCACAGACACAAAACAGAGAATATGCAATACAATTGTTTAATGCAATTACAGAAACTGCCTGCTCTTAAATAGAATGAAACATTTTCTTGTAGGAATCATAACGGCACCATTTACACATGTCATGTAAACGTGACCGCCCTAGTTATTCTTAGAGACAGTTTTGTCGTTGTGTCAAAAGTTTCAGCTGGTATTATTCATTTCAAAGGAAGGTATAATGCATACTTATTCATGATTTTTTTTACATTAAATTCTCAAACCAGCTGCAAACACTTAGAAAGAGAAAAATTGTTTTTTTTTAACAGAAAAAAATGCTGACAAAATTTGAATGGTGTTGTTTTATGAAAAGGCTTCTTTTCATCTTTAATTGATTAAGTGCTCTCTTTTGTATGAAAATTGTTTTTTGTAACTTTCTCAGACTTGATTTGCCAGTAGCACAGTGTGTTTATCATACCATTAACTAGGATCGTAAACGGTTACCCCTCCCACTGACTGTAAATAGATCCTTGCATTGTTTTTGCAAAACAGATATCTCGGCAAATAATATCATCTTCAGATGTTTAATTTGGTGTTATTCTCATCCCCACATGAGATGAATATTATATATTTTACTTTTATTACCATATTATCTAGGATAAGATGTATTTAGTATTTTACCTCATAAGAAATGTAATGGCACATTATTGTGAGACTTTTAGCTCACTGTTTACTGTCAGGATTGCAGGGAATGTAGTTGTTGTTGTCATTAATATGCAGCACGTCTGATTAGCAAAAATGTTGTCACTATATCCTCCATCTCCATTAAGTGCACCAACTGCAGTCCTTTGGAGTTCTTTATAAGTATCTTCCTGCTGAATGCTTGGAGACCATTTGGACTCTCTGTTCAGGAGGCAGAAGTTTGGTTCCCCACTCAACCTGTGAAACTCAGCTTACAAATGAGACAGGAGTTTGGTTCCCCACTCAACCTGTGAAACTCAGTTCATAAATGAGACAGGGGTTTGGTTCCCCACTCAATATGGGAAACTCAGTTCACAAATGAGACAGACTTAACATGGGAAACTTGTTCACAAAATGTGAAAAGTGCAAGAGAACAGACAAAACTGGCTTAAAACTGTCCTCAGTGTAATGGTACAAATTGGTACAAAAGTCTACAGCTGGGAAAAACTGCTATGCCGTCTGCATTGTCAGAAGTTTTGTCTATTTGTTGTTTTAGAAGTGTTACAGTCTTCCTTTTTAGCTCACCTGGCTATGGCAGGGTGAGCTTTTCTGATCGATGATTGTCCGTCGTCCGTCAACATTTTGATTCAAATGACATCTCCTCTGAAACCTCTAGGCCAATGTTGATAAAACTATGCAGGAATGTTCCTTGCATGAAGCTCTACCAAAATTGTTCAAAGAATTTCATTCCATGCAGAACTCTGGTTGCTATGGCAACAAATAGGAAAAACTTTAAAAATCTTCTTCTCTGAAACCACAAGGCCTAGAGCTTAGATATTTGGCATGTAGCATTGTTTAGTGGACCTCTACCAAGATTGTTCAAATTATGACCCCCGGGTCAAAATTGGACCCGCATGGGTGGGCACTTAGTTTTTGCATCTAAGGTATATATAGGAAAAACTTTAAAAATCTTCTTCTCTGAAACCACAAGGCCTAGAGCTAAGATATTTGGTATGTAGCATTGTCTAGTGGACCTCTACCAAGATTGTTCAAATTATGAGCCCCGGGTCAAAATTGACCCCGCAGGGGTGGTCACTTAGTTTTGCATAGGAATATATAGGAAAAACTTTAAAAATCTTCTTCTCTGAAACCACAACACATAGAGCTTAGATATTTGGCATGAAGCATTGGCTAGTGGACCTCTACCAAGATTGTTCAAATTATGAGCCCCAGATCAAAATTGACCCCGCACGGGGGGTCACTTAGTTTTACAAAGGCTTTAATGTAGGAAAAACTTTAAAAATCTTCATCTCTGAAACCACAAGGCCTAGAGCTTAGATATTTGGCAGGTATAATTGGCTAGCGGACCTCTACCAAGATTGTTCAAATTATGACCTTCGGATCAAAATTGACCCCGCACGGGGGGGTCACTTAGTTTTACATAGGCTTATATAGGGAAAACTTTAAAAATCTTTTTCTCTGAAACCACAAGGCCTAGAGCTTAGATATTTGGCATGTAGCATTGCCTAGTTGACCTCTACAAAGTTTGTTCAAATTCTGCCCCTGGGGTCAAAATTGACCTTGCCCGAGGGGGGATCATTTGTTTATATAGGCGTATATAGGAAAACTTATTTGGTATATAACATTATCTAGTGATCTTCCACCAGGCAAGTGGACTTGTACCAAGGTGAGCGATATAGGGCCATCTTGGCCTTCTTGTTAAACTTAATGTACAGAAAAAAACTCTTAAAGGTTCATAGACTCAGTTCAGTCTTGGTCAAAAACCGACTCTCGGATAACATCAATGTAGAATTCAAACCAAACTAGAGTTGACATTTATGCATAACATTGCAGATGTTATTGCTTAGACCAGGCCACACACTGTCTGCATCAGAACTCTCAGTCTGAGGAACGCTGAAACACCAAAACTCTGCAACTTTAAGCATAAAGTAATTTTCAAAAAGAAACAAATATGTGGGAAATTGTGGCAATGTTTAGATTTAAAATGTTAGTAAATATTTTTAGAAACATTCAACTTAATAGAGACTGTCATTGAAGTCATGGCCATGGTGTGTTAATAAGAGAGATATGGTAGTCATATAATGCAGCTTGTGTCATAAAATAGTTGTTAATCCTGCCTGCTTGCATTTTTATTCATTAAGAAAAATAATAGTACATCTTTAAAAACGTACTCCCAGAAACATTGTGAACTGAACAGATTTCCCAGGTAAATCATTATGAACATTTTACTGAAGTTTTTCACTTATAAATGGAAGTCTTATTAATAAAGTTTTAAAAACTATAAAGCAGTCATAAATTCCAAGAAGCCCCTGCAGTTTTGTGGAAAGTGAATGACAGATTAAAAAAGGCACCGCTTGTAAAATGTAAGATATAGAGTCTGAAATTCATTCTAAATTACTTATTAAACAGTATGATAAATCTATCCCATATGGGCAGAATGCACCATTTATATTGTTTCAAAATTTATTCATTTAGCAATCATTTTGTTGATTTGAACCTGCTGGCTTTGAACCAATTGATTCAATGTTATTTTAACTAAAGGGAAAATGGGTGAGATATTACCAGTTTTTTTTTGTGACCTCAGTGTTGTTGCCAAGATATTCAGGGAATTCCAGGGAGAACATTATAAAAACATGGAGGATGAAGGTATTATACCTTGAATAATGGTGGAAATTATACAAGAAAGAAAATTTAATTGAACTTTTCCTGAGAAAATTTCAAGCATTGGATTAAATTTTGCGAAACATTTTTTGTAGAAAATTATGATTCTTTGCAAGATAAATGAAAATGTATAAATGGAAACATGTTTCATCACTTGTACAGAAAAAAGTGTTTGGGAATCGTGGTTCCAGTAGTTATTGTTTCCATGCTTTTTGTTATGATGGATAGTTATTCTTGCTGTTAGTAATTGTGGAACAGTTTGTGATAGATAATAAGGTGTTTTTTATTGTTTCTTATTGTCTTGCTAATTGTTTTCCTCTCTCCTGGTTCGGATGAATGATTGTACAGTATTACTTTATGTTGACAGTGTCTTCTAGAATAGGAAATATGTAAGAGATATATGTGAAGCTATATGACTGTAATATGTGGTAAGTCTGTTTATATCATTACAAAATGGTTTATGACAAAGAAAGTATGGAGATGTATAAAGTTGTTTTTATAAAGATGGAATATACTGAGGAGTGTATTTTTTAGTACCTATTGTGCTAGACAAGTAAGCTTTTCATTTGCCAAGATTCTGAAGGAAACTGAGAGAGTGCAAGTTAGTATTTAAAGTGTCGAGATGAAGAAAAAATGCTTGAATTATAGTGGCCATCAATAATTATTTCAAAATATAAAAATGTCTTAATTTGAATGGCTCTTCTGCATGTTGAGGTTTTACAGCTATATTGACATTCTAAGCTGCATAATGTGAGAGAAGACATTCAGGGACTTCTGGAGCAAGCTTGTTGACAAAGTTGTGCTGACTGAAGTGCATTAAGATAGTGCAATATGATTGTATTTTTGTAAGATTACTTATTACAACTAAATTTGACATGCATCACTTTTCTTTTAGACGCTTTTACCTGCAGATTGAGCTATTAGGACCACTCACCGTACGTTGTATTGCGTC
Organism: Saxidomus purpurata; assembly: GCA_022818135.1. NCBI lineage: Eukaryota > Metazoa > Mollusca > Bivalvia > Venerida > Veneridae > Saxidomus > Saxidomus purpurata. The sequence goes on along the minus strand of JAFMSR010000011.1, from coordinate 9,746,258 downwards.
TGCTCATCCGTCCACCACTTCCTTCAAACGATGCATCTTCTCTGAAATTGCTGGGTCAATGTTGATGAAACTTGGCTGATATATTCCTTGCATTAAGATCTGTCAAAAGTGTTCAATTCAGAACTCTGGTTGCTATGACAACAAACATGATTCATTTTTAGCTCGACTATTCGGAGAATATGGAGAGCTATTACAGTCACTTGTGCGTCGGCGTCGGCGTCGGCGTCGGGTCTTCTTTGGTTAAAGTACAAATTATGGCCCTTGTTTGACTTTGAAAATTTGGTTAAAGTTTTGCCTGCTAGGTACTATCATGCACATATCTCAGTAACCACTTATGATATTGACTTGAAACTTTGTTCTTGTCTTTAGGGGTGTCATACAATCAAGGCAGATAACTCTTGAAAAAATTTAGTACAAATTATGGCCCTTGTTTGACTTTTGAAAATTTGGTTAAAGTTTTGCCTGCTCGGTACTATCATGCACATATCTCAGTAACCACTTATGATATTGACTTGAAACTTTTTTAATGTCTTAAGAGGTGTCACACAGTCAAGACAGATAACTCTTGTTTAAATTTAGTGCAAATTATGGCCCTTGTTTGACTTTGAAAATTTGGTAAAGTTTTGCATGCAAGGTACTATCATGCACATATCACAGTAACCACTTATGGTAGTTATATCAAACCTTGCAATAGTGTTCAGGGTAAATTTTGTATCAAACAATTAATTTACCAAAAATTAAATCTATTGTTATAGATTTTGACTTTTTTTATGATTCAACTTTCCTAGTTTATACTTAATAGTTAGCAGAATTTTGTTTTGCTATTACACTGATAAAAGTTTTGTTTTATTAGCAAACACCCACAATAGTCGAGCGTGCTGTCTTATGGACAGCTCTTGTTAAAATCTTCTTCTCTGAAACCACAAGGCTTAGAACTTATATTTAGCATGTAGGATTGCCTATTGGGACCTCTACTAAGATAGTTCAAATTATGAACCCCCCGGGTCAAAATTGACTCCCCATTTACATAGGCTATATAGGAAAAACTTTAAAAATCTTTGTCTCTGAAACAGCAACTTGCTATAATTTACTGCTTAGATATTTAGCATTTGGCATTGCCTAGTGGGCAGACCTCTATGAAGATTGTTCAAATCATGACCTACGGGTCAAAATAGACCCTGCCCTGAGGGGGTCACTTGATTTTACAATTAGGCTTATATAGCAAAAACTTCGTTAATCTCTGAAACCACAAGGCCTAGAACTGAGATAGTTGGCATGTAACATTTCCTTGTGGACATCTACCTAGATTGTTCAAATCATGATGTCTGGATCAAAATTGACCCTGCCTAAGGGATCACTTGATTTCACATAGACCTGTGTAGGGAAAATTTTAGAAAAATCTTGTCTAAAACCATTAAAGGGCCCAGAGCTTAGATATTTGGAATGAAGCATTGTGTTGTGGACATTGACCTTGTATGATAGCCAATGGTAGCCAGGTGAGTGATATAGGACCATCTTGGCCCTCTTGTAATATACAGATCTGAAAAAAAGTGTACTAAGAAAGGGTTCCTATATAGAGCCATCTGCTAGCTTCAGATTGTGAAATGTCTTCCATCACCTTTTGACTTACAAGAAAGATAGAAAGTGAGATGAAAGAAGAAAGTTGTCAACACCTCCACTGATCTGTCAATCATTCACTGACAGTTACATAATCCAGGCTAATCCCCAGTCTCATATCAGTATTTAGATATTTCGTTTTTTCTGGAACTTGATAGCATCTCCTCCAAGTAAAGTTTATCAGAATAATGTAGCTGATGCAGCAGTTTTAGCTGGGATGCTTCAAGCATGGGCATAAGTCTATCCCCTCTAGCAGTTGTGTTCCATACATCTAAACTGCGTTTTAAACCTCTACTTTCAGTTGAACAATATCTTAATAAATATTGACTTTTTTTTATCATAAAATGTTTCCAAACTTTTTTTCCGTCTAGAACTTTAAGGCCCAAAACTCGATCTTTTCCAGAATAAGAGAGAATGACACCACCTTATTAACACAGTTTCTTCATCTCCATAAAACTAGAATTACATCCTTTCATAAGCACTTGAAATTATGAAAGAACATCAGGAAAATCAGATCTTGAATGTTTGAATTAAAACTTTTACTAATTTTTTCTTTTTTTCATGTATATTTTTAGTAGTAGCTAGAGACTTGCTACTCGGGGCACATTTCTTCAGGTCATGGCGTTTTGTTTCCAAAGTTTGAAATGTTTTGCTGCGCAAGCTGGAATAACTCAAAATTTTCGGATCAAATCCTGGTGTGGTCATAACAAATTTGTCTTAATTTTTTTCCAATTAATTGCACCAATGGCTTTTGCAACGATCAGCATTTAGTTCAGTAGTTTTATTATTTCTTTAGATTATCAGATGAGGAAATTGTTTGGTGAGAAAGAGCATGCTTGTTTTGAAATGTCAAATTATACTAGATAGATTAGGCGAGGGGTGAATGCTGTCAGGGCACCTGCTGTGTTTGAGAGAAGATTTCACCACTGCATTTAGTAGTGTTCATACACTTAGAGCAGCTTGTTAGGGGCTGCAGCATTTTGTTACAAAGGGATGCTAGATGTCTGTGAAATATCTGAAAGGATTCTATGAAATACAATGTTGGTAGAGGTAAGAATTTCTATTTATCGCAGGTTGCCATTATATCATTCTGCCTGTCAAATTTTGTAAATTATATTTTAAGATAATCCAATGTTTATAAAGTATTGCAGATTATTGTACCAGCTCATGAGACAGATCTGCTTTTATAATGTTTAATGGTTGCTATAAAAAGGTAATAAAGCATGGATGATGATTGTGGTTTGAACTACATTAAAGGTAATAATTGTGTTCTATTGGTCATTGCTGCATTGTGATGTGATGTTAGAACTCCTTGCTGGTCTGGTTCAGGATTTTTAAAACACAATTTGTACATATTGCCTAGATGATAAAATTCATTTTTATGGGGAGTAAGTTTTATTTTACAATGCACTTAAATTAGCATTAAGTACTTGCATTTTTATGATGAGTAAATTTTAATGTACTATGCATTTTACCTGATAGGCTCTCATATTTAAATGAGAAGTTAGCACTTAAACTGACAGGCACTTAATTGTTATAGTTCTATCATTAATACAGTAACGTTCCGATCATAAGACCATCCTCCGGACCAGCGTAAAGTGGTGCTTTTTAAGTCTATAACATTGAAATGGTCTTTTTAGCGAGACAAAAATTTACTGTAAAATGGGCTGTTAATTGGTTCCAAAATGTTTGGTCTTTATATCATTGGCGATCTTAATATTGGGTGTGATTTAATAGTGGAACTTTACTGTATTTAGTTGGTTCCTGTATAGATCCATCTTGAAAATTTCTGAAAAAGATTTAAAACAACAAATTAGACTTTGTAAACTGTATAGTTTCACTTTTCGCTATCTGCAGCTGAAAATATTTCACCAAAACTTATTTTAAAGTCTCGGAATCTTTTCTATGAAACATTAGTGGTAACCCTGATGATCGAAGATTAGAAAGTATTTAATAAAGGTCAGTTGGAATAAATGAGTATGCAAGAACCATAATGCTGCTATCTACCTGTTTAAAACTGACATATTGTGGGATTGCATTTTGGCCTTAACTATTGCCATTGACAGTTATCATGCCTGAATCGTATTCTACAGAAGGTGACATACGTGTGCCATGGAACACTGATGGCAGTCTTGGAAACACACTAAGCAGTGGCAAGGAATGCCACAGAGTTCTTAATAACTTGGAAAAAAAGGCAAAAAATGATAATTTAATATTATTGAATCCGTAAATTTATGCTAAATTGAATCTATATCTCATGTGCCATGTGAAGAAGCACAACCAATCAATGTATGTAACCTCATAAAAGCCACACTGAAAAAAAAAATTAAGTGTTGTCAGTAGACAAGAGCTCACTGAACAATCACATTTTAACTGTGACTAATTTAAATTTTGCAAGACAACTGTATGTCAACATAGTCATCAAGTATTAAAACAATAATCTCTTAGGTGAGCATGGCTTTTCTTGTTTCTATTGTTACCATGTGCAAGCTCAAAAGACCGCCTTTAAACAGTGCTTGAAAGTGAAAGTTTTGCACTGTCTGATCCTGTTGCAACACTGGTTGAACTCAAGATAGTACATACACTTGACAATGAAAGTGCAAAAAGTACTACTGCAGAAAAAACCACATACTTATAAAAATTCTGTACCATCTGATCATTAACTGATTCTCCGCCTGTTTCTTCAAAATATTAATGCACTTGTTAAACTCTTGTTGACAAAGAACATCTTTTCATATGTTTATATTGATTTATAATGTTTATTCGAAAATATTCTATTTTTTCTGGACTTCTTAGCTTTCTTTGAAGTTGGAAGTCTGTATCTTCAAGTGCCTCATTTATTTAGGTTGTTTGTAATTGATGATGATGATGATAATATCTAAGTAGCTGAAGTAGCCCGTACCTATCTGTCATTGCCCCTGGAAGCAGGATTCATATGTCAGCTTTATCAAACTTATCAAAGATTTGAGATAACACAACACCCCCAGCCAAATAGGCTTATAAGTTTCAAAGAGAAAATGTGGAGACTTGACCATGCCATGTGGTAGTGCAATATATTACTTTATTTAGGTCAATAAAATATCAGCCTGAAAGTTTCTCAGGAAAATTATAGATCAGGTATATAAGATAAAGAAAGGAAGAAAAATCAGTAATGCCCTGACAGTTCATCAAAACTTTAATAGTAACATAATCATGAAATGGGCAGTGAGTGCATATAGTTTAAAAACTGCAAGCTTCATTCACCAGCATTGTCATGTGCTTTGAGAATAATTTAATGCTGTAAAATTAGGCAGTGGAATGCTTGAGCTATCACAAGATTCTACCAAAATGACATACAAAGAACAATTTCTCTATCACATGCTTTAATAACATAACAAGTGATAAAAATCCTATGAAAGCAATTTCATGAGTTTCTAATAATTTCATGATGATCTATAGTAGAAAGGGTCAAAGGTTGTACTTGTTTGGAATCAGGCATGAATCTTGACAGGAGCTGATAGAAATGAAGAACATGTTCTGATACAGGAGCCAGTCAATTAGCACAGGGTAGTGGCTAGTAACTTGGAATGGACATTTTTTTCTGTTATTATCTGATAAAACAGGATAAGACTTGGAGCTCTTGTACTTTGTCAGGTTTGTTTTTTTATTCGTTTTGTTACACAAGAAGTTATCGTTTAAAAACAGTATTCAAAACCATCCTATTCAAATTTACAGATATACTTTGATATACTGTTCATGTTTTACAATGCTCTTTAAAACGTTTTCACTTTTAGTTTCGAGTGATTCGGGATCCTCTCTCATTTTAAGCCCAATAGAATCAAATCTTTTGGAAAGTTTTATTTACGTCTAAAAATTCCATTTCAGCAGACTGTTAATATAAACATTTACCTTTTGACCAGGTCTACTGCTGGGAGGCTGGAGTCTTGTTTCTATTTGCATGTTTATTTAATGTGGACTTGAGAAATAATCACTGGATTAAACAGAACACTGGGTGGCAGGGTGGGTGGAGATTTCAGCATTCTGGTAATACATGTCTTTGTTTTCTTTATCACCTACACTAATGAGAAATAAATGTAAAATTGTTTAAATAAATAGACACAGGTGGCCATCTTGCTTTCTCTGTGTGTTTTCTGTAGTTACTTTGATACATGGCATGCTGAAGTGTGAAATGTGCTAAAACTGCTGAATTACCAAGGATAAATACATGTGCCTCTCAGTGGCGAGTACATGTTTTTTCTTTGAACATTACCACTTCAAAGACATTCATGCATGTTTTCTAAGTAACCAGAGTTTCATAAATTTAAAGTGACATACATGTTTTTAATCAAACATGCAGTCATAGATGCTGTGTGAAATGATAAAACATCAAGGTCATTCTTCTAAGGGTTGGTGCATTGGGAGCAATTGTTTTACTTTTTTCTATCCTTTTTTAAGAGACAAACTGTGTGAAAGAAAATCCCAAGTGTAATTCATCACTTTTCATGTTCATGACTTTATTAATTAAGCCATTGAAGTTATGGGGCATGATCATGGTTTCAGTTTTATAAAACTGTGAATGTGGAACCATGACACCTATGCATAGACCACATGGGCACAGGTCTTCACTTTCTGCCAAATACCTCAGAACTTGTGAGGTATTCCCAGAAATTCATTACTGTCTAGTTTAAAATAATGACTGTTGCTTGCCCCCCATGGCAGGAGTGACAACTATCCAATACATCTTGTAAACCAGTCCACAGGAAACACAAGTGTCAAGAAATGCCAAAATCTTGTGAACCAGTCTAGTTTATTTAGATGCCTAGTGACTTTAATGACCTCTGCTCTCTTGTTAATAAATGATTTAGTGCTATTAGCAGTAATTTTCCATCAATTTAAATGTGCTTCTGTGAAGGGTCTCAGATATCTGATAAGATTCTGCAAAATTACTGGATACTTGAAGAGTTACTCTTTCGTGCAGTCCCTGGCTTGTAGTTAGACCAGAACCTGTGCGTTTATTATTGCCTTGTATTTTCACATTGTAAGCATTTAGTGGATTTTGACCATACAGGTCTGCTTGTTTAGGCGTAAGTTGTTAGTCTATGATACTAAATACAGTCTAGTTCCTGTAACAAGAATCTTTGTAGGTGACTTTTGCAGTTTGTGGGACAGGGGGACTGTAATATGGGCCTATTTTTAGTGTGTTTGATTTCCTAATTTTGTTACACTAGTATAGTGAAAAGAGGGACATAGAATTAAAAGCTTGAAAAGACTTTTGTATGGCGTATTAATGGTAAAGAGCATGGTTCAGTAAATGTGTCAAAGGTAAGAACATTGCATGTGGAATCTAGCACAATTAATAAAAAACAAAAATCCAGGGTTGACCCAAAAACTGTGGTAACTTGTATGAAATATATAGAAGGACTTATTACAGTTTTGCGGTCAACCCTCGTTAAATAGCTGTCACTGAAGTGATGGCCAGTGCAGTGCTGTTGTACCAGTTGATGATTTCAGACATGACTATAGTCGTGACTATAGAACTTGGCTGTGACTATAGAACTTGGTCGTGACTATAGAACTTGGCTTTGACTATAGAACTTGGTCGTGACTATAGAACTTGGTCGTGACTATAGAACTTGGCTGTCACTATAGAACTTTGTCATGACTATAGAACTTAGTCATGACTATAGAACTTTGCCGTGACGTGACTATAGAACTTGGTCGTGACTATAGAACTTGGCCATGACTATAGAACTAGGTCGTGACTATAGAACTTGGTCGTGACTATAGAACTTGGCTGTGACTATAGAACTTGGCTGTGACTATAGAACTTGGTCGTGACTATAGAACTTGGTCGTGACTATAGAACTTGGCTGTCACTATAGAACTTTGTCATGACTATAGAACTTGGCTGTGACTATAGAACTTGGCTTTGACTATAGAACTTTGTCGTGACGTGACTATAGAGCTTAGTTGTGACTATAGACCTTGGTTGTGATGTTATGGTTTTGGTTTTGCTATCTGTAGCTTCAAGTTGTGACTATTGAACTTGTCTGTGGTTTAATATGGCTTATTGTGACCATGTACCTACGGCTTTGACAGGATGGCTTTTTTGTTGTCCTTGGACTTTTTGTGACTGAGTGATGGTGTTTTTGTGGCCATCAGAAAATGTTTTGATTGTCAATAACAAAATAAATAAGGAATGGCAAAAAGGCGCACAACACTAATTGTGTTTGTAAAGTGGAGATTTGTACAGTTGTTTCTATGCATGCACTCTAACATGTAATTCACATCCTCAGGATATTTGGCATGCAAAATGAATTTTAATTAAAACTGCAGAATTTGATTACAGGCATTTACATGTTTATTGGTATTCAAGGCTGCAACATGCAAAGTGTTTTTTGTTACAAGTTCAATTTTCAAAAGAATAATGTGTGCTGATGATTCAGTATCGGAAGTATTTATAACAACTGTTCAAATATTTTATATTTTGTTTCAGCCATTTTTGCTGAGATTCATGTTTTCATGTTTGTTGAAAGAGAAAACCTTTAGACAATGATTATGCTTGAACGTAGTAACTAGTTTAGAAAGTATAGCGCACTTGGCTACATTTTTACATAGGCCACAATGTCACTTTTGGCCAAAGAGTAATTGTTGGACCTCTTGAAATATAGAAGTAAACAAAAACCAAGATCTGTTGAGGTTCCTTTTCATTAGTAGTTGCTTACAATAGTCAGTTGATCTGAAGGGTCGTTGGGTGCGTCGTCTGAAGATCACATAAGAGGCAGAGCCCACATATCAACCATCTGTTATAGTGGTTAGGGTAAGAGCACTAGAGTTCAGCGAGTTACAAAAAATGTATAGTTATATACTGTTTATTTACAAGTTAAACAACACCAAATGAAAGAAGGGGGGGGGGGGGGGGGGGGGGGGGGGGGGGGGGGGGGGGGGGGGGGGGGGGGAGGGGGGGGGGGGAGGGGGTTTTTGGATTTTTATTTTTAAATTTAAAAAAAAAATATTTTTTTTTTTTTTTTTTTTTTTTTTTTTTTTTTTTTTTTTTTTTTTTTTTTTTTTTTTTTTTTTTTATATTTTTTTTTTTTTTTTTTTTTTTTTTTTTTTTTTTTTTTTTTTTTTTTTTTTTTTTTTTTTTTTTTTTTTTTTTTTTTTTTTTTTTATTTTTTTTTTTTTTTTTTTTTTTTTTTTTTTTTTTTTTTTTTTTTTTTTTTTTTTTTTTTAATTTTTTTTTTTTTTTTTTTTTTTTTTTTTTTTTTTTTTTTTTTATTTATTAATTAAATTTTTTTTTTTTTTTTTTTTTTTTTTTTTTTTTTTTTTTTTTTTTTTTTTTTTTTTTTTTTTTTTTTTTTTTTTTTTTTTTTTTTTTTTTTTTTTTTTTTTTTTTTTTTTTTTTTTTTTTTTTTTTTTTTTTTTTTTTTTTTTTTTTTTTTTTTTTTTTTTTTTTTTTTTTTTTTTTTTTTTTTTTTTTTTTTTTTTTTTTTTTTTTTTTTTTTTTTTTTTTTTTTTTTTTTTTTTTTATTTTTTTTTTTTTTTTTTTTTTTTTTTTTTTTTTTTTTTTTTTTTTTTTTTTTTTTTTTTTTTTTTTTTTTTTTTTTTTTTTTTTTTTTTTTTTTTTTTTTTTTTTTTTTTTTTTTTTTTTTTTTTTTTTTTTTTTTTTTTTTTTTTTTTTTTTTTTTTTTTTTTTTTTTTTTTTTTTTTTTTTTTTTTTTTTTTTTTTTTTTTTTTTTTTTTTTTTTTTTTATTAATTTTTAAAAATTTTTTAATATTTTTTTTTTTTTTTTTTTTTTATATAATAAAATTTTTTTGTTTTTTTTTAATAAAATTTTTTTTTTTTTTTTTTTGGAGATTTTTTTTTTTTTTTTTTTTTTTTTTTGGATATTAAATTTTTTTCGGGGGTATTCAAAAAAAACATATTTGTTTGGACTACATTTTATCCAACAGATTTCAACCATCTTGTTAATCTAGGTACCGTGAAGAATGATTTCTCTATAAGACAACATTACTGTCATATAAATTATGTCAACTATTTCACCTTTATGAAAAATATAAACCCGCAAATAGTCGTAAGGGCTTTTGGAAGACTTGTTATTGCATTGTTTTTTAGAGTGCCATGTGCACAGTGCATGAGCTATGAGGATCGTTCTCACTGTGCGGCATACGTTGTACGGTCCGTTCACATTTTCCTTCAAACGACCACTAGGCTTATGTTGTTGAAACTTGGCAGGGATGTATCTTCCATGAAGCCCTATCATAATTGTTCAAATTATTCTATTGCCATGGCAACATACAGGAAAAACTTTAAAAATCTTCCTCTCAAGAACAGGATGGCCCAGACTTAAGATATTTTGCATAAGGCATTGCCTAGTGGACCTCTACCAAGAGTGTTCAAATTATGACCCCAGGTCAAAATTCAACCTGCCTTGGGGGTCAGTGTATTTAACTTAGGTTTATATAATTCTCTGAGGGGGAATAATGCAAATTCCTGACATTTGTAAAGTGTTGGAGTAGTCTCCCTTTTGTCCCTTTTGCATGCGGCTTACATATAAGAAAAACCCTTCTCTGAAACCTTAAGACCTAGAGCTTAGATATTTTGCATGTATCAAATTGCTTACAGGACTTCTACCAAGATTGTTCAAATCATGACCCCCTGGGTCAAAATTGACCCCACCCAGGGTGGCACTTGGTTTTACATAGGCTTTTATAGGAAAAACAGAAAAAAATCTTCTTTTCTGAAATATCTCAAGGCCTAGAGCTTAGATATTTATCATGTAGTATTGCTAGTGGACCTCTACCAATCTTTTTCAAATTATGACCCCATGTCAAAATTGACCTTCCCCAGGGGGTCACTTGACTTTTCATATGCTTATATAGGGAAAACTTCGAAATCTTCTCTCAAACCACATGAAAGGAACTTAGATAATTTAGCATGTAGCATTGCTTGGTGGACTTCTATCAAGATTGTTAAAATGATGACCCCTGGGTCAAAAATGACCCGGCCCAAGGGGGCCACTTGAATTTGCAGGCAGAACTTCAAAAAGCTTCTTGTTGAGAATCATAAGGCTTAGATATTTGGAATAAAGCATTATGTAGTGGTTTTCTATGAATATTGTTCAAGTCAGTATTTTTGAAACCAAAGTTATAGTTTCCATGATTTATCAGAAACTGTTATAATTAGGTGAATAATCAGAATATACTTAGTATTTTTTCTTGTTTCTTTTTCATTTCTGGATATACAAGCTTCTATTCATTTATACAACATCAAAGGAAATGTTTAATTTAATTTAACTGATTTTAAAAGGTTACAGATTAACATTTGTGTGAATAATCACTTTTATGAGGGCACCTGCTGACTTGCTGTATGTTTTGGTTACTGTGGAGAAACAAATGTTCTTTGTACAGACAAGGCTGAAGAGTGCATTGTAGTAAACACCTAGTGTTCATTTTAAGACTTGAAACACTGCTGGTGGAAATTCCATGTTTAAAAATAAAATGTTCAATTAGTATGTAATTGATGTGTTTCCTGAAGTAATTCATTGTCTATTTACATGTCACCCCCACCAGAGAGAGATATACTGTTTGTACCCTGTCCGTCTGGATGTCTGTCAACTGTCAATCTTCATTAAACTTCTCAATAACTTGAGATCCATTTGACCCACATTCTTTAACCTTCATAGGATGATTGGTGTTATTGAGTAGATGACCCCTATTGTTTAAGGGGAAGTATGTCAAAGGTCAAGGTCACAGGGTCCCCTTAAGTTTGAAAATTATTTCTGCCCAATAACTTGAGATCCATGTGACCCACAATCTTCAAACTTCATATGCATGATTGATCTAATTGAGTAGATGATCCCATTGTTTTTTGGGGGGAGGGGGGTCAGTAGGTCAAAGGTCAAGGTCATATTGACTGTTACACTAAATTTTCCCCTATTGCTATGCAGTGGGGTAGACATGCATTTTTTTCCAAAACAGCTTCTAGCTTTGTCTGAAAAACTAAGATAAAAGGGAACAATATTAAATTACATTAATATGTAATGAAGAGTTTTTTAAAATAAATTTACAGACTTCTAGTGAGAAATAGGGAATTTATGTTTGAAAATTGTTTATATTATAATTATATATTTAGTTGAAGATTGATCTGTTTTCTTTCTTCTTGTTTGTTATGCTGATACTTAAAAGTAGATGACATGTACAAAGGAATTGTTATAAATAACCACATCTACATTCTTCTTATAACAATAAGGAATTCCTGGGTACCATTCCACAATTTATGGTACAGTTATGATAGTGTGTATGAATTCCAGGTGGATGCTGTTTAGTGCAGCCAGAGATAACTCCTGAATGACTTAAACTAAAATAATCTATGCTTGTATGAATTGTCTCCCTTAGTAATGTATTTTTTTCTGTATTTTTCAGGTAAGTTGGCTTTACATCAGATCTGTGTGGTTTAGGGGAAGGATGCTGTCCTGTTGGTATGAGAATAAGTATGGAAGTATTGGAATAAGTATGAATCTTTACTGTACAACTTCAGCACTAAGGTTTGAATCTGCTACAAGAAAATATTTCATTGCCTATTTGGAGTTAAAACTAAGTTAAGAAAAAAAAAATTTAACTCTAAGTAACCTTGCTATAAGAGATAAATTGTTGTTAGTATAGAAACAACATACTGATTACACTCACAATTTTTATGTCACTTTGCAATATATAGATGCTTTTAATTGTCAAAACTGGTTTTAGTTTTTGATGTCACTTTACCACACTCAGATTTTTTCAATTGTCAAAGTTATATAATGGTTTTGTTCTCAATGGCACTTTAGAACATTCAGATATTATTAAATGTCAAAGTTGGTTTTGGTTTTTCGATATCACTTTACAACATTCAGATGTTTTAAATTGTCGAAATGAACATATTGTTTAAACAGCTATATAAAGACGAGATACCTTATTCCTTTTTTTATACCTTATTGAGTGCACTTTCTTTTGTAAACTAATGTCCTTTTATATGATGTTCAAATTACTGATGGCAGTTGCTGGGTATATTTCCAAGCTGTTGCTGCCTCACAATTATGTTCATGACTTCTTAAGGATAAAGGACACATTGTCTAGAGTCCACAAGCTTCCAAGCTTACTTGACATGGTTATTATACCTAGATATCCTTTCTGACTACAGGTCAAGGCCGGGGCTGAAATTATGTCTCCTTCATAGAATGTGGGGGAGATGACTGTACTTCAAAATCCCCTTGGTCGGAATCCCCTTGATCCCAAAATGGCATAGTAGTCATAATCCCCTCAATGGATTTTACAAGTTGAAAAGCATATATTGAATGAAACTTTTTACTAAATGTTTTATTTGTCTCTAGTTTTACCTCAATATAGTGAACGATTGGAAAAATTTAAAATTATTGAAATTACAATGTAAAATCCATTGAGGGGATTATGACTACTATGCCATTTTTGGACCAAGGGGATTTTGTCCAAGAGGACTTTGAGTGTCTCCCGGGGGAGATATATTGTTTTTGCCATGGATGTCTGTCTGTCTGTCCATCTGACATAAGTTTTTGTGTAAAAAACAACCCTCTAGTTAACTTTAAATTACAGCAACTGAAGAGGCATTCAAATCAGGGACTTAGTAATTAAACATATTTCCCTCTCTGTAAAAGCTACTATTTAGAATTTGAAAAAAAGTATTCTCTGAAATTTGTAAGGTTGATTTATCTTGTCTCAGTATCTGTTTGCAAACAGGTTTGCTCTGTGGAGCTGATCAAATACAATGAAAAACAAGCAAAGAAATAAAAAGCAACAAAAACGTTATTGCAAACAAGAGAGAAGTAGTGACAGTTTCTCCATTTTGGGGTTTCTTAATTCCACCATAAATTCCATGGAGTCTCCTTTATTTCTTCTACAAGCCTGATATATTGCTGGAAAGTGATTTGTTAATAGTTTGGTAATGATGATATTTTGTGGGGAAACAACCAGGGAAGGGAATTTTTATTTGCTGTCGGGTCTCGGAATCACGGAGGTTAATCCTGGGATATTGATTTGTCGTGATTATAAACAGGCGTATTTCTCTTATTTGACATGTTTTAGGAAGCCTTCAAGATCTTTTAAACGAACTTGTTGATGTGAAATTGCTAAGGTTGGTGATTCATTCCTGTTTACGGAAATGATATGCTTAGACAACTATTGACGGATGAAAACAGATTGTTTAGTTGCTCATGGGCAAACAAATATCTCTGATATTTATTAAAGGAGCTGTTGCATTATTATTAGGCAAATGAAAAATGCGATTTCAATCTTGCTTTCATGTTGTCAGAATTTGAAGGAATTTATTTTTTATTTTTTACACTTTTGTCTTGACTATTAAAAAATTGTGCAATCTGTAACACTTGTCTGAATTTAGTTCAAGTTATGCTGCTATGTGTACTTGAAAAAGGCCCTTGTTAAAGTTTTGTGTGCAAAAAATGCTATTTCAAAATGTAATGCAGGGATGGGGTTAAAACTTTACCCAAGTCATAACATCAAGTCCTATAATTTATACGTGGATTTTGGAAAAATGATTCTCCTTAAAGCAGCTAAAGTTTTGCATACAAGTTGCTACCTCCCAAACTACAGCCCATATTGTATTGAAACTTCATGTTAGTCTTTGACATGGTTAAGCATCCTTGGCAGAAACAGTCCCATAATTTTGTAAAAATGCCATTTCGGCATGGCGAAGGCTTGTGGTGAGGGAGTCATGAGTTTAGGTATAGCTTAGGCTTGTGGTGAAATACTTCAGTTAGGCATGGCTTAGGTTAATGGTATAGGACTTCAGTTAGGCATGGTAAAATCTTGTGGTGAAATACTTCAGTTAGGCAAGGCTTAGGCTTGTCATAGTGAAGGACTTCAGTTAGGAATGGCTTAGGTTAATGGTATAGGACTTCAGTTAGGCATGGTAAAATCTTGTGGTGAAATACTTCAGTTAGGCATGGCTTAGGCTTGTGGTGAAGGACTTCAGTTAAGAATGGCTTAAGTTAGTGGTGAAAGACTTTAGTTAAGAATGGCTTAGGCATATGGTGAAGGACTTCAGTTTAGGCATCATTCCGGCTTAGGCCTGTGGTGGGAAACATCAAGAGACAGCCTATTATCATAGGGTTCTCAGTCTAGTAAAAAGAATCAGCTATTGATCAGTAATCACTTGAAAATATAGTCAATGCAATCTAGGAACAGGTTAAGACAATTTGTAGTTGATTAAGGTTATTTCAGTGTACAACCACTTGTTTGTCAAAATTCAGGCACATCTCTGAAATCTTGTAGATTTCCTTTGCTTCAAATCCTTTGATGTGTATCATGCTAATCTAGAGAATGAATAGAATAATTGTTTCAGTTGAGGATTCCAGAGATTATTTGTTGATTTTAATGGATTATTGAAGTCTGCTGGAAATTTCTAAATGGTTAACATATATAATTATCATGTTGTTTGATTTGTGATAGCCAGGAACAAGCCTATAGCATTAGTGGTTCTTTCAAGACCAAATATACCACATTGACAGTAAAAGAGAACTATTCGCAGTAAATTAAGTTTGCCTGTTACCTATATTATGTCAAAACTATCCTTCTTTTTGCTATTGGTAAATTATAATGCTGTCTCAGATATTGGCAACCATTGAGAAATACTCATTTGAAATTTCTGATCTGTTATTTTTACATAGAACAATTTTCTTTGAAGTTTTTTGAGCAACAGCAAGTCCCAAGATATTAAAAGAGATTTTCTGTTTTCAGTAACACAGGTGTCTCAAGTCTCGGTTAGTGAAATGAAATCTGATGACCAAGGTGAACAACTCTTGCATGTAATAATATCAGTTATGTTATCCAAAATGTCCGAAAATGTGTATAAGAATTGAATACTGGATCAAGCTATAAAGTGCGTGTTTCAGACTTTCTCAAGTTTAAAAATGACCAGTTTGAAGATTGTGTTCAATAAAATGTTGCCTGGATTTATCTAGAAATGATGGTAATTCTGTAAAATACATCTTGAAACTGTTTAAACACTGCAAATGTCCCGTTGGGTTATTTCTTTGAGAATGATTGGATAATGGGCGATTTGAAATTGCCTCTGTAAATAGACAAACGATTATTGTCATACAAAAATCAAAACTTGAGTGTCCATATTGACTTTATAATGTCATAAAGTACAGCCTGCTATTTGTTGGACAAGTGTTTTCAAACATAATGTGTTTGCATTCTCCAAGTTTTGTCAAAGAAAACATAGAAACAACTTGTAGGTGTCTGTAGTGGACGAGATTTTTTGCCAGATTTTAAACTGATACAGAATCTTTAGATCTTGTTCTGCTATGTTAGGTCAGCAAAAAAAAGCTGAAAATGTTGAGTACTACATTTCATGGACCATTTGTAAGAATTATTGTTGCTTGCCAACAAGCTATGGTCTGACATTGCCACATCCCAGACTCAGTTTTCCTGATAAATTGAGCCGAGTTCAGCACAATAAAAATTACATTGCAATGTAGATGAGATCTGTGCAGGACAGTGAAATTCAGGAATCATTTTATGCAAACGCACTTGACAACAAAATGAACTAACTCCTTCCCAACAAGTAGTCATGTACGTGCCAGGCATGTTTGCATAAGAAAAATGGTTACGAAGTCTGCCAGGCATGTTTGCAAAAAGATGGTTACGAATTATTTCGTTGCACCAGTAGGGTAATGGAATGTAAAAATCCATTGAAATTGAAACCGCTCTGAGTTAAAACTTGTTTCAGAATGGAGCCGGCTTGTAGCCAACTGTCCTGCTCATGATACAATTCTGCAGATTTTAACAGATTTGGTTTTCACAAAGAATTTACGCACAATATGCATTTCTTTTAAAGTGATTGCGGAGGTTCTGTATATATGTAAACTTGGAGAATTATTCCATGTGTGCTCTGATTGTTGTCTCTGTTAATAACATTAAACACCTCTGTCTACTATGCTAATGGAAGATTATGTGATTTAAGAAATGAAAATTTATATGTCTGCCTTGGCTTTGAAAGGCTTAAGTTAGAACTTAACTTATTGTATGTCAGTTGTAGACAGTTTTCTGAAGTCTCGTATAGCTGTATACAATAGGTCACCATCACGTTCCAGATGCATGAAGATGCATGAAGAAGAGCCCACAGTACCAGGTTTGCAGTATAAGACATTGCAAGACAGTAACAGTTTTATATGATTTCAAATGCTTAAGATTGGTACTGTTTTGTAAACACTTGGTAGCACCATTTTAGGTAGTTCAGGTTTTATAGAATTTTGACATAACTGTGAGATATGTATTTCTATGTCATAGATCTTTCCTCTCTGTCTATGGGTTGCTAGGTTTTTTTGACAAACACTTGATTATACCCCAGGGAAGTACCCCAGGGACGTACCCCAGGGACGTACCCAAGGGACAACAATTTTGGTTAACACTGCAACTCTTGTACATATCTGATATATTAAAAATAACAGTTGAAAACCAGTTACAATTGATATTTTTCGATTGAATACAGTGTAAGGCCAGTGGCAGTACATGATGTGAATATTATAAAGACGGTTTGTTCATTAAATACTCTCGGAGAAATATTCGTCTCTTCAGGCATATTGTAATTGAGAATCTAGAGTAGCAAGGAATTCCATTTTATACAAGTAATAACTCAGCAGAATTAAACAAACTTGTTTCTAGTGTTTGTTTGAATGACAGAGTTCGTATCAATTTCTGCGGGCAATTTCCAGAATCTATATCACAGAAAATCATATAGAAGATGATGCACTTCCGACCATGGCACAATATTTACTTTTTTAAAAACCTTTTGAATAATATCCTTGACTTTGATGGATGAGCGTGATTACTTTATGCCGATATATTCCTGCAAACTTCCGTGGTACATAGATTTAGTCAGGATCATAGAGCTGTTTTCATTAGAACTGCTGGTATTGGTGTCTTGGTTATTTGTCAAGTTCTGACATGCCTTATCAATATTGAAGGCTTTTGATTGTCTATTGGAGGTTTAATCTCCGTATTAGATGTCACATCAGAGAAACAATTGTTGCATTATGGGAATAAAATGTTTTTAATATAAGTTCGAACATTGATTTTCTAGCCCAGTAAGCTTTTGAGACATGCCTTAGAATAAGAAGACTTAAAGCTCCTGAAAGCTTAGTTGTAAAATCAGTTATTCTACCATTTTTTTTAGCTCCATTAGAGCTATATTTTTTGACTAGATGAGAAAAACTGGTTATTAAAAATGTTCCTTTTTTTTGCAAGCTGGTTGCCATGGAAACCAACTTAACATTGTTTTGACTTCTTTGAGATGAAACTTGGTATGTAAGATAGACTGCATGGAAGGCTAGCTTGGGATTACATTCAGCTTTAAAGTTGAGGTCAAAGTCAAGGTCACTTCTGCTGAAAGTAGAAGAACTGTTTCAAGTCAATAAGTTCAGTGATGATTCTTGAAGGTCAGTCATATTGAAACTTGGCGTGTAGATTGTTCGTAATGAATTCATGTTAAGGTCACTGATGCTATAAAAAGATGGTAAATAGTTGGTAAGTATGTTTGAAACTTGGTCTGTAATTTCCATAGTGTATAATAGATTATATTCAAATTTATTCATTCTCGATTGCGAAACAAGTTCTTACAACTTAGATTAATCGCTATCAAGACTCACTTCAGATGGAAAGGCAAATATGGAAATATCTGTGACTTGTCTTAGGACACTACTGCCATGGCAATGGTGTGGATCGAACCCAGGACCTCTAAAGGTGAATGCCCTACAACTGCACTAAGATCGCTGTGTGTGTCTTGGACATGAAGGTCTCTGTATAATATTATTATAAAAATAATAGAAAAATAATGATAATAATAATAATAATATAATAATAATAATAATAATAATTATGGTAAAGACTTTATTTAAAGATGCAATGCAGTTGAGTCTAGCCCAATCTTCTCTTTTAGACTCTTTTAGACAAGACACAAAACTTAACAAACAATCAAACAGACAGACAAAAAGGTTCAATATATATACATAGCAATCATTGCAAAAAAGAAAACAACAAAAAATGAGAACAATAACAAATATGTCACATAAAATAACCTATCAGTAGGTCTCTATATCAAGTGTGTGCCAACAAAGTTTGTTTTGAGAAGAAAGTTCTCGAATAAGCCAAGTATTTACTTTTAAAACTTTGAAGATTTTCTGCTTCGTGGACCTCAATTGGTAATGCATTCCAGATTTTTGTTCCTAAGGGTTTTTGGTTGACATAGGTTCAGTTTAGAGTTTGTTGATTTGAGATTACATTTTAGAATGTTATGACTATGCTTAAATTTGTTTTGTAAATAGTGAGGACATAAAAAAATTTATATTGTTTATTAACTATAATTGACTGCTTATATTTGACTCTGTCATGGAAATTTCATTCAGTTTAATTGCAGAAACAATTCCGCTGAAGGGGCATCAAATTCTTTGTCTAGGATAATCGTAACTGCTCTCTTCTGAAATCTAATAAGAGAATCAACTATATCAGAGCTTTCCCCAGATAGAACGGCAATAATCTCGATGAGGTAATATATAAGCATTGAGAAACAGTTTGCGAAACTGGAATATGTATTAAATAAAAAATTGACAGGCAGTTTGTGAGTAATATCTAAAGTTAAAATAGTTTGTGCTTGTCTTTATGTGTGTAGGAAGGGTGTCTTGTCTGTTCGTCCATTCATAGAAACATCCTGAAAACTGCTCATTTACTTATTGACCTAGAGTCACCAAACTTTATACAAATGTTTGTTCTGGGATGAGAATTTTGTAAGTACCTGGGTTTTGCTTTTAGCTCTACTGAACAAAGTCCAGAAAGTCCAGCAGAGTTTATGCTATGATTATAAATCCAAACATGCATTAAGTAAACTTCTATCAGTCAAATCCAAAAGGGGTCCTTGAAACCATTTTGAAAAAAAAAATCACCTTCAACTGTTCGCCAGGAGAAAAAACCTTTAATCAAAAAAAACAAAATTTCATTAACCGCGCTATCACTGACGTAA
Source organism: Saxidomus purpurata (assembly GCA_022818135.1). Lineage (NCBI taxonomy): Eukaryota > Metazoa > Mollusca > Bivalvia > Venerida > Veneridae > Saxidomus > Saxidomus purpurata. The sequence continues at coordinate 9,726,613 of JAFMSR010000011.1, read as the reverse complement.
CATTTGATTGGTCCAAAAAGTAGGTCAAAACGGAGCTTATTTAGCTATGCGGAGGAAAAATGGGTCAAGTAAAATTAAAGCTAACTTACTTGATACACTATCTACATAAAATTTAACCTGTTTCTTGGTTCTTTTCATTATTCTATGACAGTGATGATGGATGCAAGATGTCTTTCCAATGTGGGGTGGTTGCACTCAACAGTACAGGACTTCCATAGATATCTTGTTAAAAATGAATGGTGGAATTTAGCATTGATGTCAAATACAAAGCTTTGGTTTTGCATTTAAAGTTTCAGCTTGCAAAGAACTGACATTAGTGTAGACGGAAACCCAACACTTACCACCCTAAGGTATTGGGCTTTCTCAGAGTTTTATGGCTTTTATTGCATTTTGATGCATAAATTTTACATTATTAAATACCCATAAGATTAATTAAACTTTGATATCCATCAGTAACAATGTATCATACTGGAGCCTATATTAACATTTTGTGATTACACCCTGTGATTTTACAACAATCCAAAAAAACAATAAGACAGAAATTCATTTTGCTGTAAGTGAGTAGTGTCTCTAGACCAAATGGAAAGAGACAGTTCTGCAAAAAAATGTTTTCCATTAATTTTGTAATATCCTTTCCACGAAAAGCAAATAAATTGTCCCAATGATAGCTTTGTTCTTTGAGTAGGAATTAGTTCCCTGGAATATTGGTGGCATGTAGCTATTACTCTGTAACTGTTGCTTCTAAATTGAACAGAAGAATAGAAAAACGGGGGAAAAAGTAAGTGTTTACAAGATTGGTTTCTCTGTAACAAGTGACAATAAAGGCAAATAGACAGAACAAGATAAAACATCTCTTCTTTAGGATACGTGAGTTCCTGTCTACTGGTGTAGAGTTGTATTTATGCTTCCTCATCAGACATTGTTTTATAATTGGCAAATGTAGAGGGGGGGGGGGGGGGGGGGGGGGGGGGGGGGGGGGGGGGGGTTGTATTTACATAGAAACCATTCCTAGTGCCTTAGGCAACACAATAATTCCACATCCCCTTTTTGGGGGGGGTTTTTTTGGGGGGGGGGTCTGGGGAGCGATTAATCTAAGTTGTAATAACATTGTTTTATAATTGAAATAGAAAATTGTATAAACAATTGCAAAGGTTAGGGCACCTGTTTCATACAGAAACTAAAGTTTCCTGGGTTTTGATGACTGCATTAAGAAAAGTTATGGTAATGATGATTAAATTGATGAATACATGTACAGTAAACTCTGATATAAGACCCATATTTAGCGAAATTCGGATTTAAGGAACAAATTTTCTTTTTTGGTGTTTTTTTTTTTTTTTTATTTTAAAATGATTTTTTTTTTTTTTTTTGTTTAATATTACAAGGAGTTCGTGATGATTGGAATTTACTATTAACATGATGATGACGAATTCATAAATGAAACCTACTGTTGTGATACTGCATTAATTAATATTTTTAGGATAATTGTTATGACGATATAATTCCATCCAGTGGGCACCAAAAGTGATATTTTCAGGAGGGGTGCAGCCACAAGTGAAAATAACTACTTTTGATGTTAATGAATGAAATTAACGTGATATAAGATAGATGTCAACTATTTTTCTGTTTATTTTATGTTCAGAACTTTTGTTGAGTGTTTTCAATAACAGGTTGAAAATCATGGGAAACTTCATCAGAAAGCATAGCACATAATGACGTTATTTTCATGATGCCATCGTCATATGGTTTCTGGCATTCATTTCGCTCCGCATACATTTTGACGTTTAACGGGTAGAACATTTTGATAATTTACTGAGTTTTTGGGATATATAATATTTGGATGAACCACCGATAAACTTAAAAAATATATTGATGAAAAATTATTGATTGATTACAGCATTGATCCAGTGGGTGATTGAGAAAGAACACAGTAACAGGTTGTGATTGAGACAGAACACTGTCACGGGTTGTGATTAACAGGATCTTTGACACTTTGGTTTTCCCTTTCATTCCATTAAGCATAGAAATAAATTATAAAAGAAGCTGTGTGGTGTTTACTCATTTATGAAGTGGTTTAGGTGAATTTTCAATGAATTCCTGATTTGTGACTTCGAGTAATATTATTGAATGTGAGTTATTTATGAAAAATTCAGTCTGATAATTGCAGGAGACTTTGAACTATTGATTACAGGTAAAGGTTCAAAGAGAAAATACAATTACAAGCAAGTATGCAAGCTGATTATTTCATCAGCACCTTTGAAGTAATTCATGAATCAATAATGACCCCAAGTGATTGATTTATGAGGTACATGTAACTGCTGTAAAAGTCAATATCAAGGCTTTGCCTGGATTTACCAGGTATGCACTATCGTTTGCATGCAAATATATAAGAATTCTGCAAAGAAACCAAATGATAGAAAATTAAGTATTTTTGAATATTATGTGGGAGATGACTGTATAAGCATACAGTGTGAATCAGGTTGCACATGTTAGGTATTGCAGACTGCAAGGGGCTTCCCATTAAGAATTCATGGGATTTTTGTTATGGTTAAATGTAGTTGTGTTGCTATATGTGCTCTGTTAGGAGGCTGCTCTAGATGGAAAAGCACTTTATTTAATGAGAAAATTTATTGCAGGGTACAAAAAGTGCAGAAGAATTTAATGAATCATACATAATAGTGAAGAATTTAATTGATGGTTCTTTTGAATACGCTGTAACATTTAATATGCAATACTACTATATTGCTTATTATTATAATTCTTAATATATAGCGTCCTGCTCACTAATATTGCCATAGAGAGTTTTTTTTACTATTATATGATACACATTTTCAAGGTGTCCGATACTGAAGTCTGGCAAGGTGCCGGCCGTCCTAACGTGTTGGAACTGTTTGATTTTGCAGGAACAACTCACAAGCATGTTGGTAATATTGCACCAAACAAGTTCAATGACAGCATAAAATCATGTACATAAATTACCATTCTATATGCACATGGGTCTCAAAAACTAAGAAATGATTTAATTTCTAAACTTCTTTAATTATGCAAAACTGAGGCATTAACATATAAGAGTAATAATGAGGTTGTATGTAAGTCATATGTTGTACATGTAGTTCAAACAAGTTGTATTTTCTGTACATATACAGTTGTGCATTAACAACAAGATCAAAACCTTTTCACAGCATATGACCATGTAAAGTATGGTAAAAGGTAATGAGTTTGAAACCTGGTCATACACAGAACAGGCCTAAATCCTCCCAGCATTACAGGACTCTGTGCTCAATGAATACTGTAACATCTATAAGTATTAATGTATTGAAGAAAATTTTTGTATATTGTCCAAATAATGTATTAAAACAAATTTTCACCAAATGTTTGGCACTGTTACCTTGGCTATACATTTTCTGCTCTTGTTGGCTGATTTGTTGATTAATTTAACTTAAAAAAGAGGTGATAAATTATGTTCCTATGTCTTCCTTGCTGTGGCAAACACTTTATAGCCTTTCTTGAACCATTTCACGTTTCAAAAATTAATGGTGAATTCCAAAATGAAACATACAGAAGTCTTTTTTTTTTTTTCACAAAATTAACTTGGTAATGGTTAAAGTAATTTTTCTGTCTTGTCATCAAGTCTGTCTGAATTCATTGGCACCATTGAGTCTGAAGGCATATTTTGTAATAACATACACTAAATGCTAGTAGAGAAAAAAATGTATGAAGCACTTCTAGAATTTCAATTAAAGTAATGGAGAATTGGAGAATCTGAGTATGTTGCAGATAAGTGGACACTATGGCAAATTATATTAAATGATTTACTCATTAAACATGTATAGAAAATGTTATTAGATTATGTGACACCTAATACTGCTATGTATTGAAGAGATGTTCTGTGGAGGTTGGAGGTACTGTTAAGCACCTCCCATTGATACAAATGTAACAGTTTGCTCTGTTATCGCCAAGAATCAGTGCTAATATGATTTTTATGGTGATTTTTATTTTATATATGACATTATAGTTAGATACCAATGATTTTTTTTCTGTTTTATGTTTGACATTGTCAAGTCACAGATGTTGGAAATAGTAATTATTGCAAAGGTTATCCTTGAATATTAAGGCGAATGAATGAATGGTTAATATTTTTTTGTTCAGAATGGCATTTGATAATAAAAATCATCTTTTTCTATTATTTTTTTGTTATGGAAGAAAATTTTATATTAATTTTTTTATGCCATTGACATGAAAGTTAAATTGAATCATTATGTCGTTCAGATTTTTTTTTTTTTCCACAAATTGTCCGTGTTAACAGTGAATTGAGTTATTAAATTATTAAATGATTTCAATGCAGGGCTATTTCCAATTGAATTAATATCAAATTGAAATTAGATTATATAAAAATTGACCACTTGATTTTAGTTTCAGTGCGTAACCACTGTCAAATCAGCAGCAATGTCACTCTCTCACAATTTTCTGTCACAAATCTTTTTGATTAAAAAAATGGAACAGCCGTGAACTTGCTTAATTATTTCGTAGTGGAATCTAAATCAGTAAAATAAATGAGAAGAATGAATGTTACTGTACAAAGCACTGATGATTTCTACAGGTGTTTTCAGATGTATCAACGTTAGTTCATCAGGCTCGGATGTCTCGGTTGTCATTAAATGAAGCAACCTTTTCTTCAGGTGAAAAAAATCAATTTTTAAGATGCATTTCTAGAGAGCTGCAAAAAGACATAGTGCACTTGCTTTGCAAGCAGAATTACCAATTAAAAGAAGTGTTCTGTCACAAATCAAGTAACAACATGTTACAGAACCAGTTTTCTCTCGGAGAAAACCTGTTGTTCTCGTAGAAGGAAATGATACAGGGAAAAAGTATTGGTTTTTGATGACAGACTTATATTGTAGGATATTTGACAGTGAGAGACTGAACCCGTGCTGGCTGCCTGGAAATTCTTGGCGTTTTATATTGAACTTAATTGTCACTATACTCTATAATTATTGGCATGCAAAGCGTTTGCTGAATGAAAGAATAGTTCTGTCTGGAATTTGAAATTAACGATATAAATTTTAATTGACTGCGTGGTTTAAATCAAATTGAGAGATGATTTACTTGTTATGATTTGGTTAAGCTATTAAAGTCTATGCCAAATAGCATTATTTGGCTTGAAGTTCGTAATTTCATTTAGTCGGGAATTACAGACGTAACTGTAATCAGTTAAGGTGTATTGTGTTTTAAAGAAATACTGAAGCATGAGAGGTAGTGGGGGTATTTTGTCAATCAGTACACGAGGAATGTAGTTGAATTTAGAACATTTGTGAAGCACGTGAAGACTGCACGTGGAAATGGAGGATTTATGTTACAAGTGGCTAGAGGCAGTGGCAGAGATGGATGGAGCAGGACTAATGGTACAATATCATTTATAATTGCTTACTTGTTAAATGTTTCCCTCCAAACTTCAATGTTACTTTATTTCACCTTTATGAATGTTCATTAAAATATTTAAAATAACTCTTTCATTATTAATTAGTGGATTGAATGCATTTTTTGTCAATAAAAGAAGTTAAAGTTACAATTACGTCTTTTCATTTTAAACATACCTTGGAATAGAACTGATGCACTGTTTTGGAAGGTGCACCCACTAAAAACTAATTGGTTGCCAGAGGTGTAACAGGGTACCGAGGGGGAAAAAGGGGGGATGTAGTGAAGGTTGCAATGTCTGTATGTGTGGATACATGCCTGATTGCATCCTTCCATCTATTTGTAGTCCTTTAGTTTAAAACAATACGTAGAAAGCTGCTGTCAGTGAGTTAACAAAATGATATAATTCACTGGCTGTCATGAAATTCAGATGTTTATCCCTTGCCAACCTGGCAGCGGTATATATTGCTTTTGCTTCATCCATCCAAAGCGATAACTTAAAGTAACAAATGGATAGAATTTCATGAAACTTAAAACAAGTATACAACATCTTAACACCACGGCACACCAATGACGTTCATCAATCCGTCTTAGTATCTCAAGAGTTACTGCCCTTAAATTGTTCTTCTATATTCAATATAAAAACTTCAAAATTCTATTTCTCTGAAACCGGTTATCAAAATTTAATTATAATTTAACTTTGTAGTCTATAACAACTGAAAATTTAGAAACTGGATTTTCATAGAAATGAGGCCCTTTAAGGAGTGCAGTGCATTTGTTACATATTCTGTATAAAAACTTAAGAATTCTTGTTGTCTAAACTGTACAGATTTAATTTAACTTATTTTATGACTGTAACTTGCAGAATAATTTATCCCTTCAGAAATGAGGCCCCAGTGGGGTGGTGAAATTTCGAAAATGCTTTTTTTTTCTGAAATGGTCTAACCAATACACTTTTCAGTGATTTGCTTCATTTGGCGGTGGTTTTTAATTATACACTGAATTTGCATGTTAATCAGAGAGGTAAAAATCAAGAAATTTAGAAAAATACATTGCTGTTACACCCACATGATATAGATCACAGAAATACAACTGTGTTATCAAATATGTGACTCAACTGTTAAGGAATCAATTATGACATAAGATTGGATTACTCAATATTCAAATAATATGAACAGAACTGATGTAAGTTGATAAAAAGCTTGAATGCATAAATCCTAGAAAGAAAGTCTGTAAATTAATGTGTTTTCTGCTGGACAGAATAAAAGCTCTGATCATTTACACATAAATTAAATTCACAGATATAATGTTGTTATTTGCTGAGCATACAATATGTTAAAGTGTTGAAAGTGTATATCTGTAAGTTCTAACAAAAGTTGTGCGCTATAAGCAAACACTATCATCTCTTTTGAGAAGAATTTGATGTTCTGTTACAGACAAGTTACACCAGTACTTAGAATTATGAGGTTTCAAAACTGCCATGAGCAAAACTTGAAGTTAGAATGATGGATGAATGGATTGGTAAAGGTGACACCAGTCTCTAATTGAGAAGTAATTGGCTTCATGGAGAATGTTCTTATTGTTGCTGTCAATACCTTGGTCAGTTTGTCTTATTTACTATAACTGGTTAATACTGTTAGTTGCAACTTGATGTCATTTAATTATTTATAGTCTTTCCTGCAGCATGTCAGCATTTATGTCAGGCTTTAGCAAAGGTTCTGGATCTGCAGCATGTCAGCATTTATGTCAGGTTTTAGCAAAGGTTCTGGATCTGCAGCATGTCAGCATTTATGTCAGGGTTTAGCAAAGGTTCTGGATCTGTAGTTGTCAGCTGAAATCTAGCCATGGGTAATTAAAGGCACATTTGGAAAAAAACATTAACAAAATGCATTAAACATATTCTGCATTAATGCATGTTTTAAGGAGTCTGTCCTCTTTTCACTCAAGTTTTAGGAGTTTGAATTGCATTGAACACAATCAAAGGAATTTCTTCTGCATCATATATATAATGACTGTGCTATATAGATTTTTGTTTAGTATTGACAGCAGTTTATTTAGGAGTTTGTCTTGTATTGACTGAAGTCTAAGGTGTGCAAGTTGTATTTAACACATTATAAGGTGTTTGACTTGCATTGGCCACAGTTTAAGGTGTTGGTCTTGCATTGGTCACAGTGTAAGGTGTTTGACTTGCATTGGCCACAGTTTAAGGTGTTTGTCTTGCATTGGCCACAGTTTAAGGTGTTTGTCTTGCATTGGCCACAGTTTAAGGTGTTTGTCTTGCATTGGCCACACTATAAGGTGTTTGTTTTGCATTGGCCACAGTATAAGGTAACTGCCTTGCATTGACAAAGGTATAAGGTATTTGCCTTGCATTGACAAAGGTATAAGGTATTTTCCTTGCATTGGCCACAGTATAAGGTGTTTGACTAATTGGCCACAGTATAAGGTGTTTGACTTGCATTGGCAACAGTATAAGGTGTTTGACTTGATTGGCCACAGTGTAAGGTGTTTGCCTTGAGGCCTAAAAAAATAAGGTGTTTGTCTTGCATTGGCCCGACAGTTTAAGGTGTTGCCGTCTTGTTATTGGTTACAGTGCCTGAAAATGTTTAATACCATTATTTGACCCCAGAAATGTCCAGTATGTCAATTTGACCTTGGGCACATTTTAAGGTGTTTGTCTTGCAATTTTGCCATGTCAAGGAAAACTGTCTGTCTTGCAGTTGGCCAACTATAAGAGTAGGTGGAGTCATTACAAGTCTTGGCATTTCGCAGTCATAAGACATCGTAACTGCCTGTGGCTAATTCATAGAAAAAGAGCGGAGCTAATAAGACACTTCCTGTTAAACAGCATGACAGCTGTTTAAGGTATTTATCAAATGTGATAATTGATAAACAGTCATGAAACTGAAAATAACAGACCTTGGCCAATTTTTGTAACGGTGTTTGTAACAGGATTGATTAGTGAGTGGTGGACAGTGACAAGTTCTTGACACGACTCTGTGTATGTGTTAGTCATAGATTGTCGGAAACAGTAAGGCGCTTGTCTTGCAAAAGACAATTAAGTATTACCCGTTCTCCGATAATCATGTGTCATTAAAAACGCTTTGAACTGTCTGTCTTGCATTGGCCACATAAAGTTATGATAATTGCATTGTTTTTTGTCAATATTTAAATACTGACTTGCGTTGTTAAAGTTTAACTTGCATATTGTTCTGGACGTGATTTTTATTCTACAGAATATATGGGGGCTATTAATTGGCCACTGTCCATCCCTCATGAAAAAGACAGATAAAATAATACAATGATCTTCCTAAATTCGTTTCAAACAACCTTAATTAAAGCCCCCTGAAACTACTCTGAACAGAACAAATTTCATTGTATTAAAAGCGGTAAAAATGCTTGAAATTTGAAGGAAGTCACGGACATGCGAGGTGCCTGAAAATATATGACAAACGGGAAACGATATAAATATTTTTCATTTTTGAGCTGATGGAGCTTAGGTTGGGGATTGGCAGCTACCAAATTTAAGTATTAGAAAATATAACTTACAAGCTGCAAGACAAAAAAGAAAAATAATATGCAACCCTAGAGTATAAGAACCCTATGGCCCATAGCTAAACTCCAAAAATCTCACCTTTACTCTTTAAATTTGATTTTGAACTTTAACATTTAAGACTGAAGAATCAATGACCCTTCAATTTGAAACACCCCGTTTTTTGCCCCACCCCCTGAAATTACAATTTTTACACAACAAATCTCAAACAAAAGTTTGCTGTCATGATTGTCTTTGTCAGTCTACAATTGAGATTATTTCAGCCAAAATCTGTTCTTGTTTAAAACATTTCCTAGTCTCTGTGAATAATATTTTAAGTAGTGTAAAAAAAGATATGTATGATAGTCAAATATAAACACAAACTTGAAAATAAAGATTTAGTATGAAAATGTTGTCGGTTTACATAAATTCATAATCTATATATGAAAGAAGATAAATTTAAAACACAGATTAATCTTGTATATTTCATGTTTTATTTATTTTATTATAATATAGTCAAATGAGTAACAAGTTTAGATGTACAAATGAAAAGTGAAGGGGTGTTAACAATTATATGCAGCAAACACCACTTGCAGAACTAACAATACATACCCACAAAAAAAAGAAAAAAAAAAAAAAATTCCCTTACCTGCCCACCGTCTTTTGGCCATGCCACCAGAAACACAACTATTTTTTTTTTAGGCCTTATTGGCCACAGTATTAGGTGTTTGACTTGTTGGCCACAGTGTAAGGTGTTTGTCTTGCATTGGCCACAGTACAAGGTGTTCGTCTTGCATTGGCCACAGTTTAAGGTGTTTGTCTTGCATTGGCCACAGTATAAGGTGTTTGACTAATTGGCCACAGTATAAGGTGTTTGACTTATTGGCCACAGTATAAGGTGTTTGACTTATTGGCCACAGTGTAAGGTGTTTGACTTATTGGCCACAGTATTAGGTGTTTGACTTGTTGGCCACAGTGTAAGGTGTTTGTCTTGCATTGGCCACAGTACAAGGTGTTCGTCTTGCATTGGCCACAGTTTAAGGTGTTTGTCTTGCATTGGCCACAGTATAAGGTGTTTGACTAATTGGCCACAGTATAAGGTGTTTGACTTATTGGCCACAGTATAAGGTGTTTGACTTATTGGCCACAGTGTAAGGTGTTTGACTTATTGGCCACAGTGTAAGGTGTTTGACTTGCATTGGCCACAGTACAAGGTGTTCGTCATGCATTGGCCGTAGTGTCAGGTGATTGTCTTACATTGACTTCTGTTGAAGGATTTTGACTAATGCATCACACCAGTCAAAGGAAGTTAAGATGGATTGATATCAGATTAGAATGTTTTCCAGAGCTTAGACTTGTTTTTAAGGAGTAATAAATGCATGGACCAAAGTCTAAAAGAGTTGGTCTTGCATCTATCACAGGATAAAGAGTTTTTTGCATTCATCTTCAATTAACCACTGTATGCAGTTACACGAGTCTCATGCATTTTTCTTGCTTTGAGTTAAGTCTAAAGAAATGTTGCATACTCCAAAATGCATTAAGGAGTATATACCAAACCCTATTGAAAGGAGTTTGTATAGCACTCACTGTTAGACTTGCACTTAGTGCAATCTAAAATACTTGTTTGATATTGACCGCAATCAATAACATTTACCTTGCATTCAGAGTGCATTCTGCGGACGTTATCATATGTTGACAACAGTCTGAGTTTGTCATGCATTAACTGTAATTTTCATTAATGTAAGCTGATAATTTTATTTAACTATATTCTCCTTTATGCCGGGTAAAGCCCTTTCCCTTTATTTCCTGTCTTTTACATCATTTTCCTTCATATTTCCTTTATTTTCACTGTATCTTTGAAATTTTTTTTTTCTTTATGACGAGTTCCTTTATGCCAGTCGAGATAACTATCTGAATAACTTATTGTCAGTAAGAAATGAAGCAGATTATCTGTCAGATGTTTTGTTTATTAAGAAAGAATTCGTAAAATGTAGAATGATTTGTTTAAAAAAGAAAGAATTTCGAAAATGTTGAATGATTTGTGTAATAAGTAAGAAATCAGAAAAATCCTCTTGTGTCTGCCAGATCTTTCATTTCGAAGTATTCTTTATAATAAATGATTGCTTATTGATTAGAATTCCTGAGATAATGTCCAGTCAAAGTGTGCTATATCAAAATGATATGTTTGAATATTTTCATTTTGTAAAATTATTGTCTGTTTTAGAAAAATACCCATAAACAAAATTAATGTTTCTTATCCTGATTTTTGTTTAATGCTGTTCTTGGGATAGATTACAACAGAATGATAGTCTAGATACTTTGGTATATACATTTTCTAATAATTCAAAGAAATGTACAGACCAACTTCCCAGAGCAACAACCTCCCTAGAGCAAAAACCTCCGTAAAAAGACACAAATTTTCTTTCCCATTGCATCAATTATAAGGAATTCACATCTCCAGAACAACACTTATCTACAACAAACACATTTCTGTGCTCCGAAGGGTGTTTGCTTCTGAGAAGTTGCACAGTGACTGTATTGTATTCTAAAATAAATGATTTTACAGTTTGGAAGATGAATCTATTACTGTTAGAATTACACAAAAAGGACTGAAGTTAATAAGAAATCTTCGTATTTTTAGCACTACTGGATAAAGTCCAGCAGTCAGCTTATGCCATTGTGGTTTGTCCATTGTCCTTCTGTCTGCCTGAGCAAATTATCATTTGACTTTGATGAAACTTGCTAATAAGGATCCCTGCAACTTAATTTTCCCTATTATTCATGGGGTCAGTGGGTCAAAGGTCAAGGTCACAGTGACCTTCGTTAGATTTTCCTTGATAATGCACTACAGGTAACACTTTTCACTAACTTTAATCAAACTTGTTCAGAAGGTTCCCTGTAACATGATCTCTGTCATTTTTTGGGTTAGTGGGTCAAGGCCTAAGTAACCCGAACTTTTCCACTAACTATCTTGAGATATTTTTGACCCACATAGGATTATTGGTCTTACTGAGTGGATGATCTCTATTGGTTTTGGGGTCAAAGGTCAAGGTCACAGTGACCTAAACTTCGAAAAAAAAATTATTACTCAACATCTTGAGATCTACATCACCCATAGTTTTCAAACATGATAAGATGATTGGTCTTACTGAGTAGATGATCCCTACTGTTTTTTGGGGTCAGTGGTTCAAGGTCACAGTGTACTCTTGATAACATTGCAAAAGATTTTCACAGAACTTACTCCGAACAGTCCAATCTTGGGCCTCTTGTTATATTCACTTAAACAGTTCATCCAGAATGTAATTTAGGTCCCTTGATCAATTGTGCTGTGATAAAATATATTTACTAGTCAGAATTCATTGTCAAATTGTTAAAGATAATCCTTCCTCTGGTATGTATTTATGTGCTTCTTGCATGTCAGATAGACATTTTACTGTGGTATAAACTTGATTCCATCCTGCATTTATCACTGATCAGACTGTCCATATTTATTGTCTGTCTTAATGTTTTTTTCCTCAAGAAAGACCAGACTTGTTTCAGCATCTATCTCTCTATCGAAAGCATTGAAAGCATTTATTTTCTTTAGTATCTTTTAAGGGGGTAGATACTTTTTATGTCTTCTCTTTTATCAGCCTATTGCATGACAGGCTGCATTTTGCATGTTATTCTGATCCTGATTTCTTTAATAAGACAAATTATTGTTTTCTGGGAACACATATATCTTTTTCCGGTTCCCATATAAATTGTGTTGATAAGAAATATAGAGTTCTTATTGATTGCTTTAATTATTACTGATTGGTCTTCATTTGTTTCCTGACTTATATCTGATTGTTGCTATATCCATTTCCTGTGCACAATCTCATATGCTGACAGTTGTAATAGCTCTTCCTGTATTTTCTATCAGGTACACTTCTTATTTAATAACCTGTAATTTTACTTTTTCATAATTCCTACATAAGGCACACTGACATTGGCTGTATATTTTCCTGTACTGTGAAATACGTCTCTAAGTGTATGTACTTCAAAAGGCGCACCGGCACTAAATGTATATCTATCAGCACTTGTAAAATGGTCAGTAAAAAGTGACTGTATATATTTCAAACTTCAATATCTCGGTCATTTGAAAAGCAATTTGCACAAAATAGATGGGTATTGGTATAGCTATTGAAAACAGAATTGAGGTGCAATGAAGCGTTTGAAAATATACCTCAGATAAATCTACGGAATACAATTAGTGACAGAACTTGCAGGACCATCGTAAATCATTTGAAAGCAATAGGCACTGAAAGTAGCGGGAAAAAAAAAAATTGTACGGAAATCATTTGTAAGTAGTTATAGGTACTGAAATTAGCCAAGGTAAATTGCATGAAAAATAATTTAAAAGCATTAGGCGCTGAAAATAGCTAAGGTGAATTCTATATAATTGCATGGAAAATCATTTTAAAACACAAGCAAAATTTGTTAAAGTATTTCTTGCTGTCTTGTTCCTGTCTTAAAATAATTGCACCTATTCAGTGTACTTGGAAAAATTAAAACACAGTAAAAATGTTAACAAGTCTAATACATTTGAATTGTCAGCTGATTATCGTGAAGGTTACTGACCTATTTGTTATCATTGAACCTTGTACATTTGCCTATTTGAAGAATTGATTTTGTTCTTTTGGGGAACACATGTTCAATCCTTCTTGAGTATGCTCACAGCTGTTTGGAGATTAACTTAAGTACCAGCTTTCTCACTGCTTTTGAAGTTAATCTCAAAATTGACACACTCTAGTATCGGATCAGGCCGCCATCATCTATCAGTGACATTTGATAAAAAAATTAATTTTCTGCTTGTATTTTTAAACTTTTTTGGCAATGTACTTGTAACTTTCAGTGTCTGTTACAGTAGCTGTATTACAAATAGAAGAGACCGGGGTTTCTTAATTGTTAAAATTGTTAAGAGCACCCTTTCCATTCTTCACTTAACAGAAATTGAGCATGTATGTCATTTATATACTAGATTTATATGTTAAGTAGGAATCAGATTGCAGCTTCTTTGCCAGCAGACGTCTAATGAATTAGGTCTATAATTCATATTGTCTTTATTGCTGGTACTTAAAATCTGAATGTCATTTGAAAGTTGAGACGAAGAAAGCAGAAATGGAATTGACGTTTTTTTTGATAGATTAACCAATCCCTTGATAAAGATTGCTATATCAAAGCACACAATAATATATCATTCTTGAAAGATGCTGATAAAACAGACCAACAAAAACCTAATGGTCAACAATGGAGCACCAATTTCCAAATAAGCCTATTACATGTAATTGATAGTTGTTTGGGTGGATTACAATGGAGGAGCAATCCTGCTATATCTACTAAATGGATTTGGTAATCAACTAATGTGATTTGGCAAGTCTTTCATCTAACTTTATTATTCACTCTTCAGACTTGCTTTTCCTTATAAAGCTTGATTGCAGGATATTGCATTGAATAGTTTTCCTTTTGCGGTTTAGATAACAGAAAGTTAGAAATCGGTAATAAACAAGTATGCCATTAGATTATATTGTATACATTCGAAGTGGGTGGTTTTCGCATTAGTGGAAATTCATTTCTACTTTCATCTTTAATTTACTTTAAACTTACAAACGATGTTTGTTTGATAAGGTTATTCCAGTGTGATTAATGTTTTATTCAACTTTTGTTTGTGACATCATTCGGTATTTACTGCTACCTACCTACTAAACGTGATCAAAGTTTATTTCAGAGAAAGAGATTACTTCGATTTAACAATATGTCAGTTTGCTAATCTGTAAGACGTCAGGGAAGCGATATGACATCAAAGACGCGATATGTTGTTGTTGTTGTTACTCTGCAATTTTCTAATGGGTTTAAGCTCACAACTTGTGAAAATGTGCATATTGTGTCAGAACTAGCTAAATTTGAATTGATTTTATTTTTTTGTAGGACTCCAAGTCAGGGTTTTATTTCCCTTCCTTAAAGTTACGAGGCACATATACAATGTTTGCCTGATTGAATTGTTGTGTTTTAGTCATTTTTTTCACTTCAGATAAAATATTCCGTTTCTGATACTGTTAAAACAGCTTGTCCTACTGGTTCGGTCGTAACAGTCTTTGAGTTTTTCAAATGAAACCAGCAATAATACTGTCTATAAAATATTAATGGTACAAGTCAAGCAAAATAGAGTTAATTAAATTTCAGATTTCACGATGTTAATGTCGTTCTAATGATGCAGTAGAAGTAATCCATTTAAATCTGCTCCTGCTTGTTAAACATGTGAAACAAATGAAAATGGTAGCAACCAACCAAATGTCACAGGGTGACAGAACTCACCATTACAGACTAATCAGGCAGTAAATTACTTAAAAAGAAACTTCATTAACCTAACATGAAATATGTGGCAAGATTTCCATTTGAATCAAAAGCTTCATTGATTATTGATCTCAAAGAGTGAAATAATGAAAAATTGAGGGCATGTGATTCATACCCATTTGCTATTACGTTTATTATCAAAGAACAGCTTCCAGTCCAATAAAAAGCAACATGCAGGTAGCGAGCATTAATTGACTGCATTTCGCATGCAAACTTCATGTTTCCAATATCGTCACATCTGACAACAGCTTGTTGAGCCGTCCACGGTTTATATCGATGACAATTTCTCCGTCTTTGATCTTACGTTTTGTAACAAGGTTTTATGGTTCAAATGGTTTTTGTCTAGTCTTGTTGATTCCAGAACAACAATAATTGTTCAATTTTCTTTCACGTGGTCATTTACATAATTGAGATGGGCATTCTTTGTATCCCAGCTTTAAAAGAATAAAGCATGTAAATTAATGATAGTGATTCTTCAGTTAATGCGTGTCAATCAGTTTAAACGTGTTTTATTTTATTTCATCAGGAAGATGCCATTCTTATCAAACGAAACTGTTTAAGATTTTGTCAATAAAAAGTAAAATTTCGTATAATATAAAATAGTACCGGCACACAATGCACCACCATTGTCAGGGTGATCATTTATTTTGGGTTTCCAAAAAAATAACTTCTTCTTAAACTTCTTACACTTACTGGATGAACAGTTATATACCAGAACACTGAAACGTTTTCATGTTAACATTAAAATTATGTACTTTTCGATACTGTTTTCATGTTTACTCTTGTACTTTTCCATACTGTGTTTTTGTTAACACTTGTGCTTTTCCATACTCATTTCTTGTTGATATTAAATATTATGTACTTTTCTATACTCAGTTCATGTTAACATTTGTGCTTTTCCATAGTGTTTTCATGTTAACATTAAAGATGGTGTGCTTTTCCATACTGTTTTCATGTTAACACTTGTGCTTTTCCCCAGTGTTTTCTTGTAAACATTAAAAAATTGTGTGCTTTTGCATGGTGTTTTCTTGTTAACAGTTGTGCTTTTCCAAAGTATTTTAATGATAACACTTGTGTTTTTACATAGTGTTTTCATGGAAACATTGATGCATAATCCATAGTGTTTTGTTTTAACAATTGTTTTTTTTTCCATAGTGTTTTCATGTTAGCTGTTTCATTTTATTTTAATGATGGTATCACCTTAAACTGTGAATTTATTTTTCCATGTGATAAAAATGTACATGACAGTCACAACAAAACCTTAAAAAAGATGTGACTTTTTAAATCTGAAATCAACTTGCCTGCTTGGTAAAAGCAATTACTACTATTAAGTTTCACTGTTTGAGAGCTATAAGTTTGAACCCTGTTACTGGTGAGTCAGTTGGCAGTGATAATCCAGTACTGATCCTTAAAAGGAACTATACTATACCATAGATGCAAGCCTGTATTATACTGAAATACTGTTGAAACATCAAGAAAGTTCAAAGAAAATAAGAAAAATCTCAAATGATTTAGGTTCATCATACAAAATAAAAGAATCCAAAGAATAACCTCAGGGATACTTAATATAAAAAGTTGTGTCTGCTACAACAACTATGTTGTTTATTTCTGACAAAATCACATTAAAATGTCTGCATGAAAGCCTTGTATATTTGCCTCATAACTACAGTGGGAATATTATCATTTTTTTCTTGATGAAACCTTTTAGATTGATTGTTTCATGGTTGTTGTTGACTGTGTAATACAGTAATGCCTTTTTTAGAATCTGCAAATGGACTTTCAATATTTATGATTTGTTTTTAAACTGATCAAATGGAATATGTTGTCATGATTGTTATTACTGGAAGAAATGTTTGCACTCCACAGTTTAAAGATAGTGTTTATAGGTTGGCTAATATTGTTACTAACCACCAAGACAAACATTAGATTGTGCCACAAGCAGATCAAAAGACAGGAATGTGCCAGTAACTCGAGTAAGTTCAAGACAAGTATCAGAACAGATTCTGGAAAGTGTCCGTGGCAGTCAAGTCAGGTGCATCATCAAGACAGACTAGCAGTCACCTGTTGCAGCCCCCAAAAATATTGTAGCAGTGTTCAGGCACTTGAGTGTGCCATATAACATATAGCATTGTGTTGCCAAACTTTTTATCATCCTTTGATACCAAACATTGTCCTTACAATTCACAAAATCCTATCAGAATGTTATGAATGTTGAAGTCTTTTCTGGCTTATGTATCAGATCCATGGTTAAACACTGAAATGTTGAGAAGTGCCTCAAGAAATTTTAAAGTGTTGCATCAAGGCAGAATCTGGAGGACAGACTCTTCAGTTAAAGCCAACACTACATAGTCATTCCAACGGTGGTCATGTGTCTAAAAGAAAGTTTGAAAGCGTTCTAATGGCATTATAAAATGGATGCAGACATGTGCTAACAACAAGTAAAGATGAATTTGTCATTAAGCCTCAAACCACATAGTGTTTGTTTTAGAATCCAGAAGATGACAAAACTTTTCATAACAACTACTTGCACTATAATCTGACATTGACTGCAACTAGTGTAATCGTTAAAACGGGTTTGTGTACACAGGACTTTTGGAGACACAGTCAAGTTTTACTCCTGACTACCTAAAGGTTGAAGCTACAGGTAACATCTATATTAGCCGCTGCACTTCCCGAACACTGACTTATTTTCCATCGGGCTGTGTAAGCTGAGTTCTTCATAGATTTCTTGTGAATGAAGACATTTGTTTCCTGCTTCTAAAAGACCCATTTGGTTAAGAGCCATAAATGATGCTGTTCCGTGTACAATCTATTGTTTTGTATATTTTTGGACGAACATTGCAGTATTTATATTAGAAATGCATTGCATTGGATTGAAATGCTGTAACCCTTTTATGGAACAGTCTCAGACAAAGTACCTGGACGAGATATTAGTCTGCTTTGTTTTCTAATGTCATTTACATTTTGGCTGCATTCATTTGTCATAAAAGATTTGATGCCATAAGACCTAGACAGGATTAATCTCCCAATTTTCCAACCAGACTATATATTTTCTGATAGCAGACATTAAAGATACACCAAAAAGGAATTTATACCCATGAAGCTGCAGTTTATGGTCACTTACAGCTATAATTATCTATAAGTTTCCAGTTTTATTTGTTTTGCCTGTAGACACAATCAGTAAGAAACACACAAAAAAAATAATTAGATTCTGACATCAACAAGTTCATTTTCCAAATGTTCTGGAAAAGAAAACAGAAGTTGGTTTGTATTAGAAGACTAATTTGTCACACTATTTCTAGTTTTTAAAAAAATCTGTCATTTTTTAACAAATAGCTAAAGGTAGACTATTTGGTTAAGTTTTGTGCTAAGGTAGCTTTTTCTTTTGACTGGCAGCCATGTGTTATTACTTGAAGCTTGGAACATTTATTTATTAGTGCGCAAAATTTAAAGATCTATGTTCTAGAAATATTTTTATCTTTAAGTAATTGCTAAAAGTATTGATGTAAAAGTCTTGCAGGTCATGTCACAGAATGTCCTCCCCTCCAATACAGTACTTGCACTGTAACACTTGACAGGGCAGAGTTTGTGTTGTAGAAATGATTCTGGTAACAGCCTAGCTTCCATAGTTGAAAAGCAATATCCATTTGGACTATTTAAGCCTTGAAGATGGATTATCAGCAACCATAAACCATCTCGGATTACAGTGTAATTGACAGGGGACTTGCATTGTAACAATCATACTCAGGCTTTCACAACAGTATGCTTTAATTGTTTGGGTTGATTGGGGTTGTTTGTTGTGTTTTGTTGGGACAAGATTTTTTATTTTTTTTTAAATTTTTGTTGGGACAAGATTTGTTTTGTCTATGAGTATGACCATTGTACAGTGTTATATCCTATTGAATGTGCATAATGGGGCTAGACCATTTTGTGCTTTCAGGGAGACAAATGTTCCATTCTAAGCCTGCGTGCTTACTGCGTGAATGTGGCTTTCTTAACCTTAGCCTTAAAATCATTATTGAAAGAAAAACATAATTGCCTGCAAAAGGTGGATAATGTTTCTTTAAATAGAATATGTAAATTTCTCTTAAACAACCCTTGGCATAAGGTAAAAATATAAAAAATTGATAAAAAGAAAGAATTATGTTTATTGTAAATGAGACACCCAAAGAATAATTTATGTTCATTTTACAGTATCATGTTCTAAACATAAGTGACCACCTTGTAGTAGAGGACTTGTACACATCAATCTTTGTTGATTTGTTGTACAACAAATTACTTTATATCACCTTGGACAATTAATTTGTTCCCATACAAATGAGCCCTGTAGGTTCATAGTTAATATTAAAATATTACAGCTGTGTTTATAGGACATTTATGTACCTAATCTGTTCTCTGTTTTTTTCTTCTGTTTTTTTGTAATATTGAATAGGCTTTCATAAAGCATTGTGTGGCCCAAATTTTTATCATCCTTTGATACCAAACACACAAAATCATATCAGATTGTTATGTATGTTGAAGTCTTTTCTGGCTTATGTATTAGATCAAACACTGGTCAAACACTGAAATGTTAAGAATGAGCAACTGAAGGGACCTTTGATTCCAGGATCTGTTAGGGCAGCTAAACTTCCTGTTTTGATATTTTGTCAGACGGCAAAGTGTGTACCAGTATATCTGACACCAAGGCTGATGGAGTCATTGCTGTACCAGGTACTACAGAAAGGTACTGGGTACTACAGAAAGGTACTGGGTACTGCAAGGTACCGGGTACTACAGAAAGGTACCGGGTACTGCAGAAAGGTACCGGGTACTACAGAAAGGTACTGGGTACTACAGAAAGGTACTGGGTACTGCAAGGTACCGGGTACTACAGAAAGGTACTGGGGTACTACAGAAAGGTACTGGGTACTACAGAAAGGTACCGGGTACTACAGAAAGGTACTGGGTACTGCAGAAAGGTACCAGGTACTGCAGAAAGGTACCGGGTACTACAGAAAGGTACCGGGGTACTACATAAAGGTACCAGGTACTACAGAAAGGTACTGGGTACTACAGAAAGGTACCCGGGTTAGTGTTTAGTATACAGAGAAGTACCTGGCAAGTCATGAATTCCAGAAAGGCACCCTATAGTACAAAACAGATTTTAGACACACCCAAATTACAAAATGTAATGTCAGAAGAACTCAGACTGAAGAAACAAAGAAGAAAATGTGTGCAACCTTTTTGGATTTATGGACACTTTTCTTTTATCCTTTTTCTTGATAAGAAAATTTATTGCCATGGTTTTTGTTTTGTCTGTTTCTGTGTGGTCCCGGTTCTTAAAAGTTTCAAGTACTGATATACAGTATGTTTGATGTAGCTTAATATAATTAATTGCACTTCTGTTGGATAATAGCACTCGGGGAAAGATATATTATTATATAAAATACTAGTACTTACATTATGTTCAACAATCTGTCATTTTGTGTTTTGCGATAATGAACGTTTGTTGCAAGTAGCGTCCTGGAGTTCATTCACCCGTGCCTGTCTAGCTTCTGTATTATGTAACAAATAGCAACTAAAACACATGCAGGTAAACGCAGACATCTGTATAAATAAAGCAAGAAAACATTTTTAAAAAAATGGCAGCTTCTTTTTATCATAAAGATATTTTAATTTCAGACATCATATTGATAACTGCTCAGTTTTAAGTTCAAGATTCCTACTGAGTTTGGCTTCATTATTTCAGATTTTATTTCAAAGTAGTCGGGTTTCACAAATTTTTCCTTCATAATTTCAATGTTTAATTCTCCGATGCAATTTTGACCTAAAAAGCGAAATTAACGTGAAAACACAATTTATATGATATGACACTGTATAGTGGCAAATAAAACAAATAACAAAACAAAACAAAAAAGCGATAAGTCAGCAACTTTTATAAAGTGCAAAAAGAAAGGAAAGGGCAAAAATTGATGTCAAGTTTTTATTTATTTTTATCCTGAAGCCCATAATCAGCACAACAATTAGTGACCAAGTTCAGTCAGGGCTCACTGAAAATGTATTTGTTTGAACTGTTGCCCCACCTTTTCATGTTTGACATGTCAAAAAAGTCACAAGAATATACATTTATAACTAAAAATAATAGCTTTAAGCATCTCCCTCAGGAGTTGGTTTCATAGAAAAAGAATTATTACTCATTGTGTAAAAGAAAAAATATATATGTAATGTTTTTTTCACCACTTCTGTTTTGTTTAGCAAATATTTCATGTTATTTTTTTTCATATTAATGTTGCTTAAAGATAAACTACCCTCTCATTTCATGACTTATCTCATACAGTGTTTGTGTTTTTGTCAGAAATGGATGATAGTTTTTCTAGAGGTGAAGTTAATTTTGATTTTTTTATTTGAATTTTATCAGTTTTTATGCATGCTAAGTCATAAAGAAAGTATTGTACAACGAACAAAAAAATATTTCTGACAAATTTTAGACTTGTAGAAGAAATCTTAAGATTGTGAATTTTGTATTTTATTAGTGAACTTTTTTCATAGAAATTAAAAATGTCTTTAATGTTTGTAAGAAAAGACCTGTTTGTTGTTTTGTTTACCTGACTATAGTAGGTGACAGTTCAATCCGTGATACATTCAATGTAAGTCAACAAAAAACTGTTAACTTTATCAGTAAAGGGTCATTTAGTCTCGAGCTATGCTCAAACTCGCCACCTTCAGCAGCTGGGGGCTTAAAGTGGTTTCAAGGTGGAGATGAATCCGGGTTCAGCTCTAACATCTGTCAGTATTCTGAGAACAACATTTTGCTTTGACAATATTCCAGAACTATTTTCATCAAATATTATCAGTAGAATTTTATGCTTGGGAATTATATCACAGTGTCGAAGATTTTACATTTCTTCAAATGTGTTCTTTTACAGGAGTCATTAATTTTGTCAACATGTTGCATTTCTCTGTCTAACAATCCAGCTGTAAGTTCCAGCATCCTCCTGGATTAATTTATATTCTGGTATATTTCCATCAATGTTAATGAAGGTCTTTGACATTTGATCTGCAGTATGTAGTAACTGCTCCTTGATAAGGGGAAACCTTATCTTGACAGATGATAATTCACTTAACATATACTGATACCAGGGCCTTCTGTCTGAGGGGCTGCTGTGAGATGGAATGGGATGGGACATCAGTATTTTTCCCATACTTATAAGCAGGTGCTTGTGTTGTGTATAATGGGATCAGCTGTATACCTTTCTTCTGTAGTCTTCAAATCTTCATGAAACTTTGTCCCAATGTTGGTCTGAAGGAATTCTTGCTTGGATTGAAACTAGGTCATGGGGTATCGCATCTTTATGAAACTTCATCAGAATATAGGGTTTTGTGAAATCTTGGTTGGGTTGGCCATTGATGCTTCTGCCTCTAGAAATTTTTGATTGGAAATCACTGCTATTTATAAACACAGCTCAGTTATTCAAGTTCTCTGGTGGTAAAGATGTTGATCCACTGTGGTGCAGTGGTAGCGGGTTCGAATCCCATCAGTGTAATGACAGATGTGTCCTTAGGCAAGACAGAGATATTTCCTCATGCAGCCTCTCTCTTAGAGGTTGATTCCATCTCGAGTGAGTCTGGAGAGGGATTATTCTAAGTTGCAAAAAACTTGTTTCACACAAACAAATTAATTAGTATTGATAAATGAATTCAGACGGTCAATACTGGGTCATATTGGTCCTTTTGTTTAAACTCCTTTTGCTCACATTGTTTGTAAGAAACATTGAAAAAAACAGTGGCGTTTATATCAGAATACAAATAAGTGTGCCAGAAATAGTCAGAAAAAAATTCCTTGATGACAAGTCTCTTTAACATTGCTCCATTTTCAGACCGATTTACCAGGGAAGTAGGTAGCATAGATTATACCTACTACATAGATAAGATGAAAGTTGAACAGCCCAATTACTGAGATAATGTGTTGATAATCATTAATTCAATTATTAAATGCTTTTATGTTTTATTTTTCAGGTAAGTGTTTGGTAGGGTGATTCTGTGATTGGTTTGGGAAGAAAAAAAGCCTAGTAAGTGTCTCCGTGATTAGCTGGAGATAAAAAGAATGAACAAAGAAATTGAGATGGGAAAAAGGTTTGCAGTCTTATTTTAGTATATATGTGTGTAGTTGAAGTAGAGAAAAGGAATACGGAAAATAAAAACAGAAACTAACCTTGAGAATCTTACAGCATCCCTGCCAGTTGAAATCTCTCAGCTGGCCCCTTCACATATGGCGGTCTCCCCACACATTGAGTGTGCTGTTAAGATACTGCAGACTGTATTCTCAAGCATTACGATTGTTTGTTTTAAAACTGATGTTTCATGTCTAGCTTTACTTGCTAGTATGTTTTTTAGCAGTTTTTATAATATGTTTTAGAAGTCTTAGATATGATGAAAAACACAGCAAAATGAGTGTTTATCTTGCACAATCCCTTGTAGAAAGTGCTCTGACAGAAGGTTTTTGTTGCTTTATATCCATGTATCTCCATCGTTAATGTTAGGCTTTATATAGATGAGAACTTTTCCACTGATTTGCCAGATGCTTCTCTATTTTCAGTTGTAAGTACAAAATTAATAATTATATGAAAACATATCTGCCAGAAGACGGATGAGAAAAGAACACTTCAAGAAGGGAGACCACTCTTACAGGCCTAATTGCATATAGAAACAGTGTTGATAAATGTAGTATGTCTTTCATTATTGGGGATTTGGGTAAATTAGATCATGCTATCTTTCTAATGGCCACTTTTATCCTTTATTTCCTCCTTTATGTTTCAAATTATGGTGAAACACATAGATCTTGTTAACAAATCCCTTCATTTGTCTAAATTAATTAGAAGAAAGGTGTCTTCACAGTGAGACAAAATTAATGGAAAATTTATAAAGAATGAAAAATGAAGTAGATAAATTTTGGAGCTAGTGATTTAACAGTTTTTAGCTCGACTTTTCTATGAAAAGGGGAGCTATCCTACTCGCCCCGGGCGTCGGCGTCGGCGTCGGCGCGGCCACACCTTGGTTAAGTTTTCGTACCACCCCACTTTATTTCAAAAGTATTAGAGGTATGGCTTTAAAACTTACCATACTGTTTACCATCATAACCTCCATCTACAGACAAGAGTACATAACTCGTCAAGGTTTTTGACAGAATTATGGCCCTTTTTGACTTAGAAAGTGTATTGAGCTTGGTTAAGTTTTTCGTACCACCTCACTTTATTTCAAAACCATTGGAGGTATTGCTTTGAAACTAACCATACTTGTTTACCATCACGACCTTCATCAACAGACAAGAGTACATAACTCTGTCAAGGTTTTTGACAAATTAGCCCCTTTTGACTTAGAAAATACATTGAATATGGGTAAAA
This sequence comes from Saxidomus purpurata, assembly GCA_022818135.1. NCBI lineage: Eukaryota > Metazoa > Mollusca > Bivalvia > Venerida > Veneridae > Saxidomus > Saxidomus purpurata. The sequence continues at coordinate 9,701,914 of JAFMSR010000011.1, read as the reverse complement.
TCCACTTATGCCTTAACCCTTTGAGATATTGCTTTGAAACTTTTAAGCTATTTCACATCATTACCCCCTTCTGTACGCAAGAGAAGGTAACTCTGTCAGGGATTGTTTTTAAAAATTATCGACGTAGAATCTTGGTTAAGTTTTTTGTACCAGTCCACTTTTTGACTGAACTGTTTGAGATATTAATTTGAAAGTTGGAATACTTGTTTACCATCATGATTCCCAAACATGGGCAGGAAAAGGTAATTCTGTCAAGGATTTTATTTGAATTATGGCCCTTTTTGACTTAGAAACTCAGTTAAAATTTCATTCTGTCCACTTATTAACTAACCATTTGAGATATTACTTTGATATTACCATTGTAAGACCTATCTGTAAGCAAAAGAAGATAACTCTGTGAAAAACTTTCTTGATTTGTACTTAGAAATTCCTAGTTAAAGTCTTGTGTGCCCTTAACTGTCAAAGTTTTGTTTTATTGGCAAGCACTAAAAAAGTCGAGCATGCTGTCCTACTGACAGCTCTTGTTTAAATTTTCATCCTCAGTATCTGAATTATTAAAGGCTTGTAAAAGTAAAGTGAAAACTTCTTGGTGTTTTAAGCCAGGGACCACCAAACTGCAGTTTTTATCACTATGCATTATCATACAGATTTAGCAGAGACACTGGTCAGAAGTACACCTTTTCAGGCCACACACAAAGTTTAGTACTATTTTATGGAGTTTTATGTTGCAAAATGGCATTTCATGGATAATTGCTTATCATTGGGTAAACAGAACACTGAGTTTGGACAGGTCACCCTCCCTTAATTAAGATAAAGGGTAATTGACTGTAATTTTGGTGATTTCCATGAAATTTTGTCCCAATCAGTTTCATCTAGGTGAGCTATCAGTTATTGTACCAATTTTGAATGTAAAATTAGCCATGACTTTTGTGACATATTTAGATTATCTTTAATAATGTAATTTTTTTGCTTTTATCATCTTGTTTTGTTCATGGGAAAGTGGATGCTGGCTGACCTTTGTAACTAACATCAAAGAATGATGACAGGGAAAGTATTATGGGTTTTAATCTAAAGAATACATAAAATCATTGGGTTAATGACTTAAAAGTTTCTTTTCTTCCAGCAAAGTGAAAATTACTTTTCTCAATTTGTCCAAGTAGATTGCAAATTGCTAATTACAGTTTGACTTTTGTTCGTAAGCATGAAATTAGGCAGAGATCATTGGCTTCTTTAAGTGAGCGCAGTGTTTTACATTTGGTTCTTTAAAAAAAATCAATTATCCACCAATTGTCAACTTTGATAGTATTAAAGATTTGCGGTAACTAGAAGAAAATGAGGACTGTAAAAATTTTGAAAGGAGTAAATTTAATAACATCAATTGATTGGCTGATTGTGGAAAATACATTGTCATCATGTGTCATGGTATGATAATTCTATCATTCTGCAGTTTTAAGAGAATTTAACATCACATGAAAAGTTTTTATAGTGAGAAGTATGCAAAAATGTCTGTAACCAATGGCCTGCTATATTTTATTTTTTCCTTACTTCTGATTGTAGGTTAATTACACTAGGTGACACTCAAAGCATACTGTATTACTTTAAGTCTCCTGAAAGCCAGCTGAGTACCTTATTTGAATGAAAGAATTTTACGTCTGTGTACGGGCTCAAACCTTCTAGCATACGCCAGCATCCCAATAACACCTACTTGAAATCTTCAGCTCAGTGATGATATAGAAGAATGCGAAGCACAAGAAGACAATGTCCTAGTTACCCCACTCCGTCTTCTCAGACAATTCATATATCAATACTGCATAATACAATTCCTTTTTTGAGACATTTTAATATAATACACAATATGAACAGCTCCAATTTTAGTTGGGATATATACATTGATGTCTAAGGTCACCCATATCTCTTAACATTATCTTATTACAAGTCAGACATAGACGTATACAGTCTTTGACTGCAGGGAAGGAATTCGGTTTTAATGTGATGAAGATCTTTAATCTCAACCCGAAAATGTCTTCAGTACAGACCAATCAGTATGGAAGAAAAATGATGATATAGTTGGAAAGTTTCATGATACTTGGGGATTTGTTGTTGGATGGTAAACCCGTATATATTACTCTAGTGTGCAATAGACAGTTTACAACCCTGATAGATATGAAGTAAATGTGCCTTGGTTTGTGCCTCCCTTTGTTTTAGACTCAGTAATAGTTTACAGGATCTCACAGGGTAATGCATGGCAAATGTAACAGTGACTTGTCTTATTGAAACTAGCATAACTTAGATTAATATTCATTTTAGCTCGATTGTGAAGAAAGCTAGGAGCTTATTGAGTCACTCTCGACTCCGCTTCCTGGAAAAACCAGTACTCGTGTCATATGAGGAGGTATGGTCATGACCTTTGCGGGGCTCGAACCCACAACCTCCGGGATGAGCGGCAGACACCTTAACCTCTACACCTCCGCTCCCCTTAGCTTATCTTATCTTATCTGATCTTGTAGTAAAGGTTTTTAAGCTTGTTCATAGTGTATATCAGGCATACTTTTTCGGTGATGTCTTGTATAAGAGGCATACTTTTTTTAAAAACAAAACTGTTACGAGTGTATAACAGGACACAAAGATAAAAGAAATGCCTCAACACCATGCGATAAGTATGCTCTGACTGGTAACACTAGACTCTGTGCATGTTATTTAGTGACTTCTTGCCAAATGTCTAAGTAATTTTCTTCTTTAGTATGATTCATTATAAATTGGCCAACCTGACTCTTCTTCACAGGAGGTGGAAATTGTAGTCATTGTGATCCATATTTAGGCATTTTAAGTCGGCCCTTGGAGGCGCTGCTGTCTTGGGGGACAGTAAAATTGGCTACTGTCCTCTGTTTTTGTCTAATGTTCTATGTTTTGACACAAAATGACTAATAAAGAGTTTAATGCCTTTTTTTGTCTGCTAGTATGTAAACAAGACCATGTCACTCAAGTGCATTCACTATACTATGTGTCACTTGTCAATCATATATGATTATGAGATAGATCTGAGTTTCCAGAAGCTTGACTTTCAATCACTTTCAGTGACCAAGATTGTCAAATTTGAAATTCAATACACAAAATCACAATAGGAAGTTACCGATTATAGACAGTTGTGGAGTGTTTTTCTGTATATTATATTTACAAAGTGGTTGAAAGTTGTAACATTGACACTGGCTTCATATCATGACACATTTGTTTGCATTTTAGTCCAGACAATGGTTGATTAGCCTACAGTTGACAGGGTAGCATTGTATGATCTCTCCAATTAATTGTCTTTTTTTCCCTGTCAAAATTCTATATAATTTCAGAACATGGGTATTTAACATTTGTTTATCTATATATTGCCAATATGGTACAATATGTACCGTTTAAATTTTCCAATGGTTTGTTTATTATCATTTTTCAAGTTCAGGCGACTTCTTGTCACCTTATAAAAGTTCAAAGAAAATCCAAGTGCAAATTGCATAAATACCAAATATGGAAATTCAAATTTATACTTGAAATATCACATAAACTTGTGTATTAGTATTATGTTCAATATGAGGACTTTATGTAAAAACAGTTGAAACAATATCGAAACTGATTAAATAACATATGTTTGGTGGGGGTCTTTGGGGACATGAAAGTCCCAGTTCTTAAAAGATAAAATTGACTATACATAAAGTTGATGTACATAGGTGACATTTGTAGAGATATTTATAGCTCTTGCCAGGCAAAGTGACCGCCATGGCTTTCTTTCAAGTCACATCGTTCTTTGATCTGTTATTTAATCCTGAAACAAAGGGATTATAGAAAACAGGCCATCAAATACTTGAACAGATTATCAGATTAGCTAATCCCACTTATCCTAATTTCTTTCACAAGATTTCAGCCAGACTTTAGACTATAATCAGCCAAACCAAACCTTTCCAGTATCCACTCAGTCTGACTCGGACGGTGTGTAAGTCCTTGGATAAAGTGAGGTCAGAGGCTGGGTGTGACGGTTGAAGCTCAATGAAACCAGTTTGAACCAGTTCCATTGTCATGCATCTAACTTCCTCTGCTAAAATAAAATGACCATTCAAAAGCAAAAAGTTAAAGACCAGTTATAAATTTTGAAAACAAGAAGGCCAAAATGGCCCTATATTGCTCACCTGAAACCTACTTATGATAAGTGACCAAACTTCAACCCTCAACTGTATATCTAAACACAAACAATTTTTATACCCCCAAAACGAATGGGGGTGGTTATAAAGTCACAAACATTGTTTTGCCTGTCGTCGGGGTCGGGCGGGTCGGTCGGTCGGGGGGGTGTGCATTTTCCTTGTCGGAGCATGAAAACTTGAAAACCACTAGTTGGAATTAATACAACTTCATACAATGGTCAAGCACATTGAGAGGAAGTGCAGGACAAGAACTATAACTCCATCTTGACTAATTACAGAGTTAGCCCTTTGTTACTTTTCCTTGTCCGGACATAACTTGAAAACTACTGGTTGGAATTCAATACAACTTCATACAAGGGTCAAGCACATTGAGAGGAAGTGCAGTGCACAAGAACTATAACTCCATCTTGACTAATTACTGAGTTATTGCCCTGTGTTACTTTTCCTTGTCCGGAGCATAACTTGAAAACTACTAATAGGAATTCAATACAACTTCATACAATGGTCAAGCACATTGAGAGGAAGTGCAGTGCACAAGAACTATAACTCCATCTTGACTATACAGAGTTATGCCCTTTGTTACTTTTCCTTGTCCGGAGCATAACTTGAAAACTACTGGTTGGAATTCAATACAACTTCATACAATGATCAAGCACACTCAGAGGAAGTGCAGTGCACAAGAACTATAACTCTATCTTGAGTATTTACTGAGTTATGCCCTTTGTTACTTTTCCTTGTCCGAAGCATAACTGAAAACTACTAGTTGGAATTCAGTACAACCTCATACAATGGTCAAGTACATTTAGAGGAAGTGCAGTGCACAGGAACCATAACTCCATCTTGACTCATTACAGAGTTATTACCCTTTGTTACTTTTCCTTGTCCGGAGCACTAACTTGAAAACTTCTGGTTGGAATTCAATACAACTTCATACAATGGTCAAGCACAGTGAGAGGGGAGTGCAGTGCACAGTAACCATAACTCCATCTTGACTAATTACAGGGTTATGCCCTTGTTACTTTCCCTGTAAAGGAGCAGGTTTTCGAAAACTACAAGTTGGAATTCAATACAACTTCATACAATGGTCAAGCACAATGGGAGGAACTGCTAAGAACAATATCTCTTTTTAGTTTGTTTGCAAGGTATTATGTTACTACGAACTTCTTCAGTTTATAAAGCAATCCTTTTGGGGGTATTAATCACATTTAGTGATAGCTCTAGTTTTGACTGTGACAAGACAAACCTTTTGACCAATCAACATGATGATTGGGTTGTATACATAAATGTCACTTGTATGACATACACAAGTTTCACCAGCTGACCTAGTTTCAGACCTCAGATTACTCATATTTACACTAGACCTAAATTTCATCAAGACAATCATACTGACCAAGTTTCATGAAGATACATGGAACATGCAGCCTATATTGTGTACAGAAGGATTTTGTATGGTTGACTACGTGACCTAGTTTTTTACTCCAGATGATCCTTATTCAAACTTGGTCTAGATTGCATCAAGGTAATCACTCTGGGCAAGATTTGACCCCGTGATCTAGTTTAGACCCCAGATGACCCATATGCAAACTCAATCTAAAATTCATCAAGATGGTCATTCTGATCAAGTTTCATGAAGACCCCTGAATAATGCAAATTATATTGCATACGCAAGATATTTCTATGATTTGATCCAGTGTCCAATTTTTGACTAAAGATAACCCATATTCAAATTCCACCTAGATTTCATTAAGCCAATCAAACTGACCAAGTGTCATGAAAATCCAATGAAAACTGCAACCTCTATTGCATACACAAGGTTTTTCTATGATTTGACCCTGTGACCTAGTTTTTGACCACAGATGACCCATATTCAAACTCTACCTAGATTTCATTTAGGCAGTCATTCTAAACAAGTCTCTATTGCATACACAAGGTTAGGTGTGGACAGACAGATGACAGACACAAGGCAATAACAATAACTCACCTTGTGCTCAGGTGAACTACAAACTGCGGAGCGGATCTGTGGTCTGGTTGTAACACGCTTGACTAGTGATCCAGATATAGACTGTTCGGTCCGTGCTCGCAGCTGCACCACTAATATCTAATGGAGGTCCCATGGTATCAGGTCTACATGATGCATGTAAAAGAACCAGGCGTGTCTAAGGATCTGGGACACTTCCTGTATCTTTCATTATCTTCTGAAAATCTCTTCTTTGGTTGCTGGTCATAGTGGCTAGCAGAATAAATGATTGGACAAATAAATTGAAAACATTCAGAAGTAAAACCTTTTGTCCTCGACTGTGGCAAGTGTGCTCCTCGTGCAGCAATGACCTGTCAGGCACTAACACCAAGAAGCCATTAAATGAATGAATACATTAATATCTCAAATGAATGTATGGGAAAGTAAATTTTTTTGTACAATATAATAATAATTATCATTAATCGTTTTGCTGCTTTGAAATGTAAAGAATGCAGCGAAGTAATTATAGGACAAAAACTGTCAAATTTAATGTGGTAAAAAGTTTCACTTACCACCTGCACCAAGTGATCTTTACTGTTGCATGGCTATAAACGATGCCTACCAAGATAGGTAAAAATCAATCAGAACAGGTAATAATTGTTGAAAAAAAACTTCGATAATTTATCACGTATTGACCTATGCCAACCTCGCTTATTACCTTCCAAAGATAGGCTTATGACTTTGTAATTACAAATTATTAATTATACCCCCATTTGTTAATTATGAATGTCAGGGAGTAGATAGATATTGACATAATTAGCAAAGTTCACATGTTAAAGCACAATAACTCATTATTAATTGCACTTAATGTTTTCCAGTAAAAAGTGATCGCCAGCCCACTGTACTAGTTTCAGTAAAAACAGACATAAAGAAGTTAATGAGGGAGATTTTTTTCTGTATTATTAGATTTATTAAAATAAAGTAGAGAAAAAGATAAACTGCTTTTCAAGATCACTGGTTAAACTCCAAATTGCCATACTCTCCAGACGCTGACTACCCCACATTCAACAAAAAACGACAGTTTCTTGATATCCTGTATGGTAATACCCAGTAAATTTCTTTCTTTTCATCATGTTTGTTTTATCGTGCCTCTATTTGGCTTATTTATTTTGTTCATCTCTATAGAGCACCTTTTTTAAAGGGATAGTAAGAGGCTCAGCAGCCACTCATATTGTGATATGATAGATATGTTAGTTCCTGTCTATTTGACCAGACAAGCTTTGAATTTGACAATTATTTCATGTCATTCATGTTAACTAGCCCTGCTCTTCTCTAAGATAAAAAGCTATTAGCAGAAATCTATACAGTTAGGCTCAATGACCATGTTTTCAGTTTGGATATATGGTTAATATGACTTCAAAGACTATTTATTAATCAGGGATTAAGCCAAGTACCGACGAGGTGTGAGAGTATTTATTTGGTCTACATACACTGTCTAAATGTTTGTTGACTATTACTGTATTATTTTCTATTTATCTATAATATATAAGTTTTATTTCATTCTGCTCAAAGCCGAGCACTTGAAAATTTGTGACGATTAGGATTTAACAGAAAGGTTTCATTCAGTGTTTGTTAAAATAAGTTTCTTATGAGATAGATCGGTTATCGTAACATTCTTTAAACATGTTAACGATAAAGTGTTTAACAGCTTTTAAAATCGAAGCAGTTGACCGATGGTCAGAGGTGGTTTAATTCTCTGTAATAATCTTTGATCTATTAGCGGTCACTTCAAAAGAAATATTGCAGTTCAGCTAAATACCTTATAGATAGAACGGAGTTTAAGCACACAGAATAAGTGTCGAGAGTAGATCTGAATTGCGGTCGTTTATTTCAGCCTTGTCATTTCGGGTCAAATTCAAATAATGCGCCACTTCATTCTTAAGTAATGTTTAGTTTAAGTACTCACTGTGTGAGTAGTCTGTTTTTGTCTGAGAAAAATAGCATCTTAAGGCATTGGTTATATAGTAGAGGTATACTATGGTGTTTGTATTTCCTTGCCTTGAGCTAGTTTTAGTGTCTGCTTAACAAACTGAAGGTATTGCGCTCATATTCATACATTCATACTCTGAGAATTTGATGACCAATTCTAGTAGAATGGGCGTATCGTAGTGGAGGTATAATATGGAACAGTACTTTTTTGCCTTTTAATGAACTTTAAATCCCAATTTTGAATCCTGCTCTGGGTGAAGGATTTTCTCGGTTACAGTTACATGGTTAGCATAACAAATATAGTAAAAAATAAAAATTTAGAAAAAGGTTTCTGAACCTGCTAAAGAGACTGAGCAACCACATCTTTAGAATGTCTCCAGGTAACAGAAGATTGGAGGGGATCCATTGGAAACAAAATAGCTACCACTGTATAGTAACATCTGTTGCAAGTAAAATCAAATTTCATTTTATACTTAATAGAGAAAAGTCCCTGATAGAATTACCACTGTATTATGATGACATTAACATTTCTATTTAAATGTGTGATGTTTAACACCTACCCACAAGTTTTTTACCCAGATGAAATTCTCTGTTCGTACTTTAACAAGTTTTTGACATGTTTTTTAAGAAGACGCCTTTATTAAAAGGTAATTTAATATGCGATAGAAAAGAGATCTGTGTAATATTTTATAGTTTATGAGAGTGAGTACTGCAAAAAAAAAAAAAAAAAATATTTGAAATAACTCTAGTTCAACAACCTTTCCGAAACTAATACAAAGTATTGTGATGGGTTTTTTTTAAAATGAAGCTTGGAAGTAAGAAAATTTCAGAAAAAACTTACAAATTTGTCTAGAGCAGTAAGTGAAGATGAATAAAAGATTAGGTAAAGATAGAGTTAACCTTATTCTTGTAGCACCCCTAAACAATATTTTGCTAATTTAAAACTCTAGAGAGGTATATTTGTTCCAGTTCGTCCTCCTCTATCTTTATTTTCCTGACACCTCTTACATGTGTTTGAGAACTCTAATTGAATTAAATATACAATTCAGTTTTCTTCTTGTCTGGAAACAAACATTAAAATTGTTTATGAGTGTGACAGTGTCAGTACAAGACAGACTAATATACATTATAAGTCTCGCAGTGTTGTAGCAGTGCCTAAGGTAAAAAAAAAAAAATAAATTATCTCTCCATTGATTGGCTGTTTACCGCAAAGCATAAATAGTCCTATCTATGACCATCCTGTTGTCTCTTCTCCCAGGATCTGGTCAGATTATGTCACTGGATTGTCGATATCAGCCCCTAAGCTTTTTTCAGACTTCCTTTAGTATTTAGTCAAATACAAGAACAACATGTAACATTTTTACCAGCTTGATGACTGTTCTTCAGCAGGTACCTTGCTGTCACCATACAAGAAGATCTTCAATTAGGTATCCATATAAAAAACGTCTGTTAAAAAGCCAACCCCACCCTTACGCTTCCTACGGTGCAACCACCACAATTGTCCACAAGAATGCAGTAAATTAACAGTCAAGGAATGTAAGTCTGGTCAGACTCCATTCTAAAGTGTGCACTCCTCCTAGAAATTACATTGCCAGTATTGGTTTCTTATTTGTACTGGACAGATACAGAATCTAGTTATCTGCACTGCACCATCCTGTAATAAGTATCATGTGACTGCAAAAATGGTTTGTAATTGAATATGGTTGTCAACAATACAAAAAGTACAAGTATATGATAAAGGAAACACACTGTATAACTATATTTTACTGTTGAGTTACAAGTGCACTAATAAAGCCTTCAGGGCAAAATTATGACTTGCTCATCATTTTGAAAAGTTTACAACTTCGGGAGATTAAAGGACCACTCTTCATTTTTATTTGTTAAGAAATTTACTACCTGGCCCTGGTCAGTACTGGTTGGTTGTATTGAATACTGGTATTTTGAAGCATTTTAATTTACTTTGTGTGTAAGTATGGATTTAACACTTTGATAGTTTTAAGTTAAAGTTCTTTCACTGGACCAAGGTAGACAAACTAGCTTTGGAGGTAGCATATAAAACTTGATGTAAAATGATCAAAATAAGCAAAAAAAAGTGAATGTGGTAGCTGAAAATGGGAGAGTTAATTATCACCGAAAATATGATATCTACTGTGTAAATCTAGTGTGATTTTATAAAATAAAGTAGTTCTTTCTTAAAACAGCTGAGATTAAAGCCATACTTCTCAGGTTTAATACTCAGATTATAGCAGTTCTTGATAACAGTGAAAACATTCAAAGTGTTTCAAAAGGAGGAAGATTTAGTAAAGTTATAATCATAGAATATGTTGAGGAAGGTGGAGACTGGATGAGACCAAGCAGAGGAGTTTTTCGTGATAGAAGTTATATTTCACCTGTTCACTTCAAATCACCGTATCTCATTTTACAGATGTGTGTATTGAAGTCAGGTGTGCATTAAAGAAATAAGTGGGTTTTTTTCAGCCAGATGAGAATTTTTTCATGACTTCAACTTAATTTACAGACTGTGACCTCATTTTTTATCAGTACCTAAAGAATGAACCTAACCAGATGAACAATTTTTTTTTTCTTGAGTACCAGTCAAAGGATGAGTGCTGTGGTATCCAGAACATAGACTGGTATACATGTGTGTTCATCGAAGCAGCTGTTTTATCTATCCATAGTCTCTTAGAAGTGGGAAATTATAAGGTGTGCAGTCTGCTTGCTAACTCGGAGCTGCAGTTTACACGGTTTTCATGCTAATCATCTTTTCGGGACTGGAGAAAGAGAAAAAAATTATTTACCGCTTCTAAAAAATTCATGAGCAGGAAATAATCGTTTGATTGTGGTGTTAAAAGTAATGATTACAAATCTATTATATTAGTTGGGATTTCACAGGTACTGTAAAGCTACCTGAAAACTTGAATGAAAAACTGATTGTGAAAAGCCTGGGAATAAATATATTTTAAGTGCAAAAATGAATTGAAATTTTATATTAACAAAAGTCTACCAGAGAGATTAGGTGACGAGACTTATTGAATTTTTTTCCTTTTGGAAAAAAGTGTTGTATCAATTTGGGATCTTCTTGTGTTTGTTTGACCTTCATAAACTTTCTTCTTCAAACAGAACTCAAAAATAAGAAAAAGAAATTTAACTGAAAGTTACCTGTGAAACATTTTAGTGTGAAACTTGCAGGTTAAAAGAAAAGATAAGTCACTGCAACAGTGTATCAAATTGTGGTTACAGCCTCCCTCTGAGATGGTTTTTTCTGCCTGTGATATAGCATTGCATGAACCAGGAGAGCATTTTGGAGATTAATAACATACAGTAACAGAACTCTTTCCTCTCATTTATCAGGCGTTACTGCAGGTAGAATTTGCTTATTTGCATATTACCCAGCAGTCATAGTTTGTAGGAATACTCTAAACACAAGAGAGTTTAATTCGTTCTTAAAACATTTCAAAGAGTTTGTGAAGTTTTTTTTAGAGTTTGGAAAGTTTACCTTTGGATCATAAACTGTGTGTGCTGTAATTAAAAATAAGGAAGTAAAGTTGTTGTTGTTGCATGTTTTTGAATTACTCATTGATTTTTGTTAAAAATCGGAGGAAACATTTGGGAATATTTCATATCAAAACATAGTAATTAACAGAAGATTTTTGACTTTTAAAAAAATCTGAAATAGTCAAATCTTACTATTATATTCTACTCTACAATGGATAAACTGCAGAAAAAATGGAATGGATAACATGTTTTCACAGACTTCGGAATTACTATATAAGTAATTTCTATACTGCCAACCAAAATCTAAACCTCAGGATTTTCATGCACTTTAATTACAATGGATTTTATGATTTTAAAGGTAAGTGAAACCGTTTCATAACTTCTTTCTATAAACTCATGAAAATAAACTACGCTATGGGAACAATTATTACCCAAATAGTTGCCAGGTGTTTGAATATGCTCACATTATTATATAATGTTTCATTTTATTTTTTTTAAGTGATTTGTAATAAAATTTGAAATTTTACTGGTTTAGGTTAACTGCTGGTTGTCCCTGTTTTGCATAATTTACCTTTTAACTCTGTAATAATATGGTGTATTATGGCTATGCCTAGCCGCCATGTATGTTTTAACAAAGCAACATTAAGTGTTTGCATCACTGTGAAAATCTTCCAATGTCATTGAAACATCAAAGACTGGAGTTTAAAGGTGAATTTTATATTCAGATTCGTAATAAAAATCTTTATATAGATGACCATAAAGATTATATCTGTAAAGCTATGTAAATATAGCAGTAAGTCAATGGCGGTATTTTCAACAAATGCTTTAAACACCTTATCACCTGTATACTATTTTAATTATTGACAAATTTTTAAAGAGCTTATTTTATTTACTTACCTTTGAGAAAATTTATCTTACAATGGCCCTATGTTCCTTATGATAACAATAATGTTGCAATAAAATATATAGTGGCCAAAGAGACAAATACAAAATTAGGTGAAAATCAGGAGCAGATGGTTGAAGGGAGAAACAGAGATGATGAAGGGAGAGGGAGGCAGACTGAACAATGGAAACACTAAGGTAAAGGAAAGAGAGAAAAGAGAAATTGGAAAAAGAAGATAATGAGAGGGAGAGAAATTTTAAATGTTCTCTATGTGAAGACTATAAAATCTGTAGTATAAGCAGTGTACAGTATATACATTTATAAAAAGCTTCTTAAACTGAAATTTTGCCAGCCACAATGTTTCTTTACAGAATAACAAGGAAAGGAAAAACCAAAAATATCTTCTTTCCCAGACTATATAGACTGACACTATCTTTGTATCAGTGGTATAGTTTATTACATAGGACCTGTCAGGTCTAGTTATCCCCCATATCTCTGAACTGATCACCCACAGCTGCCCATTGTAGCCAGTTATCACCCAGTAGGTGACCCAACAGTACATATCCTCTGGCATGTGATAATGTGTGATAATATAATCACTTGTATTGTTATGATATAATTCAATTACCAATTCCATTATGGACAAGCCAGTATGATCATGATGATTTGTAAGGAAATAATGTACCTCAGTACAGATTATTAATATAACCTGTTGATGGTCAGTACTTGCTGGACAAACAACAGTTTGTTGGATTGTGTTATCATCAATTTACAGAGAAATATAGACCTCTTATGTTAAACCTTAACGAACAAGGATGGACCCACAAATTGTCTCAGCCTCTTTCAATATTAAAGTGGCCACTTTGAACCACCAATTAGACTGAGAAAGGTCCTACTATGTAGCAAGGTGCTTGTGTTAATGTTGTGTTGTGGCACCTATCCATCAACATGATCAAGGTGTTAAGAGATTCAAGGAGCAAGATTTCAGTGATGAATCTGATATTAGGCAATGAATTCTATCAAATATTGACAGCATCAATGCTGTTTTGTTAAATCCTCCAGAATGAACAGTGCTAGATTGATCTCTTTATCTACACAAGACATGACCAGCAGAAAAGCCAAGGAGTTGGGAAATGATTGTTCTGTGTGCTTTGAAACCACAATTCATGAAGAAGAGGGTGCAAAGATTCTTAACAAAGCTACCTTACCAACTTGAATGCAAATTCATACACTTTCTTTGGAGAAAATCAAGGTCATTTTGTAGTGCACTGTATGCAGAGCAAAGCTAGAAGAAAATCAAGGTCATCCTGTACTTTAGCAGATCTGGTTAAATGTTTGGCATTCTGAAATCAATTTCCTGTTTCACTTAGATAATGTCCCAAAACTTCTAGTTGGCAAAGTTTGAGAAAGTAAATCAACAAACTTGTTGGCTTATTTGTTCACAGAAGGTACCACACCTTTTTCATTCCTGACCTCTGTCTGATCAGCATCAACACCATCACATGCAGAGTGTTTTATTGAAATTAAATCATTTGTAAAAATACCTTGTTTCTGTTCAAACTCTTGCCAACTGTTCTCAGGACTGGTGATAACAACTTGCCAAAGTATACCTGAAAACAGTTCTCAAAACATGGTCTTGATCATGATATATATTTTAGTATAATGGCAAATCTGAGTAATGTGGATGCATGATTTGATAGGTAGCCCATCTAGATCAAAGAGAAGCTTCACAAGCTTCTGATTGATACTGAAGAGCACTTGAAGTATCCTAAACTTGTAATCAGTCTGTAAGTCATAATTACAATATTGAGAACTGTATCTGGAAATCTTTTACAAGACATGAACATTTCCAGAAAATGTTTAAATTTCTTTTCTCATCAAAATCAGTACGAAATTGGTCAGTAGAGATGGGTCATGATTTTGGTAAGAAAGTACCCATGATATACATGCAGTCATGTACATGTGGTCATTGCTAACTGCTACTTTTTATGCGAGTGGCACTCACCAGGCAGCTGATTTTTTGTATTTGTCATACAAATTGAAGATGTTGGCATCACCTATTGCTGTGACATTCTTGGAAAATCATTGCATACTACGGAAGTCTTCAGAAGTGCACATGAAAGCAAATAGTCTTACGGACATAATATTCCAAGTTAGAGAGCATCATACTTAAGTGGTCAGTCTTCATCAGGTGGTCTTGTACATAGACAATGATAGAAGTTTATACAAGTTGGTTGTTCCATTTTCTCACTGTACTTTTCATCACATACCTACTGTTTCTTAGATCTTGGATAGGTTAGTGTATAAGAAGGTGCAAATGTCCTTTTATCAGGTTTTGCATTGTTTCAAGTGTGAAAAGCACTGTAGATTGTTTGTACTTCTCATACATCATTATTGACTTTAATGAGAGGAACAAAAACTCGGGAGATGGCAGCGATAGCTTGGAAACTATTTCCAGGTTTCTGGATAGGAAAGCATTTACAGATTCTTATTCTGAGTAATAGCATGAGATGTCTGTTTTTTTCTTGTTCTTTCTCTCATTCTGTTAACAGTAACTAAGCTAGTGGATGATTATTATTGTAACAAGCATCTTAACCCGCTGGCAGCCGTTCATAATTGTGGCAAATTGCTCTGATTGGAACTTAGGATTTAATGTTCTTTATTAAGTAAGATCTAAAACTTTTTGTCCTCAAAATTTTTATAGAAACTGAGTCTCACTTTTTTTAATTGATTGAAGTTTCATCTTTCTTTACCCTTTCTGAAGGAAAATTTCTAATTTCTCTGCAATTTAAATGCAATTAATTTGAGTCAATTTAGTGCAATATGAGCTTTTAAACCCATGAAAATGAAGGCGGCAATTTACTTCAATTAGGTCAATCACATGGTCATAAGTACAATTGAATTACACAGATTTTTATCAAATTAGCCAATTACATTGAAGTGTCCAATGCCGGTTGTTTGGCATACTTCTCTAAATGTTGTATCCAGCTTCCTTAGCACTTTCATACAAATAATGATTAGTGTGCAGTCCATGAGGGCCATGACTCTTTAGTGTCAGGAGTGTAACAAATTGTGTTTTGATATGTTTGCTCCTGTGGCACGCATATCTCAAGCATGCATGACCAGCCTACTCACATCAAACATAAGCCAAACACTTGACACACAGCGTCCTGTTGTTTTTTCATGACTGACAGTAATAAAGGGATACAAGTGAAACTGACATGCAGGGGGCCAGCTTGACACAGATTAGAAACTGCTCTGAAAAATTACGCACTTGACTGAACATGTAAATTGTAGTCTCTGGTTTCTTTGATAAGAGTTCCGGAATTTTTCTAACTGTACAAGGTTTGCTTAGAAATGCCGATTTACAGTTTTAATGGGCCCAATGTGTGGCAAATTGGAAATCAGTGTCATGAACAATTTGCCGGAGTTCAGCCGCATCACATTTCCAGAGTTACAGCTTACACGGCTTTCTAAATGACAGCAGACGCCACAAACCAACAAACACAAAAAATACAAGACTTTATTACCCATACTGTAATAAAATTTCATCAGTCGGAAGGATAAACATTCTGTGAAGAAAGTTAAATTTCTGGGCCGATTTTTTTTACTAAGAATTTGACATTAAAGTGTCATTTTAGAAAGGAAACAGTAAACATACCAGGGTATATGAAAATTATTCACGAATCTGGAGTGTTGTACATGTGTTTTTCAGATGTGTTTTCATCAAGGGGATATGCCAAGGGTCAAAGGCGGGGATAAGGCTATTTGACCTCTTTGACATGTCTTTCATGTTTATTTTCTGAGTTAATCTCGGTAGATAGTTACCATGTGCCTTCTTCAGTCCTGTCAAAATGGATGATCCGGTAACTGAAGCAACATGTGCTGACCACATTTTACATGTTACGGACATTTTCCAGCATTTTTCAGATCATATTCAGTTTGTTGAGGATACCTGCAGGAGATGTGACAGTTTTTGGCTTTTTATTTCTGTGTATATTGACTTGTTAAAATTGATACATTAGGATGCTTTATTTCTTGGTAAGTTCAAATTTATTACATTATCTAGAACATGGTTAAATATGATACATAATCATTTACCACTGATAAAGTTGAAGTATGGGCAGAATGTAACATTAAAGGTTTCCTGGATCATAATTATATTGCAGGCATATGATTTATTTGAGCTTCTTTAATCTGATGTAAAGCAACATAAAACAGACCTGCAGTAGAGAAGGAATCCATCTGTTTCGAGGCAGTAGTTCCTTTCAGGTTATGTCATATATCTATGATATTGTTACATAAACAGGATTTGTGAAGAGTTTTTCTATCAGTCTTGAATTTTGGTAAAACAGTGGGAGACTAAATATTTGTAGATGGAGATGTGAGATAAACTTTTCCATTTGATGATGATATTGTAGTAGATATATCTGCAAGTAATGTACGTAATATGTTTGAAGTATAAACTATTATGCCTTACAAAAACACTAATCCCTGTATAGTTTTCAGATGGTTTATTATATATTTTAGTACGCAAGATCGAGGAAGATCGAACATTTTACGGCTTTTTTTCCTGAAAAGAAAGAACTGAAATCTTTAGGCCACTTTAAGGACAGAACACTTCACATGACTGTATTGTAGTGAAGACTTCATCAATAAATCTTCTGTTTTCATAAAATAGAAGCTTTTAACAGATGAAACAGTTAACAGGCATCCTTTGTAAATGTTTAACCTTCATTATGTATGATTGATTTGAGGTATAAATTGTTCCTTTGTTTATGTGTATACCCCATGTTGGCTTGTAAATGAATTTTGAAGCACTTGTTGTTATGGTATACATTACTTATGTAATTTTGATGAGGTTTTGATGGCCAGGGAGAAGATAGAGTCTGACTCATGTTATGTCAACAACATCTTTGTGATGCTGGGATCTTGGGTTTTCATCTCTCAACATCATAATGCTCAATTAATGATGTCAAAGACTGTTAGTGATGACACAATCATCCTTAAAAACCAATTAACTGTAATTATGTTTAAAGTTCCTTTCTCAAGGGTTTACTGTCTGAGCCCCAGTCTACAATTTAAGTGCCACTGTGACCATCATATAGGTTCATGTCACAATTTTCTACATAATGTAACTCATTTCTAAAAAAAAAAAAAAAAAATCCCAATTTGCTTCCAATAAAATAATAATGTTCAAAGCGGCAGATGCAGACCAAAAACTAGACTGATTTATCTCCCTTGGTTTCATCTTGATATTTTCATGTTGGTATTTTAATGTATAGGGTCCTGGGTACTCTCTGTATGAGACTGATATGAAATTTTAATTAATTTTCAAAATGATCCACCTGTCTTTAAACTTTTATTCAATGGTACAGCTCACTTCAACAGTTTGCAGCCTATTAAAACATTTTACTGATAAATAGCTTGTAAGTTTTACTGATGAAAAATACATTATTTTACCAATTACTAATTCATTTACTCTTTGTGTATTGAATGGCAGGAGATGATGCAAGAAAAGCTTCTAAATCCTTTCCAATTAGTTAATTGATATGCTGACAGATAGATACAGATGAAAGCTGTATCTGGTAGATCAGGTAGTCAATGTCAGAGACAGAACAAGACAAGAGAATCTCTGTGATTGATTCTGGATGATTGAATGATTGATGCTTAAGTGATTGATTGTTACAAAAGTTTAAAGAGGGTTTAATGGGATAGAAGCTAATTACGACCCTGTCTGTGATACTCATGCATTATATATGACTATAGGCTGTATATGGTAGCATTAATCGGACAGTCTGTATTCTGTGTGATGTAAGACTTTCAGTATGTCTGTAGTCATTCTTTTAAAAGTTTTGAATAACGCCTTCTCAGCTGTTCTCTACAAATGTTCATGCAGATTTCTCGTAACCTGATAAAACTGTTAATGTAAACAAAAAGACAATTTCTTACACAACCAAACTCTGTAGTTTGGAGTTTTTCACTAACGCTTCCTATACCAATGGCAAAAGGAACTTGAGAATGTTTGAATTAGCTCATCACAGTCAAACCAAAGTAGAGGTAAACTGCCTTGATCTAAACTACATTAGACAACGATTCAGACCTTGCCTTTAGTTCTGCGCTGAAGTCTTAAGAATTTCTTTAGATACAGTGTTAACCAGACATCTCCAAATTTTATACCATATTATAGTTTTAGATCTGGATCAAAGTGACAAGGTTGCTTCTTCACTGTCTTGTTTCATTTTGAACGCAGACTGTTTTAAAATTGTGAAGAAACTGGATAATCTTATCTTATATTCCAATCTTAGAACAACCTCAGGAATGAAGTTTATCCTGTACAGGTATTCTTCAAGCATGGTTACACCATCAGTCGAATTGGGGCATTATCTCAGCAAATCATCTTTTACAAGTGCTTTCTGTATCTAACTCATCTAGAAAATTAGGTGTACACTCTACAGGGAATTCTCCTTCTTTTTCAAGTATTTCAATGGAAAGTTCAACCAATGTTCCTTCAGAGTTTCAAACCTGAATCCTGTCTGACTCACAGTCCAGCTGATGTCTGCACTTCAGTTACCTAACAGTGTTTTTTCTTGTAATTCTCTTTTTCACTATTTGTTTTAGAAATGTACCATAGGTCTTAAAGCTTCATTTTAGTGAAGTAGAACATTTTAAAAACAGAGAATTTTATATGGTAATGACTAATATTGACTATTAATGCAATCATCTTAACCCATTTATCATGTTTATATCTATGTTTTTACAATGTGATCTTTTAAGTTCCAATTTGGGATATAGCCTGATGATTTCTTCAAATAAGGGTGTTTTGCAGATTTATCCAGAACGGCAACAACTTACATATTGTATTTGCTATGACTGTGATCATGAGACTCAAGACACGAATCGGTTGATATCAGATCATTAGTCCACTTGTCTCCATGCAGGAAACTGATACCTGTAGATCAACTTATCGGAACAGCGGAGAGTGAACTTCATGCACTGAATGCACATTTCTGAACTTTCATTAACTTTGATGCACTAAAACAGCTCGTAGATTCTCTCCCCGACAATTCTTTTATACTGAAAAGCATCTTTAAAGTGTAATAACATTGTGTTGGAGTTGAATAAGTGGAATTTATAGCATTTTGGTGACTGTTTTTATATCAAGAATATAATACAACAGAATATAATTTATATTAAACATAGTACAGAAACAAAACCAGCCTCTAAACCTGTACACTTGTGATGTCATAAAATGATTTATGAAATTCTGTTTCCAGTAATAAATTTCTACTTCCTTAAAAAAAAATTCTTTCAAGTATTTTCCAGGAGATGCAAAAATACAGCATAGAGGCTGTATTAACAGGATTCCAGCATCCTGGTTTTCCATCAAAAACATAACCCAGGTATATTGCCAATTAAGTCAGTAGCAGGAGTAATTGCTTCCATGTGTTTTAACAGAAATTGTCTAGAAATGCAGAGAATAAATTCATGCTGAGGCGAAACATTTCTGTATTTATGTTTTAGCCCAAGGATAATAGAAACCTATCAAAAACTGATTATCTTCCAATAAAATAGATACATTATGAATCTCAGGGAGGTGCTCGCTAATTAGAAAAGCCTAGTTGGGTTATGATTGAGATAGGAAAGTTATGAGAGGAAAGGGGTGTCCCTTGGTGTTTTCAGATTATTTAGGGTAATTAATAAGCTTAGGGGTAATTATTATGCTTTGGGGTGAATTAATAAGATGATGCTTGTTAACGAGGTTGGCGGGAGATGGAATGTCAGACTGGTATTACAGGAAATGTGAAATATGTCGGTTAATATAAGAGATCTTGTTATCCAAGAGGTCTATCTGAGAGGAACGGCTACAGGTTCGGAAATGTCAAGCCTCCACAGCTGCTGTATGGGGAAGCTACTTGCTTCTTCAATCTTTTCTGGCGTATTTCCTGTGTTGGCCAGTACTAAAAGCTGTCCTAGCAGACTGTAAGCTGTGTTCTACCACCTTGCCTGAATGATATGTCAGGAGAGACAGAAAGAAGTGAACATTACAAGGAATTTACCGAAGGTTGACTGGTCAATATTTTGACAATGGCACAGATTTGTAAGAAACTTAAGAAAATGAGCAATAGTCAAAAATGAAAGTTCTGTGAGAACATATGAAAATAATAAGGAAAGTGCAATTATGTGGTGTAATTTGATGTTGCCCTTACAGTTGAATCAGGTTGAAATTCCCAAACAGGATTATGGAATGTAATAAAGGAATTTTTCAAAATGTCTGAGATCTGTTTTGTCCAAACCAACAATTCTGGGTGGCAGCTTCTGTGCTAAAAAGATAGTTCTTTTGTGTACCTTGGCAGTAAACATGTTAACTGACCAAATCATAAAGACATTATATATTCTGATAGTTGTGTATCTGCAAGGAAACAGTTTTATGACCAGCTTTGACGGTCATTTGACTTTGGGCTATTTCTGTGTGGTTACTGACAAGCTAATTAATTCATGAGGAAAAATTTGTAAAAACATCAGATCTGATGAAATGATTATGAATGAGAAAATTTGATTTTGATACAGTTAATTTGGCTGGGGGGTAACTGATCAGGTCTATATGTTTACAGGTTTCACCTTTGACTTGTAATTAAGTCCAGTTATTTAATTGATATTTGGTACTGTAATATAGGTAAGGACTTCCTTAATATGTAAAATGTAAGTTTTTGCGGAAATAAAAGGTGAAAAAAAATGTGGTTTGTTAACCTGAAATTTGAGGTGGGTTTGGGTTAGAAGATGATTTAAAAAAATACATATTTGTAAATGATTGTTTGAGAAAGTTGTAGAAAACTACTAAGCCACATGTTGCCGTATGAGAATATATGTAAGGCAGGAAGTCATGGTTTCACTGTGTTAATGATTATCTTCTATGATTATCAGTGATAAGTAATTGGAGTAATCAGTGTAATGAGTCCCTGGTATCTCTCAAGTAGCAGCCAAGGGGCCTGTAAGTGTTTCTACATCATTAAAGGACCAGTTCTCAACATTTTTGTAATAAAAAATTCCAAATTTTAGTGAAGTTTGCGCAAACAAATCTTAGCATTTTGGAATGTTGCTATTAGAGATATGCATGTGGAGTATTTTGAAAATTTGAGAACTCTTAAAGTAAATTATCACTTGATGGCAAAAATATGTTATCTGCATATTTTTCTAAGCCCCTGCATTAAGGGACTTAAAATAGATTATTTCACATCACAGTGACATTTTGTACTCTAGTAAAAATGTGATTGTGGGTGTCTCTTTATTTATCTTTCATTAAATTTCAAGAACATGATTTAAATTGATGCTCTGGTGTTTATCAAAAATAAATCTCTTATGTTGATTCTATGTTGGAACAACTTCTCACTAGCTGATCTACCCATTCCAACAGTTTCAATGTGTGGTGGGTGTACCAGAGGGGTAGTGATTTACCTAAGAATACTGAAAGAATGGAGATCAGTACCTTCCCTCCAGTGTTTAGAAATTTCAGGAAAAACATGCTAAACAATAAACATATAATAACTGATATACTGTTGCCAGATGACACTGTAGATGACCTAGTAAAGAAGGAGAACATTTTGCCAGAAGATTTCTCTAATAATTGAAGAAGGGTTAAGAGATAAACCCTTGATAAGACTCATTAAACTTTATCCACTCCTTAATTGAGACAGATCACCTTCTAGATATAGGATAACATGCTTGCCTTGTAACATCCTTACTTTTCCAGATATACATGCCGCTACCTGAAATGTCTTACCTCAACCAGCAGGTGCTGAAATTGGTCACAGGAAGATTCGGCTTTGTATAAAAGAATATAATTTATATGTTTATGTATTTGTTGATCATTCTGATTTATATCTGTATATTTCTATTTGTCCATTAATCTTGCCTTCCTTTGAAGTAAAAATGATTGTGATCAAACAGATGACAATTAATAATCTACTCCCCAAGATTTTTGTACCTTAAATCTGGCAGAAGACTTTATCATCAAGAGGGTTGAGATACACGTTTTTCTATTCTCTTCCTTTTTAATACCTATTTGATCATAGAGTTTATTGTTCTCTACAGCCATGTTCTCCCAAGTGTCTAAAAGACCTTCTTGAGTCTTGTCTATAGTCACTATACTGTTAGCTATTACTCCTTCAACACTAGCAAAATTTGTAAATTTCGTTTTGCTTCATATTCAGATCTGTTCATCTTAAATATTGTGTTCCTTTATTGCCATATGTTTCTAAAGTAACCTTGAAATACCAACAGATAAACCATAGGAATTTATCTTTTCTTTTGCAATTAGCATTTCAGGTTAGATATCTACCATTGATAGTAGATCTGAGTTTGATGCTATTCAGTTCATGTTTTCAACAGACTGAATAAAAAATGGATAACATAACTTCACCCATGTCTTTTGATCTTGTCCTCTCAAGTTACTGTTTTGATACTATATCTGCAGGTGATAGTGCATTTATATTGTGCTCTTGTAGTTTACTCAAAGCTCATTTCAGAGTGATCAGCAAATGTAATTGTTTAAGCCTTAGACAACATTACTAACACTGGATTCTGGAGTGTCCACAAGGTTTTTCTATGATTTAACCAGTTGACCTAGTTTTTGACTCCACATGAACCAGTTTTGACACTGATCTTAGAGATCATGAAGGCAAACTAGCTGACTGTGGAGCCTAGGATTTCTACCTGTCTCAGCTCCTGCAGTCAATTGCATTATGAAACTCTGACAAATTTGTCACTTTAGATATAGAATTGGTTGATGAAATTCCAGTCAGACTTACTGAATTAGGACTAAACTGTTTGTCCTGAAACAGTTGTGCTAATCATTGCATGTTTTTTGCTTCAGACATGACACCACAGTGATGTATTGAAGCCTTAGTCGCTTCAGTTTGACCATCATTTGTTGTCATTATGACTCTTTTTTTCATAAGTCTTTGACATTAGTATTTGTACAGAACAAACATGTCTTGTACACCAAACAGTCGTCACATAGCTTTAAGCATCATCATTTGTATAAAATGATACTGTGTCCAAATATTATATATATATTTTACAGTTAATACAGAAGAAAGTACCATATATGGTACAAAACACCATATACAAAAATGTAAAATTATAAATAGAAATGGTATGTGCAAGATTTTACTGATATCATAAAAGTTGCCCACGATTGTTTTGCCAAATGTTGCAGTAAATGACACTCGCACAGGGGAGGTCAGAGATGTAATCATTGCCCGTATGAAAAATCCTCCGCCTATGGTAGTATGATTGAAAACCCTATCGGTGGGCTCAATCGGCTCTTAAATAGTGGTAATAAATCAGACGATTGCGACTTCGCTACTCCAGCTGCATTAAGATACACTCGTATAACTGTGTTCAATATGTCAAATAAATTATCACTTTTTATTTCCTATAAGAAGTTATCTATAATTATTAAAATTTATTGTTATTATTTATGGTAAAAATGCTGGTTATGCAAAGAAAGTGGTCTGTATGTTACAATTTGAACGGTATGTTCCAACATATAACTGTTTATATTGCATGTCAATAAATCATGCGGTATGATGTATGTAATTTAGATGACATAAAAATTACAAATACAGTTGGCTCTGCATTAAAACTGATCAAATAGTCTGAATGGATAAAGCTATACGCTATGCTAGAGTAGATACTAACAACAGATAAAAAGAATTTGATTCATCAGTAACGTAAATCGGCGATCTGTAAAATCCGATTGCACCTACATTTTTTGATGAATCTGTACAATCAAATATGTAATACGCATTTAAATACTTTAATATAACTTTGTATTGGGTATTGAAGTTGTTAAATTATATCAGATTTTTGTTGGAATGTTTTTAAAATAGTCTTTCCTTTCATGCAGACGATTGCACCCGTGTGACTTTACAGAAGCCTTTTAGAATGCTTTCTCCACGTTTTCAAATCTATTAATGCAATTTGAATGATGGGATAGCCTGATTACAATGTTTATCCCATACAAAGTAGTCATTCATTACTGTGAAATTGGTCTAAAGTTTGCATTTAGATGAAATTTTAACTGCCTTCAAACTTGTTTTAAATCCTCACAAAATAAAATTAATTGACAAATCAAAAAAATAGAATCTTCAATTTAGACTGCTGGATCTTTATCCAGTGAGCGGATCATTATCCAGTGAGCGGCTGCAGAGTAAATGAACAGTTTAAGGTACTTGAATGAAACACACACCTGCTGGGTGGACTGTGCACAGGGAAAAAATGACAAATTTCAACAGTTTCAAAGGACCACTATACCTGTCATTAGAGCTGACAAAAACATTGTTAAGTGATGTTGCACTTTGTTGGTGGCCTGTTTTCAATTCAGTTTAACATTACCTCTGCAATTAAGGCCTTGCCAAAAGTCCTGTTTCCACATTGTTCTTTATCAGGAACCTAATGGTGGACTGATGAGGACCTCAAGTAAGGCACAGTCTGTTTTAAACTTCATTGCTGAAAAATCTAATGATAAAATTTGGCTCTTAGAAAATGAAGAATTAACATGGTGGTTGTCCCTTGAGATGAACGTATCATCCTGATATATTTTGAAAAAAGCCACACCCTATACTAGTAAATGTAAAACAAATGTACTTTTGGCGGTAGCTAGGTAGTGAATTAGATGCTCAATGTACTACATACTCTCTTTTTAAATAGGCCTGCAAATCATAGATATCCATATCACAGTGTGCAAGTAGATTGAACTCCATAAGAGTAGCAAATATGTCGAGATCTACCTTGTCAGGTGATGAAGTATGGATATTGTCCTTGACCAACAATGGACACATGGCAAAATGTGCTAAATCTCAGGGTAAATCCTTTTTTATTTCTCGGGTATTAAGAATACCTTAATTGGGCTCATTTATACAGCATTGTGGTTAGAGTGGGGGAAATGATTACCAGTTACAACATCAAAGTAAATGTTGACAAAAATGACATGACCCTCATGATGGTCACGTTATGTCACATGACCCTATTTGGAGTGTGGTGGGCTGGCTGTAGAAAGGGCAACTTAATGAAGTGGCATAGTGACTGTAAGGTGAGTGTGTAGAGAACAATGTATACCAACAACATCAAAAGGACAGGTTGAATGTGTGCTCAAATCTTTCAAACGTGTCCAGTTTGTAACAGAAGGTAGATGTAGCGGTTTTGAACTTGGGGATTTTATATTGATAGATGTAGATTACAAGATAAATTACATGTAATTACAGGGTCAACAGGTGGCAGGGTACTCTTCTACATAACTTTAAATGCTAATTTTTCTGTTCTTAAATTATCTTTTCCTTTCTCTTTTCTTCACGATTGGTACTTTCGTGGTGCTAGTTATAAGGTGGTATATGACAAAAAAATGTTGCATTCAAATTTGTATTGAGACTATATTTCTTGGATACATGTTTTGGGAAAAATGGCGCAAAAATATGAAATAGGTTTCTTTAAGTAATTCATTATTCATTCCTGTCATACTTCGATGGTACAAAGTGAACCCACTCCTTTTATCAGGTCAATTAATATTTTTGACGTGTTTTTATTGCGCTTTGATGTAATTTTTGTTTTTGCAACATCTCATCTTTTATGCAAATTTACTTTGATAAGATAGGAGTGTAAAAAATAATCATTATGTATCAAAAACTTATTCCTTTGAAGCCTCATAATTTCTTAAACATAATTTTACATATTTTAAGCTAAATTCCAAATAAGGCAGTGTCTTACACAGCGGAGGGTGTCTATAAACTACTGCTGATCAGCTGATAATAGGGATCAAAGAGGTATTATGCCAATGTTTGCCTGATCTTCAAAGAGTCTAAGCGATGTTTGGACACCATTTATTACTAAATTTTCAACAATCACACATTTTAAATTCACATAACCTTATCAGGTAAAGGTAAATATCTCAACTCTTGAATTAATTCAGATTTGATTAACATGTGATTCCACACTGCGGGAATTTGACCCAAATTCCAGTACAGAACACCAACTTTGGTATAACTTTGTAGATAAGTAATTATTAATTTTGCATATATTGTAAATACTTGAGTATAAAACATCAAAGGATTATTGGGTGGTATATATTGTTTGGGCTTTTATATACACTTTACACTGTATGAAATAGACATTCAACTTTCATGTTCAAATAGAACAGGATGAGCCATCCGCTGTTGTAACTGTCGACACTTTATCGACAGTTTATCGTACTGTTATTAAAATTCCACATTAAACTTTTGAGCCCCTGAGGTCAAGGTGATGATTCAGTTTTCAATATTTTAACATTAATGCTCAGGGCTTTGTGATGTTCAGAATCATTTTGTTATCTTTACCCATACACATGAAAGAAAAAGAAAGTGAACATATGATGAGGTTACATTTCTATTTGAATGGAAGGGCTGCAAGGTAGGAATATTCAGAGTGTATATATATTGTATTTCAGTAAATTTTATACACTGTATTATATACAGTAGACATTATCTTATTGAAATTGTAACAGCTCTGTACACAACATCTGTATCTCTCAGCATCAGCTCTATCTCTGATTCAAGTAAAACATCGTTATCTCTCAAAACTTATCTCTCTGTATTTTTAGTTTATTTTGAAGCTTGTATAGGATACACTTCATGCATTTTACCTGCAAAAACTCCCAGACTGGTAGTGAGCAGTTCTGTATAACCTGGTAGCCAGAGGTAGAGACAGACATACTGAAAAGTACTTAGCAGCCCAGAGATTGATAGAGAGACCATACACAGATGTGTATTGAGATGATAAAAAAGATGAGCAGTTTATGTTGATGTGTAGGAAAAACAGCTGTCTCTCTCCATCAAACAGTTATATAACATGCTGCATAAAACTCCAGGGGTGTACCTAGGGTCGGAAGTAAGTCTTAAAGCAATCCACTCTCAAGGAAATTTTGGAAATTGTGATAGCATTTTGCTTTAAATGTTAATCAACATCATAATTTTTTTGGATTTTTTTTGACAGCAAAGTTTTATGTATGTGGTATTTATTGCCTCAGTAATAGTAAAAGGAAGGGTTGGGATGTCTTTTATCCTAAATTATATGATGTAAATGGTGCAGCACTATAATGCACTTGGAATGAACACTTTGCCAAAGTAATTGATGTAAATACAGTCATTGACTAGGGCAATTATGATAGATGTGTGTCGATAGGTATCATAATGTATGAAGACATTCCTTTGAACCAGTCTGTAAAATAAACAGCATAAAGACATTTCTGTGAACCAGTCACATAAAATGCATGATAAGCCATTCAGAAAAGATGCTTCAGGCTGCAATGTTCCTATAATTTTAAGACATTTGTGTTCAGATATCAATCTAAAGTGATTCCAGAGAAAGTTAATTGAATATCACAAAAATAAAACTGGTATTACAGTTGTTTTTAAGGCTCTTCATCATTGATTTTAGTCTATTTTTCGTCCCTGATGATGTCAGAGGAGTTCCAAATACACCCAGTGGCTGCCATGTGCCTGTAGTTATTTTATTGATAGGAAATAAAGAAAATTGCACTTAAAGACCAGGGGAATCCGAAGTCAGCTATATATGGTGGCTGATTTGGTACACTTTTGTGCGTCGTGTTGTCGCCAGCGACAACACGACAAAACACCAAACAGCGTGTTGTCACACTGTCGTCTTGATGTTCTGTCGCTAGCGAAGCACGCCAAATGGCGCGTTGTCGCACCGCTTTGTCGTGCGGCGTGTTGTTGCGATGTCACATTGTCGCTTGGCTCAAATTGAAGGATTGGCTATTTGGCGCTTTGTCGCTCGGCACATTATCACCATAATACAACACGCCGCACGACAACGCGCCATTTGGCGTGCTTCGCTAGCGACAGGACGACAGTGCGACAACATGCCGTTTGGCGTGCTTCGCTAGCGACAGGACGACAAGACGACAGTGCAACAACGCACCGTTTGGCGTTTTGTCGCTGACAAAAGTGTACCAAATCAGCCACCATAGCTATAGGACATTTGGCAGGTGCAAGATCTTTCAAATTGATACCTAAGCCTGTATCATCAACTGATGTGACAAATTAGTGTCGTGTGATTGAAATGCATTAAGTTGCATTATATACTCACTTCATGAGTTAGATCTAAAATACTATATACATCTTGGTTTATGAATAGCTATTTAAGAGAAATCTTCAGTAGATGATAAGATGTTACTTGAAAGTTTAAAAAAAGTTTTAAAAAAATAGATAGATGAAGGCCACGCCATTAACAGCTCTAAAATTGTTCATGATTTTGTAGACAGTGCTTTTTTTACAAAGGGTATTTGTCACATTTTTGTAGATATTTTTCCACCCAGTGCTAACTGGAGTTCTAACAATCAGCTATTCTGCAGCATTGTGTAACTGTGACAGATAGTTACAGTACCCAGCAGGGATGGTAATGATATAAGTGCTATAGTTAATATGATAATGTGTCTGACAAGATATTTATGACAGTAAGTCACAGAGCTTTATGTAACTTTTACAGTCACATGCCTCCAGTCATTGTCAGCAACCAGGAATCTAATATATATCAGAAATACAGAAGAGATGTCAGGGAAGGGTAACAACTAAAGCATTCCAAATGTGTTGTTAAAGTATGAAGCATTCCAAATGTGTTGTTAAAGTATGAAGTATTCCAAATGTGCTGTTAAAGTATGAAGCATTCCAAATGTGTTGTTAAAGTATAAAGTATTCCAAATGTGTTGTTAAAGTATGAAGCATTCCAAATGTGTTGTTAAAGTATAAAGTATTCCAAATGTGTTGTTAAAGTATGAAGCATTCCAAATGTGTTGTTAAAGTATAAAGTATTCCAAATGTGCTGTTAAAGTATGAAGCATTCCAAATGTGTTGTTAAAGTATAAAGTATTCCAAATGCGTTGTTAAAGTATGAAGTATTCCAAATGTGCTGTTAAAGTATAAAGTATTCCAAATGTGTTGTTACTGTATGAAGCATTCCAAAAATAGCTAATTAGTGAATATTGGCTGTGGCTCTGGTAGAGAACAGGTTGTTACAATCCATGGTATGCTTACAGTCCCCCCAACAACACTCACAATGACATTTCTCAGTTGATACTATCTGTGTAATGTGTGCAAAAACTGAAACAAAGTCATAATATCTATCCAGGAAGGGTTTTTTTGTACACAAATTGGTGCCATTTGACAGGGAGAGATGCAGGAAATATCTTGAGAGAGCAGCAAGGCAATGATCTTTGTGTGTTAAGTGATCATTTTTTGCCTGCCAACAGTGAAACAGCAGGAGTATTATAGGTAACTAACTGTGTCATTGAAACACAAACACATCAAAACAAAATCTGCTGCATTGTCTGTAATTTATTTTAATTTAACTTTAGCTGGTTAATGAGGAAATTTGATGAGCCATTGAGTCCAGCTTATCAGTATTTGACTGAGGTATGGTCTCAACTCCACTCACGTATAAACCCATGACCTTCAAGGTGAGTGGTCATGCAGCATGTGATCCACTTCAAAATGTGTGACTAGAGGCTGTGTTTTTTTTTTTTTTTTTGTAAGTTTGATAATGTTTTATTTTAAGACTTAAAGTCATAAAAAAAATCGCCAAGTGTCTTATCAGAACTAGAAATAGATTTTAACCGCAGTCTTATAATACATCAGAAGACTCTGACCTGAATGCATGCAACAAGTTAGCCAGTAATAGGTTCTTCAAAACAACAAGCATAGCTCAGGTGCCTGAGGAAATTTTATTGTAAGAATTCCCTTGATATTGCCTAGGGAGATACAAAATTGTTTAAACTCTGAGGACTTTTATCTGTTATATGCAGTTTTTTTGCAAGCTAGATGTAGATAAACTGAATGTTTTCAGTTTTAAGGAGAACTATCTGTAGAAGATTTGTGTTTTAATTCACTGATAGAACATTTTTGCACTTCAAGATTATAACAAAATGTTCTAGATGCTAAGAAGAAGTCTTGATGCAGGGGCGGATTTGTGTTGATATTTTTTTATGTGTTAAAAGGTTCAATTTGATTGCTAATTTTGGGAAAGTTTTTTCTTTTTTTGGCAATGAATTCGGACATGACTTAAGAAAACATTGTGTATATAATAAAGTGTATTTGTAAGCTTTGATGAAAAAATGCAAAAATAATCGACCGTAAAATTTACTCTTATTACGGTAATACAATGCTTGTTCAGACATCTGCAGATTGAAGTGCCAGCAGCTGTACAAATCTTGATGAAAAAATCATTCACTTATTTATAGGGTAATAACATTAATACCTACTGCATACTCTATTGTTTCTAGATGATAAATATGGTTACCATGGAAATTTTATTAAATTTATGCAAAAAGAACTCATTTTTAGAGCCTCTATATAATATAAAGATTATGCCAATATATTGTAGGATGCTGAATATTGTAAACAATGTCTGGCATGACCTGATGAAGAAAAAAAAAATTATACAAAATAATTTTTATTAAGGATTGTATGTCACTTAAATCGAACTTATCTTGGTGTTTTTGTGTTTGCCTTTTCAGTTGAGTTCATATAAGTAATTGCAGCAGTGAGCAATATCATAACATGGGGTTTCCTAATATACCATGGTTCAGCATTCAGATGTGACAAGGATTTAGCCTGAGTATTCTGGTTAAAAGTCTTAGCATCTGGTTGATGAAACATAGTATATCTGCTGATAAACCACAGGCAGGCCTTGATTGTGCTTGTAGAAATATTATCTTCAAAACATTCTGCTGTAGAGTCTAGAGTCGTCATCTGCAACAAAAAAAAACAACAGTACTATAAGTAGCTTACTGTTACACCATTCATTACTGATAATATTTCATTGAAAAATAACAACAGTTATAATGTTATATAGTGACATTCCTGCATCAGCATATTTCCTGTAGAAATAGATCATTCTATGTAATTTGAAGCTAGCTAGGTCAGCTGTTACAATGTACAGTATTGTGTATGGTATATCTTTGCTTCTGTTTATATCTCTTTCAGATGTAACAATTCAAAACCTCTCCTCAATTATAAACTTAATCTAAGGCTTTATAATTAAAGTCCTTGGTTCAAATGATACATTTTTAAGATGAACCAAAAGTTTCTCAGAGTTCTATGCAGTCTATAATGCAGTAAATAGGTTTATCAAGTGAGCTTGGTTTGTCAGACTGTTCTACCCTTTGTTTTCATGCTCTGCAGTCAATTGTTTTGTTTCTTTCTCTTGTCCTGAAAGTTCCTCTCCTGCATGCTACCTGAGCAGAATGCTTTACATCACAATTTTGTTCAAAAGATTTGTTAACTACTGTTTTTACAGAATGTTTACATTTTATGCCAAATATATCATTTCTAGTGGTGATTTTAATGTAATCCAGTCCAATCTTAATGATTTGGGGAGACTTTAATGTCAGTTTTCTGGTGGGCTTGTTTGTGTAAGATGACTTTGATTGGGCTCTTGAATGATATGGAACAAAGATCAGATCATATTTTTTCAGCTTTTATGACCTCTTGAGATCTGTATCTAAATACCTAGTTTATGATTACTTAATCTTGTGTTTGTCTTTCTCTTTTTGCTGACTCTCATCTCTGCCTGGGGCGGCAGTCTTACAGTGTTTCCACCAAACAGAAATAGTTAATTATGCTACTTCCTTTGATGATTGTGCTCTGTTTTTTCTACATTGATAAATATTTAAACATTAAAATTGTATAAAGTTTGTTCAGTGTTTATTATATTGATAAAATTCTTATCTTTTGACTGTTCATACAGTTTAAGATTATTGATAGCATATTGAAGAAAACTTATATTATGCTTTGTAATGTTTGTGGCCATGAAAACTGGTATCAAGGTGGCCGCTGGTATTAAGGTATCTGCTGGTATTAAGGTATCTGCTGGTATTAAGGTGTCCACTTGTATAAAGGTGTTCCTGAAGGTCACTGTTACTTTTTTAACCTGGATTCTGCAGCAAAGTGTGGTAAGGAAGTTGGCATAGAAAAAGTTAGAAGAGAAGTTTGATGTGTGGCCGGACCGCAAGGATTCTGTTACTGTGACAGAATTATACATCAATTTGCACAACTATTTCATAGAAGTTCTTACTTGCAGTAACAAAGGACAACTTTATTACAGTTTTTGTTCAAAAGCTTGGTACAATAGATATTTACATGTAATTGAGTCTCTGTCAAACAAATAACTGACTTTAGGTAGTCTGTTTGAAGTCATAATGTTGAAATAAGCAGTCTTCCATTTGACACTTTTAAACTTTGATAATTCAGCATACTATGACTGATGGGGAAATATTATTTGGCCTTCAACCTTCATGATAGTTCTCATATTGCAAATGTAACAGTTTTATGTATCAATAAATGCTTTGATATGAGAGTTTCTTCCTAAGTTAGTATTTGTTAATATCTGATACATATGTATGATCTGTTTGATTTATTGTTTGAAGACAGCAGACATCAAACCATTTTGTTAATTACCATAGTTTATTCTATGTGTTTGTCATTTGTAACTTTGAGTAATGAAGAAATTGAATATTGTGCATAAGAAATGGTACAGTGCCGCCAAGAATTGGTAATATTTTTTTGAAATATATTATACAAATTAAGAAAAAAAAATGGTTGTGGCAATGCTTTTTGTTTCCTTGGCAACAAAGTGAAGCTTGTAATCATCTCAGGCAACAATCAGAGTTTGTTTGTTCACCTTGGCAGTCATATTATTATAACAGGTTGAAGCACTTTATTCCTGGTCCATTGAAATAGAACATATTCCATTGTTCCAAGTTCTTAATCAAGTATACAGATTCTTTTCCAAAGGTGAAAAAACACAAGAAAGTGAACAATGGGCCTTGTGTCATGATGTGTTGCATCTTTCTGTTTTTTGTTCATCATGCAAAATGGCAATTTATCAGAAAATACAAAGTTTGATAGTTTTGAAAGAGCTAAATTGATTCTTGTTTTTTTGTTTTTAGAGATACCGTATAAAATACTGTTCCTCAATTAATGCACATTGATTATTTAACACAAAAACGGTAAGTCTTATTAAATGTTGTTCTTATTATAGAACAGACAGTTACCCAACACTGGCTGTATTGTCGAAAATAGACAATAATTACACTTTAAACTTATTTTTGCTTTAGTTAATTTTAGAGAGCATTAAATTTTAAAACAGACAAAAACAATGAATTGAGTAATTTCAGAGAAAGGTTCATCACAGTTGATGCAGTTATACTGATTATTTTAATTCACAGGAATATGAAATTTCCTGAGATAAATGAAAAGACATTAAATACACACAGAAGCATTTTTTTGTGTAAACATTTTGTTTTAATGCTATATCGGGGGTATTATTGGGCCTGGATTTTTATCTCAAATTGTTTTGTCTTACCTTCTTCTGTGTTTCTTTTTTTTTTGCACAGCAGTTTTATTGTAGCCTGTTTGAGATAAAAGTTTTTTATTGTACATATTTTGATTATTTTTGGCAACAGAACAAAAGCTCCCCACAGGCTTTAAGATGATTTGTTTGATGTTTGTTGTTAGATAATCACATGATAGAGGACTGATACACAATTGTTCCATGCAGTAACAGACGTGCTGAAGGAAAAAGTGCTTCATTTCTGACAAAAAGTCTCGACTTTGACAAGGAAACACAAAAATTTATTGCATGATTATTGCTATGAAAAAATGTGCGCCATTCCATCTGTTCGGTGTTTGAGATACGGCATTGGAGGTTTATGCAATTCCACATTGTTGCTCTTACTAAGAAATTTGCTTTACAGTTTTCTGTGAAGCTGAAAGACCTGCATTATACAAGATGACTGTGACTGGAACTTGAACATGTCTACAGACTGCTATTTCTAAAGATTATCTCAAGGGCCTGTATAGATTGTATGTAGGTAATATGTAGGCAACCTATGCAGCAATTCTACTGGTACTTTATTTACAGATTGGGTGAAGTTCCCTTAAACATATAAATAGAAGACAGAAAAATGAAAGAAAATATAATGGCAGCGTGTACCTTTAATTGTCAATCTATACGTCATATCCTTAGTCTTGGATAAACAGTCTATACATTTCTCCAAAAAAAAATTTTCTTGGACTCAGTTTTGCTTTGATTTTTTCGACTGAAACACCTATTTCCATGCTAAGCTTTACATTTACTAGGTTCACTATACCATCATGCTGTTCTGCTTGAGTATAAACAGGACTGGAATGACAGTGACAAACAGAATGGTCAATGTAACCAACCTGTCTAGGAGCTAGATTTTATCAAGGGCTTCAGGATGTGAACTAACCCACTTCTATTAAGCTTCTTTATATCCGTGCTAATGTTTTCTATATTCTCCTATAAGTGTTTGGTAAAGGACAATATAAACAATATGCCAAGTTGATCCCCCTGTGTTAAGCCCAGACAAGGGTGTTTGATTTAAAGATGACATTTTGTTTGCTTTATGTCTGTACATCATTATGGCATAACATGACTTACTTCCGAGAGTGTGACATAAACACATTACAGTCGATAAAGCTGTCGCAAATGAGAGAGTGTAAATCCTGAAGTAATTTTCTATTTTTCGATTATTCCATCTGTAGAGTAATTACAAGTTGTTTGCGTGGTATAATGCATGCAGTGTTTGCAGACGCAGGTACTGAACGTTTTCCGGCTCTGTTGAGCTGTGCGATAAAAGGAAGATGGGAAGGTAAACATAAAAAAACACAAGGACATCGATTACATCGTACAAGGTGACATTATATTCATTGTCGTGGACTCTTTCTCACACCAAACTTGTTTCACCCGCGGCAAAAATGACAAAATTTATTTACTTTGGTATTTAATACACTTTTAATGTAAAAGATCATCGTTTAAGTAAATATATGGAATTTCTCTCACGTTTTCAGTCTATCAAATTGACTGCCAAATACGGTTTTGGAGAATTGAACTAATTAAAACTTGTGACCAGACGATAGGGTATACAGTTACACACTTAACAGTGTGTTTTATCTGTGTTTATGAATCCGGTTTGAAAATTCGTAAGTAAATATTTTAATGTTTGCTTAACAATTTCACAAGAACGTGTTACGTCTTTCAAGTAAGTATAGATTGAACAGTAGCCATTGGGTATTTGGATTTCATTGAATGTAATGATACCATAATACATTGTAAGCATTGAATAATTCACTGCAAGTTTTAAACTTCACAATTACCTGATCATTGACTTGGTCAGTAGGGTATAAAATCTGATTTAAGGCAACAAAACTATTTACCTTAGACAGGACATTTCACTTCACAAATATTTGTTAGTGTATCAAGTGTCAGTAGTCCCTATGAAGAAATTAACAATAAAATGTTACTCCTAAATTCCACTCTCATAGTGCCCTCACTATATTTGTGGTGTTTTGATTAGGCAGTAGCCTGTTGGCAGTATATGTCTTTCTTTTTACTATCCAAAGTATCATTTTGTAATAATTACATATATTTAAATAAATCGTCTTCTTTGTCTTGATTGATCTGTGTGCATGCATGTCTGGTCTTGGACCGTGCCTAAGCTTTATATATTGACCACAAAAGAAATACTGCATCTTGTCTTCATATGACTTTATAAGAATGGGGAACGTTTAATGTTTCATCCCATTTTGTTTTATTCTGTCAACAAATATGCAGAGAACAAAATTTGTATAAATGAAGATTAAATCCTTTATATATCAGAGACAGGATGTTCCTTTTTTGTTCTCTGTAACCTTCAGCATATACAATAACAACACAACAATGCCTCAAGTCGGTATTACATATTCAAATTAATCATTTTTTCTTTATTTAAATAAGGCGAACATGGAGAGAATGGGTTATATTTGATTTATGTCCGTTAAGAAGCAATGATAATGGGCAGACTCGTTCATCGTAAATTTTTTATGATGGCGTGTATGCCGTAAGGTTCATGCGCACATTTATGATACTGCAAGTTTTTTTATGCAAATGGGGCTTTTGAAGTTTTGTTTGGTTCAAGAATATGATATAGCTGAACAAAGATGTTTTATGTTTAAGTTCAGATGAATGGTACGCTAATTAGTTTTTGTTGCTAATGCGGACATGATATTCCTCAATCAGTCATCTTAAAATGCCTCAAATAAGCGGGGATGCAACTGACTTGTCAGATCAAAACGTACTAGTTTTATTTCTTGTGGCGGGTTTTTAAAGACAACAATTACAATGTGTTATTTATTTGATCTCAGACTGTATTCTGTCATCGATCCCCCTCAATCAGAGAGGTGAATCAGAGGTGGTAGATAGTATTCACAAACTGGAGACATTTGTCTTATAATTCGTCTGGTATTCGGAGATTTTTTTTTAAAACAGTTCAATCATATATTCATTATGATGTTATCAATTAACATACTAAATGCAGTTTAAAGTGGTTACATTGTCTTTGATAGTGTGATAATTTAAGTGTTTGTTATATATTGCTGATACATCTCTGTTCATCATGATATATTAATGATTATATCACATGATACAGTGGAACTACCGTACTGCAGTGGTAGAGTGTTCGCATCAGGATCTGAGTGTCCAAGGGTCTGATGCATCAACTTTCTACAGTTTCACTTTTTCACACCTTTGAAAATCTTAGTATTTTTTATGAATCTTACACATTCAAAGTTGTTTCATGTCGAAGCCAGTATGGTTAGATACTGTGTCATCCACGTGTATCAGCTGAAAAAATCTGGACGCGGTGATACTGTCAAAGAGTCCTTTGCTCCTGCGGGGAAAACATTGATTTTCTCCCCCTGATTGTCATGTTATGTTACGCTTTTGTATGCTCATTGTCATTTTTTCCATGATTCATTAATGGGTCAACAAAATGAAGTGGTTATTTTAGCCTGTGTGTATAAACTGGGCAATTGTTCTAAAGCAGCCAAGAAACTGACAGACAATAACGTTGCAGTAAGATGGATGTTTGCTTGTTTTATGGAATGTTAGATGAAGTTATAGGCTGTTATATAAAGTTTAATTATGGGTTAAAAACAATTTCACTTGGGAAAACAAATCTAAAGGTTTGTTTTGTGCCAAGGTTTTTATGCTGAATATTCATATTGTACTTAAATACAGGATATTTTCATGGTAAGGATTTATTTCTAACACTCTTTCCTTAATTTTCAGTGAAACAGACTGCAGACTGTAAAAACTGATTAAAATTTCATAGCCAGTAAAAAACATGCTTTAAAGATCTGTTAGAATAACAGGTTGTTGCAGATATACGCAGACGTAGCTTTGCAATTTAATTTGCGTCATCAGTAAAACGTCCCTGGAAGATGTGTGAATCATTCACATTCTTAGATTATGTCATTTGAAAACTAAAACCCTTCATAGCTTCAGTATTGTGATAATATATCCCCTGTATTTGCATTTTGATTTGCTCGATTCTAGAGGGACAGATTACCAATGTTTTTGTAGGGACGCATTCTTCGTGTTCGTTGAGTAAACGGTACCATTGAATAGAGATCATGAATACAAAATGATCC
The DNA here is from genome assembly GCA_022818135.1 of Saxidomus purpurata. Taxonomy (NCBI): domain Eukaryota; kingdom Metazoa; phylum Mollusca; class Bivalvia; order Venerida; family Veneridae; genus Saxidomus; species Saxidomus purpurata. Next base: position 9,663,871 of record JAFMSR010000011.1, on the reverse strand, counting down.
GAAATGATCGGTTTCTATTGGGGCCATGATTCATGTTTCATGAAAATGATATTCTTTGTTGAAGTAATGATGCTAAATTGAGTATCGACCATAACAGTTGTGTTATAGTATTCAACCACGTTCAATCTCTGTTGCAGTTGTCCTCGGCTTAAAAAGTAAAAATTCCTCAAAGCTATATGCGGAAACAAGTGAATCACATTCTGTGTTGATTTGAAAGCGAAGTTTTTATTTGAAATGTAAGTTAACACTTCAGGATTTGTTTGCGTAGAAAACTGTGAAATCATTGTATTTCACAGTAATTTCACTATATACAACGATTCATATTATTGTTTAGTGACATCATATAAGATATGGCTTACAATTGTTTTACTATAAATTTACTGTTGTATTTAAATTGATAGAAAGTGCAAACACGGTTTAAAGAACATTATTCAACTGTAGAATTTAAAAAAAAATATTTTGTTTCTATCAGAGGCATGATCGGAGTTCAGAATGATTTGATTGGCTTATTATTCATTTTTCCTCAACTTCAAAGGCAGAGGGTGCACGATTCTTCAAGTGCTGGGAAATGATCCTTTTGATAAAGAGTGATTGGTTAAAAGAATCAATAGGATGGTTTTGAAACTGTTAATATTTACAGCATTAAACAAACAAGCAAGAAACTGAGCAAATTTGTAATAGAATTGAACACTCCGTGACTACCGTGCATTATTTCGGCAGCAGAAAACCGTTGTTAAAATTATCATGAAAATTCTAGAGGGCTCAGAAAATAACAACTGCTTGTGCTGTAGTGTATTCAGTCCAATGAAATATTAAAATTGAATTGGAACCAACATCCACTTGCAGTTGGCTGAGTCTTCAATTTGTTAACAACAAATTGGCATCAGAATAGTTCTAGGACTCTCAGGGGATACGGAGTATTTGTCTGAATTTCTTGACAGAAATCATCGCTTTTAGTTTCGTCCGAATTAGTGGTTTTATATATATGTCAGGTATGTAAAACTTTCTTTTCTGCGAGGTTCTTTAAAGCTGCTTGCTCTCAGATTTTGGTAAAAAAAATAAAGTTCTTCAAACTGTATGTAAATAACGTATTTTAGAATGTATGGTCATATAAAAAGGCTCAGGTATAAATTCATGGCACGTTTATCTCTAAATTTAAAAAAATACGCTACCAAATTCAAAAGCGTTGCAAACGCTTTTGAAATTTCAATATGAACATGTAGTGTAGCGGTGCCGTGTAACCGACCTTTTCCATCGATTTCTGCAAATTCCTACATAGATTTTTGCTTATTTTTCCATTCTAGCAATTAGTTTTATATTTATGAATAAGAATGTCAGTTTTTTTGGAAACTATTTTTTTTCAACGGTAACTGAGAGCAAGCAGCTTTAAAGGCTTTGTTTTTTAAATATCTGTTGCCATAAATTACTAGAAAACTAATAGTTAAATACACATTGACAAACAGAATGATTCATTGACTGCTGTAGCAAGTGGTTTTCTGTGATTGTATAGTGTAGGTGATGGTATAATTCAGGATAGAAATTTAATTAAGAAAAGACTTTATTTACAGTGGCTGTTGATAAAGAAGAGATATATCTGTATATAGAAATGATACCATAGAAACTGTTACTATGCTGCAGATCACAGATGTTTGTAATGTCATACTGAAAATCATGAAAGCAGTTTTTAGATTTAAGAACAACTCATTAAGATAGTTTATCACGATGAATATATCACAGTATATCAGCAGAGCATGAGGTGACAGCTGGGGACTTTTGTCTCTTACTTTACAGACATACAAACATGAAAACTCAATGCAGGAAGGGAAAAAGTTTGGTCATTGCTATAAAAGGACTAGATTTATAGTATGACTTTGCAAACAGTAGTTATTTTCAAAAATGTATGCATGCACTTTAAATACTTCCTTTTTGACGCGATTTAAATGCTGTATATTCAAAGTTTTTTGCATTGATAGAATGAGAGTTCATAGCATCAGAATCTTATTACCTTTTTTTTGGAGCTCCATTTCTTATGCAGATCAAATATGGCATGGTTTGATTTATTGCAATATATTTCAGAATGTTCTAGATATATCTAATGGAAATATATTCTTATTTATTGGATTGCAAGAGCTTTTACCAGAAGCGCATTAGAATTACTCTGAAATATGTTGGGTTTTAGTAGAGCCAGAGGACTCGTTGTTTTACCTAATCAATACACATATCTTCTCGAGGTGGCTGCCATCATAGATTGAAGATTTGAGAGGATTTGCTGACAAAAACCGTGGGGAAATACTTAACTGAAGAACAATCTGTCAGGGAAAATGTGCTAATTAGAAAAATTTAAATGACGAGATAGGTGATTTTTTGTGGGGATTATGATGGAATTTTCTCCACTGAACAATTGTCAGGCTTCTCTTTACAGATATCCCTGTCTTGATCAGATAACAGTGTATTCAGATTTGTCTGATGTTTTCTTTTATGTGGTTATTTTGTTTAATGTTCAAATTGTGTTTTAACACATGCTCAATCAGTGTCTTGCCAAATTATCCGGTGTGTTTGTTTCTTCTTGGACAAGCTGGTATGTTACAATTCTGCAGAAGATTCTGTATTCTATATTGTGTACAGAATTATACCTGAATGAATTTGGCTTTCTGTAATTAATTGTGCAGCAGACACAGTAATGTAACTAGAATGTGCCTGTTTTTAAAGTTGTCTGTAAGAGAAAAGGAGAAAAGAATTTTTGTCTTTAAAAAAACTTCTCACCTAAAACTTCAGGTTCTGTAACAAGTTTAACATGTACCAGACAATCTAATTTGTTGGTCTGAAGTCTATATAGTCCCTGCAGGCTGTATGCCAAATGCATTTCTTGGAAGAAAGCCTCAGGTGTCATGGACTTCAGCCATTTCTCAGTGTATCTCTGTCCTTGCTATTCTGACCAGTTTAGACCCGATCTCCTCCGTAAGATTTAGAGTCAACCACAGGGATGTGCACGATTTTTGAACTGGCATCTTTCTGAGTAAACTATACCCCTTGTACTTTTGACTGATGCGCTGAGCGCACCTGGGCATTTGGATATTTACAGTTAATATAAGAAGTGTCAACAAACAAGACAGGTGCCAAGTGATATTGTATGACAATGACTTCTGTGAAGCCAGTTATTGAATGTTTCAGTTTTGTTATGGTCCATTATTGAATGTTTTTCACCACTATTGGCTTTATAAATCAATACAGTGTCTGGCATCTGCTTGACCACTTGATCTTTTATAGATATACCAGTGACCATGCAATAACACCCAATATTGTATTACATTATTGGTTTAATTAGGTTTGGGAATGGATAACTAACTCTTTTAACTGATATTTTGGTCAGTATTTTTCAATTTTAGGTTCTTTCTACATGTTAATGGCTGTTTTTTTTCTGGTGTCTATACTTGTCTATAGAGCTTCCCAGTAACCTGGAAGAGGAGCCAGCTTCTATGTGATCCAGAAGTGTCTGACTAATTAATTACCCATGATGTACTGTGAGTGAGGCAGTAGCTTAATTGGTAATTATCTAATTATCATTCTATCAAAATAGGTAATTTATAGATGAATAAAAGTGTAATTGAAACACATCTAGAAGATAATCTATCTGTCACTGAATAGAAACTGCTTTCCTGACAAATTCTGATGAATTGGCATGCACAAAAGATGCTGTAGTTGCAGAAATCATTACTACTTTATAATATAATCTCGATTATGCTTTTGTAATTTGTACAGAAAAACAGAAGTTCTCTGTTTACAGCATGATAGGGGGTTGAAGATTGCAGACTGCAGACTGCAGTCACGGATGCTTTAATTTGTTTAGTCAGCCAAAATTCAAGGAATGACCACAATAGTAAAACCACTGACTTGTAAACTGTTGTAAATCCTTTTTCAGTCCACTGTTCTCTACTAACTCACGATTGGAGTGAATGTGTGTTACCTTATTTTAGCCTTACTGTAAATATCAAGATCACAATGTCTGATTGAAAACGTTTATATTATCTCCCTTTATTTTGTTTATGGAGTCAAGTGTTTGGAAATATTTATATTATCTCCCTTTATTTTATTTATGGAGTCATTATGAAATTTGATTTGTGATAGGAAGCTATCTGAATATAAGTTATGCATGTCATCTGATTTTTTTCAAACTAAAGTCAAGGTCAGACACTGTTTGAAGATATTTAAATTACCTCCCTTTGTTTTACTTCCTCGTCTTGGCTTTTAGTAGTATAGACTTCAAACAAGTTTGATACTTGATGAATTGCAGTGCACAACTCATCTCTTTGCATGCTGTAAGTTTGTTGCTTTGGCAACTGAACACATTGGAATTCAGTTTTAATTATAAAGTTTAACAGACACTGGTAGGGCGATGTTGTACTGTCTTGCCATTCTTGAGCATCTTGTTATCCTAAAAACAATTAATTTTAAATTATGACTCATTGCTGGACCTGAAACCCTTCATCTGAATTTCCCTGTGTGAAATCTTGAAAACTTGTTAAAACCAAATGACGCTGTTCATCTTTTTTGCCCTTCCTTGAACCATCTTTACATTAAAGTCAATTTGAACACCACAGAATTGATGTATGAAACCTGCAGCAATTCCCCAATGCGCAATTTCTTTCTTGTTGCGCATGCAACATGCCAAAAGACGCATGCTTGACAAATTTTACCACACACTGAATTTTGTACATCAGCTCTCTAATCAATAAATATGAGTGTCTAAATGTTTCCTTTTGCGCCTTAATGTCGCCTTCTACGACCTTAAAACAGAAACTCCCAGCTTCACCGTAATCTTCACACTGGGAATTTTTCAATAATTACAGCCTGTGTGCATTGAGAATTTGAGGACAGCAATGATTTTCTAGAAATATATTTGTTTTAATTTTAGGAATAATTTCTACTGTCAATTTTACAAATTGGGAAAGTGGAATAAAAAATTCATGAAGACAGAAAGGTTTTTTTTTTTTTTAATATGTAAAAGTACATCAGAGAAGTATGTAAGAGCAGATGAATTTCCTAAAAGGAGTTGACTTTTGTGCAAATGATAAATGAACAAGACTGAGTTTCATAACTAATGTAAGTTTTCATAATTAATGAGGGAGTGTCCATAACTAATGAAAAAATTGTTATGTGACCTTAGAAATATTTTTTTGTGGCAAATTACTTAAATTTACTGTTTACAGTTTTTCAGGGCTCCTGTGTTACAAATGACGGTTGCATAAAATATCATAGCTGACTGTTTTATATTCTAATTTCAAGCTCCTCATATGAAATAATATGTACTTAACAGAGATTCATATTTCATAACCAAGTGTCAGTGAATTTATAAACCTGACAGCAACTTATATTGCAGCTGAGGAAGGTATAGACTAATTATTGTATGAATAACAAACTGAATCTCGCCATCTTCTGATGGAAAAATCATCTGGTATTTTATAATTGACACCTTTTGCCAATTTCAAAGTTCAGTGCAAAAGTACCAGCCAAATAGTTTTATACATACATACCTTGTCTAAGACACTGAAAGTGTTCATCAGGTTCATATACTTTATGATTACATTTCTCATCTCACTTATGATCACATTTAGGTTTTACTGTCATAACATCATTAGCTGATTCTATGACCTCAACCTGTTCATGCATTAGAACCAAGGCATTTTAGCTCTGAAATTTTACTAATAATTTAAAGAACAGGTTCTACGTGTTAACACTGCTCTAAATTCCATTTCTTATATCAATCTAATTTCTATATCATTTTTATACAGAATTATAGGTCTAGTTCCACTATAGATTTAGAATAAGAAAATTAAAGTAAGCTCAATTAATGTAACAGCTACATGACTACATACCTCAGACTGTCCATTTAGATGATTGCTCAGGCAGTCATTAAAAAGAAACTGTACTGTAAAATATATTAGATTCTATGACTTTTCTAACTGACATAATCCCTGAAAGCAAAAAGTCTGTGTCAGATGTGTTTAAAGCTCATTTAAGAGTTTTCCTCCTAATTAGTGGCAAGGGAAAGTGACAGTGTCTGGAATATTGTAGGTAATTGAGGCCACTAATAAGTTTCCCCCAGATGCTTGCCTTTGTATTGATTGGAGAAATATGAATTTTTTCAAATACTCTCTACCTCAGGAGGTGTGAAAATCAATTGTGAGGTTGTCATATTTAGGCCATGTAATTGAAAAGATGAGGAAAAATCTTGGAACTGATTAGATTTCTTTTCTCTTTTATTGTTGATTTGCTAAACCCAGATCATTGGAAAAAAAGTTAATATGCAGCTTTCAGGGAATTATGTTTCGAAAATGTTGTAATATGTCGACAGTACTTGGTGATCAAGAAAGACAAGAAAATAGGTAATGTGAGTCACAGGAAACCATGTTCGGCTTCAACACAGTTAGGTTAGATGAAGAAATGCCAAAACTGGAAGCTAAGAATACATCTAGGGCAGTTAAATGGCTCCATTTATTATCACCAGTATTTAAGAGCACAATAAACTGTTTTCAGTTACTAAACAGAGACAAATAAACTTATATCAAAATACATACAGCAGAAGACTTTAATGATTATAAGGACCAGAAACACAATGCAGTGTGTCATTTCTCAAGTGTCTTCAACTTTTGGTCTTGTTCATATTGTAAACTATTTATTTACAAGATAATTTTTGAGTTCATTAACCCAGAGTTAATGTCTGAACTGTTTGATATGTCTAATTGTTGATCTTTGCAGTGTGTATTCAATGTAACATCTTGTTTTTAGTGTTTGACCATCCTATCTTTCTTCATTTGTGACATTGAACATGATGATCATATCATTGCCAAATATGGCAAATAATGGACGCTTACAGAAATCAGTGCAGTTGAATAAGGATTCAATCAAAAGGGAAAAATGTGTTAGAAAAAATTGTAAGATGAACAAATGGCATGTCTTGAGTAGATAGTTACAAGGAGGTTAGAATATACTAGGAGGGTACATATACCAGAAGACTAGATATACCAGAAGAGAAGATATATACCAAGAGATATAAAGAGATATATTATGTAATAGAGATGTTTAATTTCTTTGAGTTACTGAGTTATGTCCCATGATATGGTAGATCACAGCAGACAAAGTTGTGAGTCTGCAGGCAGTGAATATACTTCTCTGGCTGAGACAGATTCAGGTTGACACAGTGGTCATGTTGGGATGCTTTATTTCCTGTCCTCTTCCCTAAACCAGCTCTAACTTTGTAACCACTAGACAGATTTCCCAGAAAATTTTATGATTTAATTGTCTGTATGTGCTTGCCGTTTAGGTTGAACGATGATGTAGAAAATACATATTGAAGACGTGCTGAATATCTCGAAGCTGCGACTATTACCATAACAAGTAGACAGTTGATGAATAAAATACGAGCATTTACATCACAGATCCTCCATGGGTCCATAATCCGTTTACACATCATTTCTCAACTGTTGAATATACGGACTGATAATGGATTTTCTCACTTACCACATCTATATCTGCCATCTTATGTTGACATTATGCCGAATGATTTTACTTACTTTGGCTCCACCAAATTAATTTTGGGTCTTCTGAGGAATCTCTTGCATTGATAAATTCCTGTCTGCAGGATTGGACCCTTATGGGAGAACAGAAGTTTAATCACGTTAACATGGACAATTATATACGCTTGGAAAACCCGCAGCGTGTTTAGAACAGGATTGTGAATCTTCTCTTAAAGACAAATCATCAGCTCTTTTATTATATAGAAAGAAGCTTTCTCACACATTTTTATGTAAACTTTTTGTTCCATACATGTGTTTCTGTGTCCCAGAGCCTTGCAGAACTGAACTTTCATGGTTTTCTGTTCTAGGTAATTGCTGTGAGTGCTTGTCTTACTTCCATTTATTCTAAGACCCGCCCCTTCAACAATCAATACAAAATAACTGTTGGCATTCAATCAGTTTCTGACTTAGCATTTACCAGTATTTTACAGAAAGTTGTGGCTTGCCAGTATCAAATTGGAGCTGGTTTAAAACAGATCAGCTATTATTCAAGATTTTATGCCCCATTAAAGAACAGACATTGTGGCCTGAATTGTGAGGTATTCTGGTAGAAAGAAGTGGATTCTTCACTTTGTCTGCTGGATGATAAAACATTTGTAATTACTGTCTAATGATTTCTGTAACAGTACTGTCTCTGTCCCAGGCTCCTGCTGCTATTGTTTCAAAGGTTTATACAATGTTCATATCTGTACTTGAAAATTCTATGAAGATTTCATCTGTTGTTTTTTTTTTGCAAGTGTTTGTTTTGGAAGGTACAGATATAAGACTCATAAGAATGCAGGCAGTCTTTTAAAAGATATAATTATGTTTAGTTATCTCAGAATGAATTAGTATTAAAAGTAATAAAAGGTTATAAAAAGAAAAAGTAAAAACCGAAGCCAACTGCCTGCGAGTCAGATAAAACTTGACACCAGTAGGACCCAAGAGAACTGAAAGCTGTTTAGATATACTGGCAAAATTGGAATTAGTTGCTAAAATAAGCTCACAAGAGTTGATAAATGGAACAGTGCTCGACATTAATCATTTCTTACTGTGCATGATTATTCACTTCATTGTTTCAATAAGAGAGTAATTGTTTATTTCTTCTTAACCAGTGTTAACAATTACTGTATTTTCATTGATCCAAGATTTTGTATCCATCACAGATTTTTGTGTGACTGCTGTCTTACAGTATTGGTTTCTTTTCGGAGGAAGTGTTTTCACTTGTAGATGGTTTCAGTTGGCGACAGACCGCTAGAAAAACAGCGGTATTAAGTCGTTTTTCCATGTTACTGATACAGCTGGCACAATAGACATTGCAGCTTTCTGCGGCATGTTTTGTTTGTGTGCAATATGTGATACATTTTGGTACGATATAAGATACGGTTGAGGACAAAGTTAGTTGGAAAATATCAAGGATATCAAGGAATAGGTAGGTAATTAATCACTATGTGCTGTTAATAATAATCGCATTATGTCAATACAAAAGTGGCGCTTATTTTAGTATTGTATTACGGTATTGAATACTTGACTATTCTGATGATTTGTGATGGATGCAGTCTGCTGTGGATTGGTATAAGCTAAAATTGTATCCTTGGCAAAGATTGAAACATGAATACCTGTAATTCCGGTGAAAGGTGTTTTTTGTTGATTTATATATTAAATAAAAGTGAAACAGAAACATGTAACCTAAGATATTTTAAGTGCTTTGATATTGTAAAATATTGTGTATAATGTTTTTAGGAAAAAGAAATCAAATGAAATATGAGTAAAATATTTTCAGTCAACGAATTTGAATATCTAAGAAAAGAAAGTTCAGAGGAGTCTCTGTTTCTCAATGTTCAAGGTCAAGGTCACAATTTTATTTCTTGACATCAAAAGATACTAACTTGTATATAAGGATGTGAGGTGAAACTGCAGGGAAAAGAATAGACCACAGTATTTAATATGTATTGTAAGTCTACCTTGTATGCCGAGTGTTCAGTTTTGCCTCACAGTCAATTGGTGTCTGGATTTTCTGATATGCCTGTTTCTTTACCTTTGTTTTATTTTGGTGTTTTCTGAGGAGGTCTGCATTCTGGCTCATTTAATTTGGTAGACCTTTGATGCTTGCAGAAATCGTATGATTTCTCCATATATTCAATGTAGTAAGCTAAAATTTGTTTGTTTAGAGGATATTATTGGAAAATACAGGACTTCTGGATGCATGCCTTTAAATTTCATTATCATATTTTGTACAAGCCAATAAAAATTCCATCTCGAAGTGAAATCATTTTTGTGCCGCTGGATTCAGACCAATAAATTACAGAACTGTTTATTTCTTCATCAGCTATATTTCTAACTGTTCAAGGAGATAAGAGACCTGGAAAGGATGGAAAATACATAGATAGTCTACCATTTTTTAAGTCACTCCTCCACATGAAATTAAAATAAAACCGAAATTCCAAAATACCCCATTATTCAAAAACCTCTTAAATTGAAGTATCAGACAGATAGCAGATAAAATGTTCTTGATAACATTTCAAACTTTAATAGAATGTAAAAGAAAAAAGAGGATAAACTATCTCAATTTAACTGAAAATACCTTTATGTCTTGCAGTTTTAGAATGAATTTAGGTCATTTGCTTATTGCAAGCTACACCTCACTTTATAACTACAAGTTTCTCTTCACTAACAGCTACAAGCTTCTCCTCACCATGACTAGCAGCTTCAAGCTTTTCCTCACCATGACTAACATATTCAAGCTTTTCCTTACCATGACTAGCTGCTTCAAGAGTCTCCTCACCAAGACTAAGCTTCTCCTCACAGTGACTACCAGCTTCAAGCTTCTACAAGCACTGACTAATGACTTCAAGCCTCTCCTCACACTGACTTACAGCAATGCCAAATAGATAATATTGACAACAGCTCAGGTCACTGCATTGAGTCATGAAAAGTAAATTACAAGCTTAGGTGGCTGAAATATTGGTTCCAGTGAGTAAAACCCTAATTATCTGTCTTTAGACTCCATAAAAGGGTTTGAGTGGTGACAAAGGTTGAATTAGGGGAAAATCTGATACTTCAGTATAGTTTTTATTCAGACCTTATAAAAAGTACTTGACAAAAATAGATTTCATGAGTTTTATTAAAATGGCTTTATTTACATTGGTCTTACTTGGTATACCATAATGTTAGACAAAATTTATTAATTTTATGAATGAGCACGATTTTAAAAATTGAATTGGAATATATTAATTTGATTCAATAGATGATCTCTATCTAAGGTGATGTCTTGACTGTATGAAAATAGAAAGGTGAATTACTGACAATTTATTGAAATTCATGTGTATGAATTATGATTGAATATTAAAGTAATGAAATAAGTAATTTTAAGAATGGTGGATTTCATAGGATATCAATAATTATAATTGTGGATAGTTTGAGTGTTATTTATTTTTTAATGAAGAGACATGTGTTAAGAACACAAAAGAGAACAAAACAGTTGCTAATTGAAATAAAAGGTATCAGACATTATTATTAGTTCATTAAAGAATCATCACAAACCAGTTAAACATATTTTACATGTTATAGTTTTAATAGAATGTTAATTATCTGTTATATTTCAGTTAATTGTTTATGATGAAAGGTGTCCTGTTTTAAATTTCTGATTGATAATAGTGATTGACAGTTACTATAGACCTGCCATTACATTGTTTACCTTCTAAAATCTTTGATGTCATGTATTGTGTTTACATGTTGACATCTTGTTATCTAAGTGTTATGTCATATTTTTGAAAAGTATTTTCCGTATCAGGTGACAAGAAAATGCATCTTCCAAAATTGAAAATAATCACTACAAGTTAAAAAGGTTTGAACAAGTAAAAAAAAAATGACTTTTTCACTCGGGGAATTAAATCATTTGTCTGCTTATTTAGGTTACCAAAGAGATCCCCTGTATCCTTACCTAGGTCTCTCTTGGTGTTGCTCTCTTTCACCATATTGTTGTCCAGAACCTTTGCTTATAGAACTGGTTGATGCTGGAGATGGATGAGAAGAAGGTTATTAAATCAGACTCGGATAAGAACTTCCATATAAATAAAAGGAACAACACTTAGGTATTTCCAAACAAGAGAACTTTAGTTGACAATTCAAAACCATTTGCAGGAATGTCCATGAATGCCAATGAAATATCAAGGCAAGAGATATCAAGACAAGAGATTGAAGACAAGAGTTAATGTTAGTAAGAGATACTTAGAAAGATGTAAGAGAGACCTTGGACCTCCTGTGTTGAAGGAATGACCTAAAGAATATTAAAAGTCTCTGTGCTGTGGACAAACCTGTCATTAGACAGGGGTTTAATAGTAGTTAAACATTTGAATAAATTGTCAAGTTCAAATAGTTTTCTATGGCAACTAAATTTCACATTTACATGGTAAAGTAACACTTGCAATTTTTGTGTCATCAGTGTCGATCAACTGTGATAATTACTGGACATTATCAATTAATTAAAACTGACATGTGAATCTGACCCTAAGGGTCAGGTGCCACTAAATGTGTGAAAAAGATTCAACTTTAAAAGCCCCAAAGGGTCAAAATGGGAAGTGTATTGGGTCAAATGATCTGCAAATGATCAGTGTTTACCTTGATAAGATCATGGTGTGTTGTGAGTGGACAAAACAGCTATCAAAATGTATCTAGTTCAATAGACTAATCAAAGGTTATCATTGTAAAAGTGTTTGAATTTAAATTGAAAGTTATCATCGTGCTACTGGAGTTAGTTGAATGTGTACTTTGAATTTAAATTTGGTTTTCAGTCTTTCTAGTGGTTTCAGTTGACAGATTACAAACTTTATGAAGGGTGAAGTGTAAAATTGTTATCCGATTAATGTTATATATTGTGTGCAAAAATTAGACAGGGCTAATATGACAGTACTACTTGGTAAAGTTAGGACAGGTCTTCGGTTGTATTTTGGTATTAAAGTCACACTGGAGTAAGCATGAAGTTAATGATATGTTTACTTTACAGTAAGGTGTTTTTCATAATATAAGGCACATAAATATAATAAATGTTCATACATGGACAAGTGACTGCAAAGGAGTTTAAAAAAAAAAAATTGAGTTTATAAAATAATGACCAAATTGAACAATTTCTTACATTTATTATTGCTTTGTGTGATATCAGGGAATAACTGATAAATTTCATTGGAAATGGATTAATATTTTATAATGGTATTAAAGAGGCATGAACAATTATAGGAAGAGCGGTGGAGAAAATTCGATCAAAATTGGAATTTAATGGTTTTCTTTTCTGGACTTAAGTTTATAAAAACATGAAGATGGTTGTGCATAGAAGTGAGTGGATACTGAGCTTTAAGGATGTATTAAAGTTAGAAGTGAATCTTCACAAGGTAGTACATCTTTTACTTTGGTTTTGTTGGTTTTTAGTGATTTAATTATGGTTTTAAGTACCGTCTGGACTTTTAATCAGTGGGTTGTAGACCAGGTGAAGTTGGCAGTGCAATTTAAACTCTAATTTAGTGTTAAAATTTTATCTGCAAAGGCAGACTGGTTCTATAGACTTACTTTTTTTTAAAGTTGTTTTTTCATCAGGACTGCCTTCATAAAAATCATCATACAGGCAATGGACTGGCATTAGGTGCACCAGAAAACTGTGGTTAAAGTTTTACTTACAGTTGAAATGTACATAGCTTCAGTGACACTGAATTTATGTCATACATTGTGGGTATGCAAATTGTAAAACACTGTGATATCAGAGGATGATGCAAAGTGCACGATATGTAGATAGCTATCAAATTTATAAATTTGCATATTTTTGACTTTGTCTAAGGTTACTTTTTTGTTAATAACTGCATAGAAATCTGGTAGCGTGACAATCTGTATGACAAAACGTCAGTTATATCGTAATTTTACGATACTGAATATTTCATTTCCCCCAAAAAATGATTGCATGCTTCGACTTTGTATGTTGCATGTATCAAATACGTAAAATAACCTTCAGCCATTATGCTTGAATTAGCGGACAAAGTGGCGGCTGTTACACATCTAAAATAGAAAGCAATGTGAATTTATTGGTATTAAAGGCATAACATATACCTTTTCACAAAGAAATAATTCTTATTTTATGTAGTTAAAATAATTTAGAAGTGTGAACTAGATCGATGAATTGCTCATCATTGTCAGGAGGAATCAAACGCCAGAATGACGAGATGATATTTTATAGTGTATACAGTCAATGTTTTTTTTTAATATCAAAGCTTTTTATGTCCGCAATCATAATATTCAGGTGGCAGATAATGCTTTGATCATTGTTACGGCTGAGTGCCGATATGCGTAAATATTTCATTATAGCAGCAGGGAGCCAAAATACATGCAAAAAAAGGGATTGAAAAATAGGGTTGCAGATATTTATGTGGATGAGTAAGATGTTTTGTGTGATTCATTCGGTGGATTAGAGCATTTAAGCATCAACTAATTGCTATTGTTTTATTTAATTGCATTATATTAATTTTGTTAATTAAAGGCAAGTAGTGTTTGCATCTGTAGCATAAGAGATTCACAGGTAACTGTTTTTGCAAGTAGCACACATTAAGGAGGCACTGGAAGGGATTTTACTCAGTGTGTTTGTTATTGTTGAAGAGAACAGACAGGTATCGTAAAGTTGTTACCTCATGAGCCAAAGACTGATAAATTTTAGTAAAGTTGCGTGATTCAGCATCCATTGGGCATGCAAAAATGCTACAGCAGTTAGAGTTGCTGACTTTAAGTCTTCTCTTTTTTTTAAATAATAATTGTCTTTTTATGTCTCTTAAAATTTATGTGAGAAAGTTCGCAGTTTCTTACAGAGGGTTGGGTTCTACTGCAGGTTCTTTTCAGGAACAATAGTTAGGTATATTACCCATCTGTAAAAAATAGCTGAAATATGGTTGAAATTAGCATTAAATTAATACAACAATAAAGCAACAGCCGCCAACAGTACACAAGCGGTTTTCAAAGCTCGATTGTACATAATCGGTAAAAATTATGGGAGGTCGTTTTACGCATGTTAATCTGCAGTAAAATCGCTGCATTATCTGTCACCTGAATTGGTCATTTCTATTTTACCTTGTACAAGTATTGTTAGTGACCAGACATTGCTTGTGGCAAAGTTTCATCAAGATCTAATCATGTGATAAGAGTGTGTTGAATCAGATAAAAGAAGTGTGTAGAATCACCGTCCTGTTTGTTTACTTGAATAAAAGCCGAGATTAATCCTGTTTGATCATTTTAGTAAACATTTATCATCTGTAACAATAAGAAGATTATAATTGTGGTTTTAATAACAGCAGGAAAACTGCCCACTGACCAAATGTGGTGAAAAAAAGATTTGCGGACAAAATTAGTAATGATGATACTACAAAATTTTATCTTTGTCTTGTTTTTTATGTGGTAATGAATTTGATATTTTGGCTATGGATATCATTATCTTGTCATTCAGTACGTCATGGGCTGGCGTGGGTTGTACTAGGTTGAGTGATGTAGTGATTTCTTTTGCTATTTTACATTTTTTTTATGATACCATTTTAATGAATATTTATTAATCATAAAATCAGCATGCAATATATTTGATCAAAATACCAGCTGTAGAAAGCGTACAAGTTATCATCATAAAATAACAGTTGTATTAATTATTTGTATTCAGCCTCTTGTATGATATATTGTAATTGTTTCTAATAGTTAAAACAGTTGTTTATAAAGAGCTGCAACTGTTAATTTGCTAATTGAACTCAGGGTTGGGAAAGATCAGGGTTGGGGCCTCAGTCAAAACACCTAGAAGTATAAGTTATCACGTCCGTACTTACATTTTGTACCACACCTATAGGGTAAAGAAAAGTGCAGCTTTACAAATAGTTATTGTAGTTGGTGTTTAATGTTTTCCTGCAGTTGTGGGAACAATAGGGAAAAGGTCTTGGGGAATTTTCTAGTCAGAAATTCAATCTCATTTCAGTTTTATTTCGGTGTATTATAGATAATTTTTGTCTGAGACTCCAAAACAGGAAGTTTACTCAGTGTGGAGTGACTAAGTTCACTAAATAAATGGTGTTATTAAAAAGTAAGTCACTTGTTGGGGAATCTCCTGGTAGACTTAATATTGGATGATTGCTTCCTGAGACTTCCTCGCAGTTAATTGTTTCTAATCAGTTTGATCGTAATTATCATTGACCAACATTTTGCAGTGAGAAACAAGCAGCTCAGTGACTCAGACTGAGTTAGTAACCAGAAGCTCGATTTTCAGTTATAAGAAAATATTACTCTGTTGTTTCAATTAGTCACTAAGACCAGCAGCTCTCTAGTGATGTTAGTTTAATGAGATACTTGTGCAGGGAACAAACACTGGATACAATAATCAGCAAAATAAGTCTGTAAAAAAATCGTTTTAGAATGCAGCTTTGCTCGCTTATTTATTCATACTTTAATACTTGTTTTTTTCTTCACAGCTTTAGAATGAATTGTTTGTTACTGTCTTTCTTCATGGAAACTGTGATTATGATATAGTTTCAAAAATTATAAAGATGGTGATATTCGTAAAAGAGAGTGAAGAGACTATAGGGTTATAATGTTATAATATTTCTATTTGCAGGTAAATGGTCGCGATCTCTCTCAGGCGTCCCACGAGGAAGCCGTTGAAGCATTCCGTACAGCAGAAGAACCAATAGTGGTCGAAGTCCTTCGTCGAGTCAATAAGAATAAAATGAAAACACGTTCCACGCCAGCCATGGTATCTATAGGAACTCAAACAGAAGAAGATATTTATGGATATAACCGACCCCCGACACCTCCGCCAGCTTTCTATCCATTTCCATACAGCGGGTAAGTTTCAGTAGAACTGGTTAAATGACTAGAGCTAGGATAAAAATGGAAAATTCAACAACAACACATTATTGCATCAACGTTTTTATATCATCATTTTCATATGAACGTTTCGGTGAAAGCCTTCATCAGAATAACAATTTGACGTAACGTCGTATACATTTGAACTATATATAGTCACGTCACGTAAGCGATGTATTGTCTGAATATACAGTGACTGTTGTATCTTTAGAAAACTCACTGTATAGAAGCTGCAGCAGGTAATCTGCTGTTGTCCGTATTAAACATCTCTCCCATCCTACAGTTTATAAAGAGGTAATAAACAAAATATCATTCTGTAGATAATTAAGTGGCCTCATTAGCCAGTTAATCTAAAATATCTACAACAATTACTTCATTCAGTTCAAATAGGAATTGTGTAAAGTATGTAATCATTTCTCATGAATATGATCAGGTCAATATAGGAGGTATCAGTTTAAAACAAAGGCTCTTTTAAGATAAGCATAAATCTGTAAAATGACAAATACATTTTAGAGCAAAATATCATCTGATAAGGGGAACCGAGGTGCCTGGATTTTACCAGATTGAGGTTAGCGATGTCACAGAGATCGGTCAAGATCGGGAGGTCGAGTTACATCAATTAATTCATGCAAAATAATGATATGTAATTAGAACTGTGTAGACTGTGATTATGTCAATTTGATACGCATCTGTAGTGTAAATGGGGATATCAAATTCACACGAAAATTTTAAAATGGATGTAAAAACACCTGTAAATGAGCTACTAGATATTACAATCCGACCGTCCTATTTTACACTTTAATGAAGTGTGCATGTTTGTTTGACTGACCATACCCGTAAAATATATATTTAACAAGACATCTCCGAAGTTTTTTATGCAAATTAGATCTTAAGTATCGCAAGGTGGTAAGATGAGATCGTAAGATGAAAGTGTTCGCCTCTATATTGCCTTGTAATCAAATGTTTTATTTTGAAATGCTTGCCCAACTTCTCTAACTACTTCAGTATGATTATAGCTGTGTCAATCATCTTTAAAAAATAGAGAAATGAGAAGCCGTTTTAATGACTTTCATTTTAATTACAGTCTGGTAAACTAATGACATAGCTACTTAGATAATATAAACTGACAAGTACAATCACGATTGAGTCGAATTAATATACAAAGATCAGGCATACTTAATTTCTTAAATGTTTTTTTTTTGTTATGTCAGCGAGATGAAAGGCGACATCAAATTTTTGTCAGAATGGACAGGTCTACAGAATGTAATTGTTTGTAAGAGATGTTAAGATCCTGTTCCCTTTGTGGTAACGGCAAGACTAATGGGCACGGCTGTTTGAGAAGAAGAAAGGAATGTATGAATTAATGTTAATATTACGTGATCAAACTGATCGCAGAGTAAATGCGCGCCAGGGTTATTTGGCGGTATTGGTTTGTTTTTTGAAACAGGAGTTGTCTCGGTAACAAGACCCTTTACATCATTGACAAATGACCGAGAGAGATGCTCGTATCATTAACAAAAATCTTTTTTCATGCGATTTATGGATGTCACGTTCTGATTACATTGAGATTAACTTCTCCTATTTAAGCAAAAACCAAAGATGAAAATTGTAAAGATAAAATAGATTTTCTATTGTCTGACTCGAATCTCAATTTATTTTTTAAACATGAATAGGCTAGAGGAGGGGTAGTTATTTAATTGTCACTCTTATCTCATGGTTGTTCGGAAATCACTTCTTTTATCATAGGTATCTATTACAGTAGAACATTTTTCGGGTGGTCTTGGTTTGAAGTTGAATAACAAGGTGAAATTGAGCCAATAAAATGTCCGAATAATTGATCAAAAGTTTCATATAAAATTTAAAGAAGTAATGAATTCTTTTGACCTACTGAAGTGATTGAAGTAGTTCTCTTTCCCGATAATTGGACAAGGTCATTGTATACCCCTGTCTCACTGAGATAGGATATAAATTGGAAAAAAATTGTGTTTGAAAGATTTTTAACATGAAAGGGAAATGAATACAGATATGTAATGGAACTCACATAATGCAAGTATGAAAAGTAACATAAGACATACAAAAATTTATATTGGTAGCTTTGATAATTGCGGAGAACGACGTAACAGCTATTTAGTTAATTTGTGACATAACATTGTTTAACCTTAAAGTACCTTTCCTCATATCTTGGCTGAGATTTCCTCATGCAAATTAACAAAGGTATAAACAAGGAGATGAAGTACTTGATTAACAGAATTTATCTAGTTCAATTTTCCTCAGCTCTGTATTATTATGGCTTACTAGAATATCGTTCAGAGTAATAATATCTCAATCAAATTGCAATTTCTATAACCACATAGGACTTGCATACATCATAAAAAAAAGGAATTTGCTCATAAGTTGAGATGAAAAAGCATGTTTACCTGGAATGAGAGTTTCTGCAGCTGCTGGAAGTCTTAATAACTGCGCGGAAATTTGCTTTCTCAATAAATCCTGATGAATACACAACAGTTGCACCATGATTTGAAAACAGATAATCTAAAGCTGTTCCAAAGGCAAAAACCCTGAGAAAGATTAACAAAACTTAAACAAAATCAAAGAACTAGGGGAACTGGTTACCTGCAAATTGTTTATTTGCAATTTTCTCTCATCTTGTATATCTTGTGTGCACTGAGCTCTGCTTAGATTTTTATTTGCAGATTCAGTGTATTTCTTGATCATTCAGATGTATTAAAAGGTTA
This sequence comes from Saxidomus purpurata, assembly GCA_022818135.1. Lineage (NCBI taxonomy): Eukaryota > Metazoa > Mollusca > Bivalvia > Venerida > Veneridae > Saxidomus > Saxidomus purpurata. The sequence continues at coordinate 9,644,715 of JAFMSR010000011.1, read as the reverse complement.
CCATCACATGAAAGGCCTGTAAATTTATTGTAATCTGAGAATTGAGCCAACTTTCCACACTAATTAAAATATATTTCATATTCTTTATCTTCACATTTTTTTTATCTAGGGTGTGCTTTCCTTCATTTATGTATCACATCACCAATTAATGATGTTAATTGGTTTTTAACATTTAGCCTCATTTTGACTTGGTGCAATGTCCTTTCAAAGTAATTTTGAGAAAGCCAGCTTGGCAGTGTAAAATAACATAACATAACATAACGAACCTAAGCCGACACAAGTTTAAATAGCAAAAGAAATCTGAAGCTTGAAACAGTAAAAATGAAAAGTCAAGACAGACAAAACTAAAAGCCGATAAATCTGAGAAAGCTTTGACTGGTTACATCAGACACAAAACAAAGAAGACCGGAGAGAATCCGATATTGAATGAAACAAAACAATGTCAAAACATATTATGAAAAAGTGTAAACTTTGGCATTAAAAGATACTAAACAAACAATAAAAGGAGTAATCTTGAAATAAACCCATAAAAGAAATAGCGTAAATAATATTTGTAACAATAGGAGAAGGAGAAAAAGCCAATCAAGTACTTCTGCTGAGGTAACTGATATATCAAAGGAAGAGCTGGATCTAATTGTACTGGTAACAATGAAGAATTGCTGGAACTTGACTGGAATAAATTCTTTTATTATCAAGATTATATATTTAATGCTAGAATGAATCATGGAGGATACAGGGTCTGTTGAAGTATTTAGTGGCAGAGTTTTTACCTGGTTACCAGGTAGTTACCATCTGGTGAATCTCAAAACATTCCTCAGTCCCACAATACACCACAACTCCGGGAAGAAAAAAAAAAAACACACAGAAAAAGGAATTTTGTTTGAATCCATCTTTGTTTTCTCTTCTGTTTGAAACAGTAAAGAGTTGCATTTCATGTTTGATGATATTAATGTAGTAGTCTGCAGGCTCTCAGGTTTAAGTAAAATAATTGCAATGCAAACATTAAAGACAAAACCACACTACTTTTCCTTTCATACATTAGTTGAATAAAATTTATGTATTACGTGAAAAGTTTGTCTTCTTTATGTATAATTTATGAAAATAGGGCATTCAGAATAAAGTAATATATTTAAATTAGAATAAAATATTAAAATTAATCATTTTGTACTGTAGGATTGGTATAATAAATTTTAGAATTGTAACCATATCATCATCATCATCTCTCCCAGTGGTAAGGAATTCAGACAGATTTGGCAATCGCATGATTTGGTACTATTGTGTAAGTCTTTCATAGCCAAAAACATTGTTGATGAGAAATATTAGAACAGTGTAAGGGGAACGCAGTAACAGTGATATAAGTGTCTCGCTAGCTATTTTCATACATCACGATAATCTATCACAGTATGCCTCGTATCACAGAATTACTTTGCTTTGATGCAATATTTACTGTAGGAAAGTCTTCAGAGACCCTGATACATCATGAAAGAATAACAGAATCATCAAACGAAGAATCATCCTACAATTCTGATGTGTATTGTATTTTCTCAGAATCTGACGATCCATATACTCGCAGGAACTGTACGCTTCACTGTCATATTTCACGTAGCTCGATAAATTCTTCAGGGAAACATTTTTCGTGGTCCTACAATGTTCTTGGAAAGCCTATTTTTGAGTGTCTGTTATTACAGTTCCCTGTACTAAGGAAATAATGAATGGTTGCATTTACAAGCTGTCATAATAAGTCATTAGTTATAATATTATGAGATTTGAGGTTTGTTGAGGCAGCAAAATTCTGGAACTTTGCTACAGTACATAACACTCTGACAGTTGAGGTGTTAGGCTGTTTAAGTATACCTTTCAGTCCGTTTAAAGATGCTCATTTTACTGGTGGCCTTAATATACATCTTATTTCTACTTTTAAGTTGTCGTTTTTTTTATAAAATTTTAATATTTTTTCGATTACGAAGAAAGCGCCGTAGCTTATTGAATCGCTCTTAATCACTCATTCCAGATTCTGGACTGGGATTCGAACCTGGGACCAGAATCCTGTTCTGGAGGCCAATGCCCTAACCACTGAGCTGCTGCCCACACTTATAAGTTTTTACACATTTTCATGAATTTAATATCTTTGTTACTATGCTAAACTAAAACAATCAATTTATTTTTTTTCATTTCTTTGAAAAATTTAAATAATGTTTTCTTATGCTGTTATCACCAGGTTTTTAAACAGTAAAGTCTCCATTTGAAAAACTAAATCTTTTTTTGATGAAATAACAGGAGTATTTACAAGGAGGATTTATGGATTACTTTATACAGGAAGCCAGGAATACCAATGGGAGCCTTGTCTTTTACTTGACTGAAATTTAAATCTCCAGTGACAGAGCAGGCTCCATTGGAAAGTCTGCAAAGCCGTAAAAGTGTAAAAAAATTTAATAGAGAATATTCATTAGTAGAAATTGTGTTATATTTTCATGAAAACCTTTCAAACATTAGAAAAACTTTGCCTTTGTAACACATGGTGGACTGCCATCAGATTTTATAACAAACTGGAGGTATGAAAATATTTCAGTCTGGAGCCAGTGGTCTCGTTTGTTTCAAGCCAAACTTTTTGCTCAAAATTTCTGCTCCTGCAAGAACTGGAAATACAAACACCCTGGAGACTTCTTTTAGTTGCATGACAGTTCTTGTGAAAGTAGAAATCTGTAAGAAGTCAAGCCTTTTTTTGATTGGATGAGACATGCACTCAGTGTTCCATAAATATGAATGATTATGCATACAGAGATTTCTAGTTTTGATCAGTTCCAAAATTTTTAAACATTATTGATAAACAGAACTGTAGTTAATGTACTTAAGTTGAAGATTTTAAATGTAAACAGTTTTAGATAATCTACTTACTTTTTTTCATAACTGCATGGTCAGTTGGATTCATGCTTGTTAACAATTAGATGATACCAGAAGTTTCAAAGCATCTTAAAAAGCAATGCAAATTAAAAGTTGAGAATGTTTTCTTGTTTGAGAGGAGACTATCAAGCCAAGTAAAATTTTCTGTTAGAAAATGTTAGAGGAAGTATACATAGAGGGGTAGTGATATTTGAGTTAATCATTTACAAAGGAATCTTGGATACAAACATACACCAGACATCTTGTTGAGGTATATAGGCTAATTACGGAAACACTGATATCTGCAAGAAGATACAAGACCTCAAATTTGGCACAAAATTCTACAAAGAATGCTGTAGTTCGATGCAACATATCAGACTGAATTTGTTCTGTCCATCTAAAACAGATATTATAGTCATTTCAGATTTTTCAGTGTTAACGAAGTATGTTTAATATATATGTTTTTCAAGCCTGAGTCTCACTGGGGCTTAACAGATCATTGTTTATATTGTGGAACATTATTTATATGACCATGCAACCAAAATGGTGTAGGATTTATAGCATCAAAATTAACTGATGTTTGAAAGCTTAAAGATAGAACATTTTAATAATTGACTCAAATTTTATTTTCATTAATCAGAAGACAGTTATAAACCAATGCCATTTCGAGTTTATCAAGGTGTGCATTAAACACTGACTATATATTGATGCAGAGATTGCTATCAAACTGAAACTTTCTCTTGAAACATTATGGATTTATTTATAATCACTGCCAATGTAAATATGAGCTATAACATCCTCTGATTCACCTGATGGATTTGAAATAACAAAACTGATAGTTTTTCCCCATCATGCGAATCTTGAGCATCATCCTGATCTATATGATATGATCAGATGTCATGATTTACCAGCTTGTTTAAACATCATTATAGTACCTTCTCATTTGAATTACATTTAAAAATACATTTAAATAAAAGAAATGACTTGAGGCTATGTAAACTATTTATATAGAACAAAAATAACTTTTTCATATTTCTGACTTGCGCGAGCATGTATCTGTAGTCAAACTCAACTAAAGACATTTTTGTGGTGTTACATCTAAAATAAAAAACGTTCCTCATCACTTTGTATATCTTGTTAACACCCGTCTGACTTAAATGGTTACAAAGATTGGAATACACCTCCTCATTTCTGCTAGAAATAAATCAGCCCCACATGCTCTAAATTACCCAAAACCTCCTAAAATTATTGCTAATTCACACTAATTACTGTTTTGTAATGAAAATTACTGCCTTAAACACACAAATGTAACCGGAGCGTTATTAGAAACAGCAGTGTAGTAAATAACTTGAAATCCACAAGCTCACTTTCTCCGAGCATACATCAGAAAAAGGTGTCTCTTGGTATTTCAGATAAATTATGAAATCGTCTGAAATCTTGTCAGAATTTTACATGATAAACTGTAATTGGTTGGTATGTTGGGAAGGAATTATTGTGATAGATAGACCATGTTACTTTGATAGTTTGATCTTTTCCTCTCCTGTGTGTTCCTCTCCTGTCTCCATTGTTTTAGTTCTAATTTTTAGAGATTAAAGATGCAGTCTACAGACATGACAGCAATTGAGCAATGGCACCTTAGCACCATGCAATAAAAATCATTAACTATACTAATTACACTGTGTAAGTGTCTATACTGTATAGACAATCTACCATTTAGTTGGAGGTTTTTGCATCCTAAACACTTAAAGCCATCAGTAAACAGTGTATCATCAATTTAGAACATTACACTAATCAGTCTTGTGCACTTTGAAGTTGCCACAGATCAAAGGGATCGTGTGTCAGGTGCTATTTTCTTGACCAGCACACTCATTATCGTAATGAGTTTTACAGCTGACCAGGCTTTCATTAATGAACTCTACTACAATATGCCCAGCTTCATCAACACAGACTGCAGGTTTCTCAACCAGATTTAATAGACTGTCTTGATGAAACATTATTCCAAGGAATATTAGAGCCACTTTTAGAGTAAAATGCAAACTTACAGTAAAAGTGTCCCATAAAATTGGCCACTTTCTTGTAACAGCCATTTAGTTTGGCCAGTAAATTAAACCTCTCAGTAAGCTACTGCTGTACACAACTTCAAAAATATGAGTAGATTTTAGCTTACAGAAAAATTGTTACCAGGATATTTGTTACCATTTATCTGTCTTTGGTTCGTCCATCTGTCTGTCCATACTCCAGGCATTACAGAGACTTCAGATTCTAAGTTCTGCTTGTCTTCGTCAAACTCATCCTGAACGTCAAACTCATCCCGAATGTATTCTTGTAATTTACTCAACTTGATCAACAGATGTCTCTTAGTTTATTACAAAATTACAATCTTTATTTCTGACTTAGACTTTATGGCATTAAAAAATTTGTTGAAATGCATCATTCAGTCACTCATCTACAACATGCAATCTGTGAAATTACTGAAGTGTTCTGGAAATTGTGTCTCCATGTACATTATGAGAGAGATGTTTGGAGACACGATATACATGTAAGGTGTGTTTATTATTCATGTTGATATTTTCATGATGAATTGCTGATGTTACAAATGCATTTAGAGATTTCTATAATTGTCCTAGTGTTGTAAAATTGGTGCAGGCAATTATAATTCTGCACAAAACAGCAATTCTCATTCACCAGGGCATTCAGACATTATGTCAGTTTCTCTGAGAGCGTTGTGTCAGTTTCTCTGAGAGTGTGACAATCTACTGGTATGTAGTGCAAAGCTGCTTGCTCTAATTTGTATTTGTATTAAGGCATGGATTGGTATAGAACATATTACAGTTATTGCCCATGCAAACAATATAGGTATACTAAACTGAATGTAAAAAAGTGTTAATTTATTGTATAACTTCAGGTTATTGGAGCCATCGTCACGGCGACCCCTGATGTTCTCACAGAGTACAGACAACATGGGTCTGACGGATATAGAGATGGCACAGTTTGACTATGATGACCCGTACTATGATGAGCGGCAGTATGATGTAGAATATGAGGTAAAAACATTTGTAGTATTTCATGACATTGCGTTCAGTTTAAACGTAATTCATTTTATTTTGCATCAATTTTTAGAACAAGTTCATGCAGTTCTTCATGACTGCTTCCTGGAGTTTGACCAATTCTCCCTCCAAAGAAGAGATTAGTGCAGTTGCGGTCAAATGGTGCTGCCGTGATTTTGAACCTACAACCACTGGGTTAGGAGTCAATTGCCCTACCTCTACATGGTGCCTCCAACTGTGTGAAAACGAAACGATGATTGTATTAAAATGCATTGTTGGTTCTTCATTGATGGCAAAACATTTACGCCATACTTCACTCAAAAAAACATAAAAAGATTGTAGGGCTTTGGATGAGGGTGTGGTTTGATGAGGGAGTTCAGAATTATGTACATGTATGATCAAATATGCTTGGCACATACAGATCTATAAATTTACCAAAAAAAAGTGCAATAGCTCCCAATGCCAGAATAAGACAATGTGTGTAAAACCTTCTGCAGCAATTTAGTTATTTGTATAACTTGATTACCTAGAAAAGCTCCAATTAAGAGATCAATTGCTCTAGAATAGTATAATTAAGTTTCCAGTGCACTTTTAGCATGACTTAGTTCTAGAATCTGCACTCTGGTTTGCACATGTAAAGTTTTTGGCAGAAAGAAAAGAATGGAATTCCAATCACTTCATAAGTTTTCTTAGTATGTTTATAGCCGTGGATAATTACTTGAAAGACGTGCACGGTAAATAAGTTGAATAAAGTAGGAATGTTTCTATTTTAAGTAAATAATTTAATTAACTTAATTGACAGAACTGGAAAAATAAAAGCACCTGCCTATAAATGATTTCAGTTGCTGAGTTTAGCAGTTTAAAAATATCAGCTCGCAATCAGTATAATGAGTTTGTACCGGTTTAGACACAGTGACCGGACCACTGCTTAACTAGAAACTTTACAAAAAATTCTAATATAGAAACAAGAATCTATGGAATGCTCTCATGGAAAATGTTGGCAAGACAAAGAATTCTGGGATGGAATAATCTGAAATAGAAGATGTAGATGACCACAGAGATTTGATAGAAAATTAGTAAAAATGTCAAAATTCTGATAGGCAAGAGTGATGAAAGCACTAAAACTAAAAGGGAAGGGAGAACTTGCATGGCTGGCGAGATATCGGCAGGAAAGTGGGGAGATAACACGTGGAGGAAATAATTGAAAAACCACTGATAGTTAATTGAACAGCGTGTGATTAGCTTAAAATACCTGATCTTGTTGACCTGTGTCAGAGACTCGTTTGCCCAGGATTGTGCGTAATGAGCTTGAATTTTTGGCAGCGGCAAAATTGACAAAATTGGGTAATACTTTATTCAATGCCAACAAAACACAATGCAAGCTAGAATATCGTTCTAAAATTAAACTATAAACAATGAGGAATAAAAAAGAGTTGAGACAAAATGTAGAGAATATTAATGATGGCATATGTTATGATCAACAGCTGTTGGTTGGTGACTTATATATAGCCATAGAAACAGAATAAAATGACGGGCCCCATCTGATAATCTTGTCATAATTTTAATTCGACCACCAGTGTAGTTGTTGTAGAGTTCCAGAAGATTTTTTTCTTATCTGTCAAAGAATTACATCCATCTTTTCGCCTTATCACAAATTATTACATTTGGCAAGATTTTTCGAGCTAAAATAGATGATCCTCTAACACTTTCTGCCATAAACAATATGGTACTAGAGGGAGTTAGAAATTGTTTTTGATTCTGTTTCCTCTCACATGAAATTTCATGGGAATCACTCAAAAAAAAAAATTGAATTGATTGTAGCTATTTATTTATGTTACCTAGCAACCTTTCAAAAGTCAAGTATTTGTGAAGCAAGAGGTTTGTCTCAGAATCTTCTTTTGCACATTAAAGGTAAAGCAATAAAATTGCTAAATGTTTTGAATAACCTTTTAGCAAGATTGATTTGCTATTGTGGTACTTCTTGGAAATTGACGTCAAGTCAATAAAGTTGAAAATGTTACTTAGTAAGGTCTTTGTTCGGAGAATGATAGAATACAAGCAAGATTATGGTGTTGATAACACACAACAGAAATATCAAACGGGCTTAACAAATATTTTCAGGGGAACTTAACAGTGACTGAATAAAAAATCGTAATAGTGAGATTGCAGAAATATTGCTTTCTCATGGGTTAAATTAGGACAAGTTTTTTTTTTCAAATCAATACACATGCATGTTTCCTTGAAATTGCCTGAAATATTGAAAACCATTAAGATAAACATCATTTTCTTTATTTAAAACTCATCGTTATGACTTTCTTTCCTTTGAAGTTAGTCGCCATGAAAAATCGTTAGTAGATCGCTTGTCCTTCAGGGTATTGATTGATCAAGAGTGTATCCAAATTTCCCTTTTACGACAGGACTTAAATTGTAGGACCGAACTGTTTTGTTTTGCCCGGGCCTGATCTTCAAAGGGACAACAGTTTTATGAATATATGATAACAGGCTGTTAGAATTTAATAAAAACAACAGTGACACCAAAATGTCTGATTTAAATCATCTGTCACACGAGGCTTTAATTGTTTCAGTTTGTAATGTCAGAAAATTAAAAATATAAGATAAGAAATGATTACACACATGAAAGAGACGGAAACAAAGGTTTCAACAGCCTGTCGGCATACTTAAATTAATATTCTTATGTTGTATTTTGGGACAGGCCAGATTGCGTCTTTACTTTGTACCTTACAAAAAAAATTCAACATTAAATGAATGTTCAAAGAGAAATGAACATGTTTAACTAGGGAGAAATATCACTGGAAACATGTCCTTGTTTACTTGTTAGAAATATTAGAAGTGTTTATAAGTATATAACTGTCACACATTGAATGAGTTTACATAATTTTCACATTATTATTATGTGTTTAAAGTTGTTAAGATATCTTAATGGATATATAAGAATTTAGTAAGAATCAGCGCTTTAAAATCATTACATGATTTTCATGCTTTAAAAACCTTTAATAATTTTAATGAAAAAAGTCCCAAGTACTGTGACTGATTTAGACGAGCTGTGAACATTCCTCAGTAGTTGACAGAAGCTAAGGTAGGGATGTAAAGAGTACTTTTGAGTTTTGTCTGACTGCCACAAGAAAGGAGCCCCCCCACCCCCATATGAGTTCAAGATTAAGGTGCCACTGTCTTCCTTAATTTGACAACCAAACCTTTTTGTGTCTTTTCATACAGAAAGTCAAAAGCAGAAAATGGCTATAAAAACAACAGCTTATATTTCAACAAAATATTTTTGAGAAAAAGATTTACTAATAGAAAAGGCGGAGTCCATAACCTTGGAAAGTCATATCGAAGTGGTCTGTAACTATTATGATTAAGCCGGTACTAGTAAAAAAGAAATAGATGCCAACGTAAAATAATTTTCCCTTTTAATATAATTTTCATAAATGACACAGATATTACTATATTAACTTTGTAATATGTAGCAAATTTAGGGCAAAATTTGATATCCCACAAAACCACAGCTACTGCACTTTAGGCTGTCAGTTGAAGAAGGTTTTTATTTCATACTATAGCGAAAAGTGAGAAAGGGTGAAAGAACGGTGAACTTTTAATGGCAAAGTACAAACATTGATTACAGTAAGGTTTGAGAACTAAACTATTCAGTGATTTTAATTATAACCATGAAAACGGCTACTTTTATGTGGTGACAAGAAATGGTTATAAGTTGATTTATTATAACTGATTTTAAGACTCGAATCATTTGAAGGATCAGTAGCGATGATTTTGTAAATACGCGTATCTTTAATTATAGCCTAACGAAACAAGGCTCAAAGTATAACATTAAAAAAAACATAAAGTATTAAACTCGGTAATGATACATCTCTTAACCTCTAATTAACTCCAATATGACGGACTAGCGATTAAAGTGTCATGTTCAAACATCACTCCTCTTAACAATAGACGATCTTTACACATAAGATCAAAGCAAGAACACAAGCCTTTTTCCACCTACCATCCATAAAAATGGCTCCGTAACAGTGAGTCGTGGATACGAAACACTTACTGTAGGATACGCTTCGAGTTTCAGCCGTCTGCATCAAAAGAAATGGACATTTAACCATATTATAATAAATGACAACAGCAATTAGTAAATATGCTTTGGGTAATAAGTGAAGAGTTTTTTGTTTTTTTCTCTTTGATGATGTACCTGAAGCTGTTGTTGTTGTTTCTCTTTTATCATTGTGTTAACATTTGTTGTTGTTTAAGCCACATTTATGTCCTGGTTGTGCAAGTAACTGTCTGTGTTTTTGTTATTTATTGTGTTTTATTACCCAGTTTGTCATACATATACAACACTTGTGTTACATTGTGATTGGAAAGACACTTGGAAGTGCCTGCATGTACTTCTAAGCTGCAAGTATTACAGTGCCACATTTAGTTGAAGACTTTGAGTCCACCATTAAAGAAGCTTGACTCCACCATTTTGTGGTGTCATGTGACTGCTTTAATACCTTCATTCTATATTTTTCATTTGTCAGTGTCAACTTTGAATTTAACCAATTTTTTTCATCCTCATAACTTTTATTAAGAGGTAACAATTAAAGTGAGTGGTTTATTGCCTGCTGATGCCCTTACAGCAAGTTCTTAAGAATACAAGTGTTGTTGTTGTTTTTCTCTGAAACAATATTTAAATACTATACCGATCATATCTCTTCAAACTTTTCCTGCAGAAAAAATGTCATAAGTACAAAAAATCATCAATTCATAGGAACGCCAGCAGAAAGATGAGGTACTGAATGATTTAGAATATTACAGGCAGTTATTATTAGCTTGTGGACTTTCTAACAATAATTTGGTATTTTTGAGATGAAATGTTCGTCTAATTAGAGGGATTGTGTTATAGCAGATTTCTCTATAGTCCAATGGTCGCCTCCATGTGATGGAATTGGCATTGACGGGAAATTGAATTGTCTGGCCGGCCACCAGTTGATAGTCATTCTTTTCATGAAATATTGATGCAGTTATGGCAGAATGATAAATATGGCTACACGATCCCTTGAACAAATAAAATAAAGCAAGGGGATAAAATGATTTGATTGGGTAATAGATGCACCAGATACCGTTACAAGTGGATTTTGGCAAGCATTACTTGTTACAAATACACTTATATGGGAATGAAGATAAAAAAGCGTCTCTGTGGTGGGATTTGCCGTTAGAAATCGTTGCCGGCTGCAATATATTCCATTAACAAGAACATAGTTGTGATACTGCATTACATTTTGTCTGCTTGACAATTCCGATCATGGAGTTGCAAGGTTTGTCTCGAGGCTGCCATTTGTTATCACTCTTTTCTTAGAAAATAAATTAATGGCTGCAAGTGCATTAACATTGGCATGAGAAATTTTTACGTTTTGGTTAGACCAGTTGCCATCAGATGCTAATCAATTGCAAAGTCGTAGACTTGAGACCTTGTGATAGTGATAGACTTCAAATAGTCAAAAGTTGACTTATAAAATTTGACAGAAAGTACACGTAAGGTTAAAAAATTTGTTTTTGAATAGATAAAAAGCAGCTAGTTGCAAGTTTTTTACCTTGTTTTTCAATGTGGATTCAAGTACAGCAGGCCTCCACTGAAGTATAAAAAAAACATGGGAAAATGCATGCATATCTGTCAGATGAAGTTAAACAAATCTATGATCAGTCAGAAAATGTTTTTGAAAAACTAACTAAGCATTTTGAACCATTCCAAACACTTGACAATAACTCTGAAGATCAGTACAAGTAAAATCTTGCCCACTTTAACAGTAAATTTGATTTAAGGGCGGGTAACTTAATTGGCCATTGTTAATTACAGAGAGTTCAGTAAAGGTAATCACTTTTTTTTCACAAAAAGGGTTCGATTAAAATCAATTCATTGTTAAAGTTTATAGTCTGGAAGACTGCAAGGTAATTATCATATTTAATAAAATCCATAGAAAATCTTTACTAAACCCAGCCATTATCTCTGTTATCATGAATTACGACCTTCTCTTAAATTAGATACCATCATATTCGTTCTTCGTTTACTTTGAAATCTAACACAAAGTTTGATATATGGACTGCCTGCTATTGTAAGTTGATTGATGAATTGGACAAAAAAAAGATTGTTCGGATAAATCTGTTGATTTTTGTGTTAATGCATATATATTATGCTCATTCCAAGATAACACGGCTTTCGAAAAGTTAAACATCTTAATTACCAGCTGTTATTTGCCTAGTTATTATTTTAGTTTATTTGTTAAGGATTTTTAAGTACCGCCATTAATGTGTTTTTCTGTTGTTCACGTTACCATTCGATCCTTTTGAACTGAAGTATTAAGTGAAAAAAGATCGCCATCAAGTCATAATGATCTGTAAATTGAAACTATTTTGGATATTCTAATTATTTCGCAAATATGGTGGGTTGCGCTGCATGAAATCCAACGTTCAGACTTTGTGACCAGCATGCAAATGTGCAGGCTGAAATGGTTCCATGCTGTTAGCTTGCCATCTAAAGACATTTAGGATCCTAATATAGCACTTATTTAAAGCATAAGAGGTTTATTCCCAAGTGGTAAATTAAAGAACAGACCAATATTTACAAGGACTAAATGTTTGGATGTTGCATTTTACTCAACAGGGCTCATTTACATCTTGAAACAGTTTTTGATTCTTTTTCTTGATACTTCCTGCAAGTTTCAAAACATAAAGACAAAAACTATTGATTTTGACTCAATCCATAGTGATGTATTAATAATTTCCTGATCTTTGACCTAGAGATGTTAACAGGTCTTGGTCTTCATCACCTTCTAGAATCTCGGAGCCCATTCAACAACCATGTAGCTGACTTTTAGATGTTTTATAAGTAAGACTTTGATATATAAAGATATGTAACGATTGTTTTTTCAGGAGGTTGTACTTCAGAGACCCTGTGACGATGAGAAGCTAGGACTGACCTTGTGTTATGGACCAACAGAAGACGGTGTCACAGATATATTTATTGGAGAGGTAAGACTGAATGAATTTTTTTTATCTCAAGAAATATAAGAAAGGCCGCAATGATTGTGGGTTAAGATAATTTCTGTATTGACTTCTGAGAGTTGCCTCCCCTGAACATCTTGATGATAGTCTTTCAAGTAAAAATGCAGTTGTGAAGGTATTGATTACTAACTCGGGAAACAGCCAGAAGTTGCACAAACACTATATTAAATCAGTAGATGGAATGTGCTCTGTATACTAGTACAGAACCCAAGGAAAGGCCAAACCGGTGCAATAAAAGGCTCTAATACAAAGCACACCAGAGCGGCAAACGTTTCCCATAAAACGACTTAGTCAAGTAGTTATTTTCCAAAAAATAGTTTGTACTTGAAAGAGGAAGTCGAAAATACCCGACAATAACACATGCGGACATAAAAGGACGATAACCTACGAGATTTGACACCTCCGGCCTATTGGGACGTAAAGCAACTTTAAAGCGGTCAGTTTCATAGAAATGATCTGTTTGCACATAAATGGTCGCCTAATACGAACAAAAGACCGATTATTGGTCGCTAATTACTGGTCGCTGGTCGCGTTAGACAAAAGTCGCTTAATGCAATAGCAAAACAGTGTAAAAACGTTCGGGGGGGGGACTCAAAAGCAGTCGCATGGGCAAGTTCGACTGTACATGCTTCTAGCTTCTGATTGGTCACATTTCAACTGTGCTAAAGTTTCTGATTGGTCAAAGATAAATTGAGTTTTCAATTCTGATTGTTCAATCTTGAGCTCTGACTTTTGATTGGTCTTAATAAACCAAGCTATGTTCTGATTTGTCCAAGTTTAACTTAGCTTCACAGCTCAAATTAAACTGAACTTTGAAGTATGACATCTGAGATGTGTGTCATCTGTGTGAATTTGAATTAGCAGATGGGAAATTTGGTATTAATTGCTAATTCCTGAGGTATTGATTTTGTATTATAAAACTCTTTGTGAAATGTTGCTGAAAACTGACACCAAATGGCAGGGTATCCTTACTGTGTCTTTGATACTTTATTCATCGAGAATAGAAATGCTGACTGCTGCTGGTCCATACTGAACACACAGTAACAATTTGTCACTGATTTAAGCAATAAATATGAAAGGCTCTTTTTTCAAAAAAATACCATCAGGATAAAATGACTTCATTTACTTGAAAACTGAGTAATTTAACCTTTCCACCTAACCACTGCATGCATACTTTATAAATGACCCCTGCGGGAGGTATAGAAAATTACCTAGCAGAAAGGAAAATCAGTTGATATTATTATCCTATATAAAATAACTATGAGGGTAAGTAGCTATTAACATGGTTTTTGTATAGACAATTTTTATCAAATCAAATATAATTTGTATCAATCATTTCTTGTGATATGAGGTTAAACCTTCACAGGAGGTGACTGACCCAGTCATGTCTGATCTGAAAACTGCTATATAAAAAAGTTACTGCCTGAATTAAGGGTTTGATGTACTCGTTAATCTGAAATACTAACTCCTGCTGTAGAAGGTAGGGTAGGCTCAACTTTCACAGAGTAGAAATCCCAGCTTTTCTTATGACATACATACAGGCAATATAGACAAAACATTGACAAGTCAATTGAAGTCACTGTTCGTCTGCAAAATATTTTTTTCCACTTAAGAGTGCATAAATAAAATGAAATCTGAAAGTTGTGCATACCAAAGTCACTCTAATAGATCTTAGAGCTGTTCTCTGAAGCCTTTGGCACAGTGTGGCTGATGATTGGTCGAATTATGAGCATGTAGTTAACTTTCAGCCAATCAAAACATTAGAGTTACATTTTGTAAGTAATGTAAGCTTATAGCTGCTGGTCAGAAATAAAAAGAGTCACAAAGGTGTATATTCTCTAGCTATGCTTGAATAAAAAAGATCTGTCATTGCAACTCTTTCTGCTAGTCCCTAAATGGGCTTGCTGTGATAACAACATTTGTCTAAATTCTACTGATGTTGCACAGTGTTACTACTGTTATATTTTGTTATGAGAAAACATTAAAGTCAGGATTAAGTACTCAGACATATGTTCACCATTGTTTCACTTTTAAATGAAATCCTTTCATCTCCAGCACTTCATTTGTTTACATGGCAACAGGTTTTAGAAAATTACAAAAACGGCACGGAGTTGTGGTAATTTATGTCACCATGGAGCATATGGCCTTCCATAGATCTCAGCAAACTGCACAGAAACTCTGGTAACACCTGGGACATCTGAGGGGCTTTTAATACTTGATTATGTGCATTTCATTAAATATGATCCAATAAATTAAAGATAATCTAATTAACAAAGGGTTTTGCCATTAATTATTAATCAAAGCTATTTTTAGTGGTAAATCAATGAATCCGTTGCTATAACAGGCTGTGTATGGTTTAATTTTATTTTAGTTTTAAGTATTACATTTTGTAGTTATATTTAAACAGCCGAGATGATTTATTATAGCACATGTGGTTTCATTTTTAATGTATTTTTAACTGTATCAGTGTTTGATAGTATCTAAGTTGGCAAAGTTTCATGTATAGCTATACTGTCACACAGTCGCTACTGTTAATACATATTACCAATGCACTGTCCCATTATACCAGACCAAGTGGTGCAATTACCCTTATATAATTATATGCATGATAAATATCAACATGTTTTTTTTTGGTTATTTCATGAGTTGTTAAGCATGAGGAGTTTATAAGAAGGTTAATTTGAAATTTGAGGAACCTGTATCACCAACTCGGGGAAGCTAATTTGTTTTTGATGCAACAGTTTCTGTATCAAAATTAACATTTCCTTCATTATAGACCCCAATATAACCATTTACCACCCAGCAAGTGGAGATGACTTTCTGACTTTAGGATGGGAGTTTGTTTATTCTAGGAGAAATTCCACTGTAGGTCATATTTTACAATTAAGACTTTCCTGTAATTACTAGCACTGGGCCACTGATTATCTTAGGGTATAATTTCAACCTGTTAGCATATAGATTATTATAGAAGACAACCCGATTCTGTGTTCCAAATTGTTTACAGCATTTTTTCCTGTGAATGATGCCGGTAATTTATGATATGCACTGAATGATGTTATTCTAGCTGTTTTAACACAATCCTCAAAGAGACCCCACACATTTTCTTTATCTGCTTGCAAATGGACATGCAGACAAAAGACTAGAGGGTTACAAAACAGCCCTTTAACCTAGATTTTAAAAAATATTTCATATGCACCATGTTACTCATAAATATTTAGATAGAGTGCTAGATGCATGGCTCTAAACACCTGGCATTCGTAGATCCATTTAACTTTCAAAAGTCAGTTTTAGCTATGGTTATTATATATTAAAGATTCATTTTAAGTACATAATCTACAGATTTTTCTGAAATTCATTTTGTATCCCACATTTCTTAGATCATTTTTCATGTATTCAAGTCAGTATATCATTGTGGAGACCTGTATTTCATTTGCTTGTCTTTCAAGGATCCATCCTATTTTCTCTTCTTTTAGAAAAAAACACACATTCCATTTTCCTGTTTCCAAGGACTTTCTTATCAAGGAAAAACAGCTCCTGAATACAACTATTCAAAGTTTGATATCAGCTTTAATAAAAGATGACCCACCTGTCAAAGTTATGTTCAAAGGTTTTCTGAAGTGTTCATGAAAATTCAATTGAAAACAATAATGAGCACATGGGGCCTGTTAGTGGCTAGAGAAACCAACAGAAGGTGAAGTAGATCAGGTTACCCCATTTGCTATATTCCCAGGTCTCTCCAACCAATTATGGTCCTTGCAGTAAAAACTGAAAAGTTTCTAGAAACTTAATTTGTCTATACAGTCATACTTTAAAACTTGTTCAAAAACAACTTGAACCTGTTTGGAGTCATGAAACAAGATACACTGTCAATAAAGTTTGGTGCTTAGCTTAACATTTCAGAAAAAGTAATTTTGACATTCAAAACAAAAGAACTGACTGAAACTATAGACACTGCTGTCATACAAAAGGATTTTATCTTAATCTGTCTCTTTCATAGGTTTCCGTGGTGACACTTTAAGTAAAGATTTTCCATTTTTCTCTAATGATGCTGTCATCAGAGAAACCCCAATATTTTGTTTTATTGGTGATATATACAGGAATTTCAGAGAATTCTGGGAAATTTAAGGTCTTCTGGGAGAGTCTGATGGCTTCCTAGACTGGCACTCTGTCATAAATATGTCACTTCTGTCTCTGATCACAAAAACGTGTAAACCAGTCATATTTTTTCAATGAATAAAATTTTAGACAACATACCAGAACTAAAAGAGTGGAAGAGTATTTTTTGACATAAAAACAATTAAAAATCCTCCTAAATTGCTCAAAGGAATTAGAAAGCCCCATCTGTTGAGCCATTTTTCCATTTCTTAAAATGCCAGTGTGTAATTCACGAGTCATTTCCTCTTGAATATCACTTTGGTTCCCACAATGCAAATAATTGCACAGATTCCTGCAATGCTGTGAGTTAACAAGATCGGACAGATCATTACAGTGCATTATAGGAGACTTTACACCATTTTTACCAACATATTGATCCGAGAGTACAGTGCTGAGTAATTTCATTTTCTGCATTGACTATCTGTGAATGCTCTTTATAGAAATAAGGATGACATTTGCCTCATCTGTCTTTGTTGCTTGCTAAATGACCACAAGTAGATTAGATACACAACTTCTTTTGATCTGGTTTCTTTAGGTCTCATGATCAGGTCTATCTCAGATAAATTGAATTTTCTGCTAAGTGAGGGGAGTAATATTGTAGAACATTGAACATTGAGCGGTTGTGTTTACAGAATATTACTGGCCTTTTTTTATCAGAGAGGCAGAATGTAATTGAAGGAAGGAGAGGAAAAAAGCAGAGAAGTTTGTCAGAAACAAGAAAATTGTTGTTAAATTCTAGGAACGACCTCATGTTGTTAAATTCTAGAAGATTGCCTTTGAGAGATATTTAATTGAACAGTTCGGCAATTCTTAGGAAGGTCGATGGTTGTATGTATAGTTGGATGGGTACATTATAGTTGGATAGGTGCGTCCCACTTGGGATTGATAGGATGCTTGTATATGAAGTTGCACAGGGTACAACTAGTTCAGAATAGGTTCATCTCGATAGATTTTTACCTGAAGTATCCGAGCAATCGAATCATTTGCAGCTGCCAACAACTTCAAAAGCTGCTCCAATTTGTGTAATTGGTAATCATTTATAAGTGAATACCTGTACAGGTACCTAACTAACAGTATCTAATCAGTCCCAGAATTCCACTGGACATCAAAGGAAATCATATTACATGAAACATTGAAACAATCACCTATAAGTTTGTCCAGAGATAACAAGAAATAATCAAGCTTATTCTTCCCTAAGGTAATTTGTTTCAGAAGAGGGAAGTCTGTGCAAGCAACCAATCATTTTCAATTTGAATAATATTTGAACAAGAAAGCTTTTGTTTTTCAAAATTTTCAGTCAAGATAAGAATTATGTTATAGGAGATGTAAAGGAGATGTAGGTCACCAAGAGAAGATTTATCCCAGACAGCACTTATAACCTCAGAAACTGCACATTAAACATTATTTTCCTGAAGATTTCAAAATGCTTTGTTTTTGTTCATAACGGAAAAAGTGCAGACTATGTAATCTTGCAAACTCAGAAACATTTCTCTTGAATTTTTTCTGTACAAAACATAGGATAAACTGTCAAAAGTGTTTTGTTTCAGTACACAATATATATAATTTTAGATGCAAAGTATGAAAATTTCAGGTTAGGAAGAAAATTGCAATCTAAATATTGCATGATTTACTGTAATTGAAGGAATTTTTTTGTTACTGAACAGGTGAAAAAAAGAAGGATGTCTGTGGCGTAAACCAATAAAGAAATCAGACAACATTTCAAAATATGCATTTGGTTTTTGTCAGAACAGGTTTTTGTATAAAGAATTTCCCAGAATTCACCATTTCAAAAGTATAACCTGCAGCAGACGTCAGTTGCAGCAGACGTAATTTGCAGCATTGTATCGGCAGAAGATAACTGTGAGATTTTCAGTCTGAGTTACATAAATAAGTGTCAGGACATGTCGGAAATGAATTATCCAATGAAAATCAATCAAAATCAATCATAACAGGTGTGAATGATGTAGAATTCTTTAGGTGGAACTGTTCAGATGAGTGATTAAAACCAAACAACTTCCTGTGAGGGAAAAAAATGACAATCAATTACTAAGTTTCATAATCTATTACTGCACATTATATTCCATAAGTGTCTGCTGGTTACAGATTTTGAGCTGGGTTTTCCAAAAGGAAATCTTTTATCCCATTATACACTGGATTTATAAATTCTAATAAAATACATGAAGAGACTTTCTCTGTACACTGATATGACTTTATGTGTATTTTTAGTTGTAATGAAAGATGAAAAAAGTTATGATAAGTCAGTATATTCAGCTGCTGTTGTTAAGAAATACAGCCCTTTTCTGTTCTGAGAGCAGTTTAGTTGACTAGAGAACCGCATGTAATGTGTTAGGTAATGATGCTAACGGTTTGTTATTTGTTAGGCAAAGATCATGACCTAGAGGCTAGACAGACAATGTTTCAGCAAACCTTTCAATGTACCAGGAGTAAACTATAAGTTATTGACTAACTGGCACCAAAAAACCATTCAATTAGTTTGCAGTAATGTGCTTAATTTGTAATCTTTAGAAAACCCTATGGCATAATAATGTGTAATGATGATTTTGGCAACCTTAGGCTACAGCAGAATGAATGCTGAATGTGTGAACAGGATTCTGATCTAAAACCTCCTGGTAACACTGTGCCAGCCTCTCCATCGGATATATTTGTTGTTATTTTGAAGCCTGATCAGATGTGCTAGTATAAGAATGTAAAGGTATATCATTGTCTAACATTTCACATCTATCATGGCCATTTATCTTCCACATCAAAGGTTTTCTCCTGCTAATCATTACAGACTGTGAAACTCTCTGCCAAATTGGCCCAAATCACAACATCTGTCTTGCCCCACAATTCATTGTGTACTGTAGTTTTTCATATGAATCATTTTTCTTTTGCTTTCTTATATTTTGCATTCAATTGGCATTATAGATTTTCATTGTTTTCATTGTTGAAAGACACCTGATTCATGCAGCACAGGTTGCCAGCCTTTAACTAAGGTTTACAATGCTTCAGAATCTGCCACATTTTTATCTTTGGCACCTGGGATGTTTCCCTTTGACAAAAACCAACACAAACAATAAGACTGAACCTATAGTTTTAGTTATTTATTTAAGTCAGCTTGTACAGTTAATAATGATAAATTTATTTAAAGTTTGGATGAAGTCAGTTGTATTTTTAGTGCTTGAGGTGTCAGACATTATAGGTAAGGTGTATACAGTGTCTGTGGTTTGAGTACAAGATGATACATGTAAGGTTGAGCAGTTTTATTGCTGTAATAGAGGAAGATTGAAGACCTTTGGACACAGTAATTATCCACCTTGCTGAAGATAGCTTTTCTATTTTTAGATGTTTGCAACTTGTTGATCACTTGACCCCTTTTGAAAAAAGTACAAAATTAAAGTTATGATTAGTAGAGATGTTGAGAAAATGTGGGTTAAAATTCTCATTCTTTGACTATTTTTCAGAATTTTTCAGTATCCATGGTGTTGTCGAATCACTTTCATAACCACGAGTTTTTTGCTGTTTTCCACATTTGCTGTAGTCTAACTTTGTTCATTTGGCCCTCTTCTCATTTGTTGAGTGTCTTCTTCAGTATTATTATATATTGCCAGTATTATTATATATTGCCGAGTTGAAGAAGCATAAAAAGTCAGCCATGCCTTGTTCTACCATCCTGAATGAACTGGTTTAACTTGGAATATTTACCTGCACACTTTGATCAATACCTTCTGTTTCTTGTACCTTTAGATTTATATCAGTACTAGGACTGGCAACACTTTTATTTACATTTTTTTGAAGAAAATTATTAATTGCACCATTAAAACATCACTTATTCATGGACATGTTATAATTTATCTTCCACAAAGAATGTAATGAAGTTACCTATGAGGAAGGTATCACCTGTGTTCAGGGGAGGTTGGTACAGTCAGTCAAGTAACTGAGGTGGGGTTACACACCTGTCTCTGCTTCATAAAAACCTTCCCATATATCTGTTTAAGTATGTAGAAACAAGCTCCTCAATGCTTTCAATTTTTGATTGAGTTTGCATTTTTATTCCATGTTTTGTAATAACAATTATAAAATGGAACATTTTTATTGAGCTCAAGGCTATGTTAGGGGTTCATGTTGGCTCATTTAATCAAGTACAGTTTACTAATATATGGGCGTAGAAAGGTGTTTTATACAACATTTGTGCTATCATTGTGCTATCATTCTTTTCTTGGCCAAAAAAGTATAACCCAGGGTCTCCTTGTAACCTGTTACCATGGACATGTTGAACTTTGAAAGTAAATATTAAATATTGGATTCCAAAAGAAGTGGATACCAGTACTGTTTACTTTAAAAACATTGATGTAGGGTAGAAGGTTGAACTCCTTTCCCAGTGGAGTCACTGACAGATCTCAACAGATTCCAAAATATTAATGATTAGCCAATGAAATCATGTGTCTTATATGTTGGTAGAGAGATAACAGAGTGGACTCTACACTCCCCTTCTTTAAACTTCTGGTTGACATGATTGTGTATCCCCATTAAATCTCAGAGCCTTAATGACAATCTTGTAACAATTTTAAGTGAAATTTGTATGGTCAATTAGTGATAATAGTGTGTGTTTTAGTTAGAAACAGCAAGATGTTAATTCCCAGGAATGACTGCAGTGTGTAAGAAGCATGTATAGTGTGTATAGAAAATATTGTCACTAATCTGTTGCTGCACACCACTACTGTTGACTGAGATTTCAAGTAATTTTTCTTCTATTTCACAGATTGATCCATACAGTGTAGCTGCAAAAGATGGCCGTATCAGAGAAGGAGACCAGATTGTACAGGTAAACAGGCATTTTTTATAAACATTTGGATTGTCTTTACCTAAATGTTCCTACTAGCGGTGGAAGACAAGTTTGTAAAACACACAAAACTTCTCCTGAAAATCAAGTAGGAAGTCTAACAGAGCTTAGTCATTTAGTCACAAAAAGCGGAACAAAAAATCTCCGCTTTTAACTCTTAAGAAATCCTTTCTTTAGTGGAACAAAAAGATGAATGCATAAACAGTCTTTAGAAAAAATGAACATAAAGATGACAATGTATTATAAATATTTTAAGTGATAGATGTATGGGAACTCTTCAAATCATGACAACCTTCAGTTTGATCTGTGTGTGGGGTCTGGTCAATCAAACACATGGAAACTTTCTACAATAAGTGTTTTTGAATTCAGAGTTTAACTAAAACTGTAAAATCATTACCAATTAAAAACTTTGAAAGCCAGATATTGCTCCGAGTGAATAAGATGTTTTAGATTTTCTAGACTTAATGTAGACAACAAACTTAAATTTTATTACAGTTAAAAGATTCATTATTGTAAATAACCTGTCATTTATGTTAAAAACCTATTCGAACAACTGATGTTTCTTTTCTACAAAACCATTGCCAGATATGTAATGCTTTCGTTGCAATTAACCTGTTGCATTAACATGTTTTTGGCAGAACTAACAGCACCAGAAACACATTGAAATATCTTGGCACCATGCAGTACTCACTATTTTGGCACCACTCAGTCACTCCTTGTTAACTAGATCTCTCTTGCACAAAAGGGGAGGAGCTAAGATTTTATAGTTTAAAATAGTTACACTTCCAAAGACTTCTGTTATATTTAGGGTAAACTATCTCATTTCATAAAGAAAAAAGCTGACGCCATGGTTATAACCTTGGATAGAAGTTTGAATCTTTGGCAGCTAGTCTGTGTTATTCACAAACTGTGTACAGCACATCTAGAAAACAGGACAGCAATGTGTCCTTATATGCCAATAGTCCAAGAACAAGAACAAAACTATTGAAGCGCATGTCGCCTTATACCTGTCACGAACAAGGACAGAACATGTCTTTATGCATGTCAGTATTGTATGTATGAAGAAATGTTATTAATTTTAGCCACAAATTAAATACATTGTGTAGTTTCTAAATCCCCTTCCAACAGACTTGTTATTTCTACTGGAATGTTTCAGGAACACTGACGTAAATACACAATTCAAATGACTGTAGGTCTCTCTATTAATTGATAAAGGAGTGCTGCTGAAAACTCTTGAAATTTTAATAAAAGCAATTATTCTGGGAAATACTCAGTTAGCTTATGACCTTTATATCTTCCCTAGAATTTGACCTTGGTATCTTTGAAAGATGAAACTGCTATAGAACATTTGCTTGTGCAATCTATAAAGATATATTTGACTAGAATTAGCTTTTATGTGGATTGATGATCAAGAAAGATTGCATGAATTTTATAAAAGCGATATGACGTAAATCTATTTAATGCAAGCAAATATTAAATAAAATGTTTGCTGGTTCTGGTGTAACTGCAGTGCTTTGTAAACATTTTGAGTGACGGGCCAGGAAGCAATAAATTGGTTTTTGGAATCATCGTTTGTTGGACTTTCAAAAACTGTCTATATCATTTGAGTTAGATGGACAGTATTTCTATATGTTTATTGCTTCGCAAAAATGAGCTATCTTGTTTGGTGGAAAAGTGTTAGATACGACAGTTTGACATTGAATTCTGAAATTATTACATTAGTGGCTTGTTATGATTGATTCTCGTTAAATGGATGCAGAAATCAATCATAAAGCCTCTGTCGAAACAGCAGCTTTTTATCAGTATCCTTGTAAAGAAAATCGCATCTTTTGTAAGAAATATTGAATATGTTGATGCAATATTCACCCTCATTATTTGTCTCCATTCAGATCAAGCTTTTAATATCCGCTGCTCGTCATTTTTGCAAATTACTTAAAAACTAAAGCGTGCACAACAAGAACAGCAATTGAAATTTTTTTCACTACAATATATGAGACATCTTTTGTCATTTACAAAGATTCAATCGTAAAATGATTAAAACTCTGTGAATTCAGAAATAGAAATATTTGTAATTTGTGTGTCTCCCAAACAATTAGTGTGACAGTTAGGAGATTTAATCAGAATGAAATACATGGTTTTGCATTGAAACCTGGGTGGTTCTATTTTTTACCCTCAAGTTCCTCTCGCTGATTTAAATTTTAATTTCCTCTACGTATCATTTATTGAATCGAAACATTCAGACATAAATTAATCTTCTGCAGGTTTGATCAATATGCTGAGGTTGCAAAAAAACAGAAAAGTTGACAAAAAAATTCTAATTAAGTATCTAATTGTTTCCAAGCCTGCTACAGACCTTCCAATATATAACTGCGTAAATGTTGATGTGTGCTATACCTTGCATCCCATAAAACAAATGGGAAGTTTCCGCAACAGCAAACACTAAGTCTAGTTTGTGATACCTTTCTATTACAACATTAATTAAAATTTGCTGAAATGAGTAGTCTTTTTGAATAGAAATTAAATACCATTGGAGGGAATGGTATTAATTATGTGATAGTTTATATTTGTTTTCACAATATCTTGAATGAAAATAGAAATAACAACAACTTCATGTATTTTCAGATAAATGGTGTTGATGTTCACAGTCGTGACCAGGCTATCAAGTTGTTTGCCGAGCGCACTGCCGACATTTCCCTTCTTTTGGCGAGACCTCAGATGCAGGTAATTGTTGAAACACCTTACACTCAAGAGTCAGAAATTTACCATACACCAATGTCACCATTTCAGATGTGCCTTTAATTATTAATTTCCAAAAGTATGTAGGTCTTTTCCACTAAAAAAAAACAGATCATTTGTCTGAAGTTGCTGAACAATATTCAAAACTTGCTTATTTTCTGCAATTTAAGGGTACATTCTTGCCTTTTTTGCTCGTATTTTCCCCCAAATTAAGGGTACATTCTTGTCTTCCATTAAGCACAGTGTTGTGGGGTAAACAAGACTTAACTGATTGTAATAAGGGTTTCAGTCTCTATTACCTGTCTTACAGCTTGACAAGTTTACAATTCTAATAGTGGCTAAATATCAGGATTTTAATGCCCCTTCATCTGCTGCATTTCTGTTAATACATTCAAACACTTACCATTGTAACAAATGACAAAACAGACAACATTCAGCTTTGGTTCTTTTTGCGTGGATGATTTTTTTTATTTCGCACAGCAGCTGTGGATTTATTACATAGTTTTGTACTTGCAAAATAAAATAAAAAAGAAAGAACAAAAATAAAGCTGATAGTTGTTCCTGGAGCTATTAAAGAAGATTAAACACAATGGCTGAGTGTCTTCCGTTAGGTAATATTATCAGGACTTGGTTTTAGTGATTTGGTGAGCCATTACCTCTAAAAACATAAAAATGGGGTGTCTGTTTTAGAGATATATCTGTTTTTTACTGCAATTCCCCCTCATTAATGGAAACTTCGATAAGATTTACAGAAATTCTGTTGCTATGGTAACCTGTAAAATGATATTTTTTTACTGTTCTTTAACATAGCGAAAGAAAATAAAATGGTAGAAGGGAGGTAACTGATGTTATTTAAGTAAGCGAAAGCATGAAGATTTATTTCCCTTGATGTTCTATTGCAGTTCGATGATGGATTCATGGAAGAACATAATGTTGTCCTTGATGAACTACAGATGGATATCCTCGAGAAACATCACCATGACAACATGCAGATCATGGCGTCCATGTTGGCTCGGGTAAATTCTTTCAAAACAAAATCTCAATTGTTTCTTTAATCACTTGAATGTTTGTACAGTATTTAAGACGAGGATGTTGTTGCCAAATTGAACAGGTGTACAGACTGTTACAGCTCTGGTTCCCTGTGAAGACATAGATAACAATCACAAACACTAATATTGAAGATGCACCAAGTGCTGCAGTATACTATAAAAACAACTTTAATTTACATTTTGTCATGTTTTTCTAAAAGATAGAAATCACCTGGATGATACTTTAATCCGGAGCCAGACATGTTTAAATAAATTTTACTTTAAATTACTTTTTGTCATATTTATGAAACAGATAAAATCCTGTGGATGATCAGTTAAGCCCCCTCCCTGGTTCTGTCTTGCTGTTTCATTGGTTGTTAGTTAATACTGCCCTGATTATGCATTTTTTATATCAAAATGATTTTTTTTTGCCCAATGTTACAGAAGCAGGCTCACATATAAATTGAGTAGTTTTATCCTCTACATACAAATTTTTCAGTGATAGAATAAGCTCATGATCTTTATCTCGGACATTTCCCCAAATTTTAAAAGTTGTGAGTTTGGTAACTATGACAACAGTACTAGTGAGTTTGGTAACTATGACTAGTGAGTTTGGTAACTATGAAAAACAGTACTAGTGAGTCTGGTAACTATGACAACAGTATTAGTGAGTTTGGTAACTATGACAACAGTACTAGTGAGTCTGGTAACTATGACAAAAGTACTAATGAGTTTGGTAACTATGGCAACAGCATTAGTGAGTCTGGTAACTATGACAACAGTACTAGCACAGGACAGCTCAGCTGAAACCTTATGAAATATTGCAAATTAACATTTTAATCTTTGGTTCAGTAAAGATTCAGTTCTATATAACTTGACTTTGACATGGTGTAGTTTTCTTCATTACAGTACTGGCATCAAAGTTTAACTTTACCTATGTATGTCAGTAAAGAGAAACTTGACCTTTATATTTTTCAGGGTCATCATTTTGATGAAGAAGGGGGAACAACTGATACTGGTACAACAGAAAATTCCTCAAATAAACATGAGAAAGACAGTGGTGTCGGACGCACCGATGAAAGCACGAAAAATGATGAGAGCTCAGAACAGGTACTCACAGAATGATATTGATCTTGTCTTTTTTAATTCTTTTATTTATTTATGTTAATTGTTTTGTCGTGACTAACAACAATAGCTATTTTGAGACCACACTGTGCCACATCCCTGATAAAACAAATTACAAATTACTTCAAGAGAAAAAGAAGCAGCATTTTTCACTATAGCTACATGGTTTGAGTTATGTATGACAATGGGTGTCAAACTTAAGGACACAGGTTTTGTGCCTCATTGGTTTAATACAATTTTATTGACAATCATAGTTGACATCTGTATTAAATCAGCCTTTATTATAGCTGCCTCAATATTTAGTTTCATTTTCAGCAATGTTATAGCATTTTTCATCTTGCAAATACTTTTTATACCCCAATTAAAAAAAGTTGTGGAATAGGCGCCTACATAGGAATCTCTCTTGTCAAGTCACATACATCTCAGTTTGTATGTAACACTATTCATATAAATATATTTGCATTTTCAGGATGTCTTTGATAATGAAAGCATGATGGGAACTCGAAAATCTGGGTCTTCTAAAGGTTCACACAGTTACAATGGGGATATAGGAGAACAGAATTACTGTAATGACAGTTTTGTTTCCAATGGTGACGTTTCTTACGAAATACCAGACAATGAATGTAATAGTAAATTTCGAGAAGTGCTAGAACATCGCTGTGATATTAATAATTTAAATCGTACAAGTTCTCCACGTAAAGACAATTCACGGAAAAGTTCAGAAAGTACAGAAAGTAGCAGTATAGATAGAGAACTAGCTCAGTTAAACCGTGAAATGGAGGGAATTCAGATGGAGTGTCAAGAAATGGTGCATAATCATGCCCAGATTAAGGGTCAGAAAGACATGATGAAGTGTGAACGTGATGGACACAAAACTCCTCGGAGTGTGCCACGTATGGGTACGAGAATGGATAAAGCTAAAACAGGGGTTAGTCCTGGACCTGAATCATCAGACAGTCTAGGAAGGAGAGACACCCCTCCAACACCAAAAATGGGACAGACTAGATTTGGAAAATACATTGATAAGGATGGTAATGTTTCAACTAGTGCCTATAACACTGGTGAAAGTTGTAGGAGCACACCATTGACTCTTGAACTGAATATGGCTTCTGATGAGGGCGACAAAGGTTTTAAAAATTCAATGTTGTGTTTAGCAACAACTGGAACGACAACAACGTCACCCCTGCCGTCACATAGTGACACTGAAAAGCAGACACAAACACCTGCTCCAAGGTCACATGACTGTTCTAGTGATGAAAACTATATGTCAATAGCAAATGCAAATAATAGAAAAAATGTCGACAGTTGTAAAAAGAATGAAAACGGCAAGAGCCAGATGCATTCTGGGGAATCTCTACAGGATTTATACATGCAGTATGCCGATGTCATGTATACAAACCGTGCTAATTTAGAACATACAATGCAGATTCAGCAGAAGCTGTTTCAGCAACAGATGGATCAAAAAACAATGCATCGCAGACGACAAGGAAGTTCACCAGCATCCAGAAATAGCAGCGGGAGTGTAAGCGGGTATCAGTCACCAAATAATGTTCAGCCAACGACTAAACAAGCTGAGCAGACGCCGCCAGACAGCGGGTCTGGACAGATGGAGTGGGTTGTAAAACGGAGACCTGATGGTACACGCTATATCACCAGGAGGCCCGTTCGCAGTAAAATGCTGAAGGAACGTGCTAAAAAGATTTCTGAAGAACGGAGTGGAATGACGACAGATGATGATGCAATGAGTGAACTCAAAACTGGTCGATACTGGACCAAAGAAGAGAAAAAACGTCATTTAGAAAAAGCCCGAGATTATAAACGGAGGCGTGAAATGATGGTGCGCGCTAAAATGGAAACTGTGAAAGAAACTGATGAAAAGAAAGACATTGTTGAACTAAGTCATAGGAAAATGATGAAGAGTAAGGGAAAGAAAGTTTTTGATGACTTTACCACTGTGCAAGAAATGTTGGCGCACGGAAGCAAGAGTACTGAGGGGAAAGCATATAACCCTTTACTGTCTGTGACCACAGTGTGATATAACAAAGAATTTAGTTAAATAATTTTAGCATTATGCATTCATGTGATATAGACACAATGTGCTATTAGTTAATGGTGGAATATTCTTTGTTGCAAATCAGATACAAACATTTGTAAAGAATTTTATAAAAAAAAATGCCAAAGTTCTGAAACACATTTGGAGAAGAAATTTTTCTTGTGATATATCAGCTTTTTATGTAGACTGTTTATGTGTGTGAACTTTTGGATACAGGTGCTAGGGAGTAAAGTGTACTGATTTGTTCAAATATTTCCCTACAGATGGGGAAATGTTTGTAAAATTACTTGTTAATTCATATTGAATTCATACAAAGAATTGATAGAGCTGTAACATAGAATATCTTGCTGGTGTTTGTGTCAACAGATCCTTCATTCCCCGGCACTCTCATTGGTCTTACGGTTCGTTCTTGATGTTTAAATGGTCAACTTCCAATGATTGGTCAACACACTTATTTCATCTTCTTCATGGATTGGTCAACTGTACTTACCCACTTGTATCCACATGACAGCAGCTGTAATTTACCATGTTGTCTTGACTTTTTTCATCACTTTTGATTTATGAACGCCAGGTAATTTGTAGAGTTATTTTGATTGGTTGATTACAGATCATTAAAATGCAGGTTAAACAGGGCAAAAGTGTATAAGGAAGAAATATTTGATCTGTTTATACACAATATTGGTGGTGTCTACAGGATGGGTTGGCTCTGACATTATACGCCTGAAGGGAATACTATGTTATGGCGCTGGGCGTCCATCTGCTAGCAATTTCTGTTGGAAGCCATATCTACCACATTGGTAATGCAATTTGAATCAAATCTTGTGGAAATCCTAATTACTATATAGAGTGGATAAAAAAATATAGTAGATGATCCATCAGTTTCAGTTCAATAGCTTAAGAAACACAAGAGTTATGGCCCTTTGAAAATGGAGTGCAAAATTGCCATGGCAGTTTTTGCAAAGACAAAATTGCCCAATTTCTGTACCAATATCTACCAAATTTGCCCAATTTCTGTACCAATATCTACCCAATTTGCCCAATTTCTACCACATTGGTAATGCATTTTCAGTCAGTTTGTAGAAAGTTAATTACTATATAGAGAGAATGCCCATTGGTCAAGTTGCATTGCTTTAGAAGCACAGGAGTTGTGGCTGGGGACAGCAAGGGCCCACACTTCTTAATAGCATATCCTACAGGCGTATATGGCTGTTCTTGTTTTTGTACGTTAGTAAGTTATTTTATAAATGATCAGTGAATTATTATCAGATTAATTTATTCTGGCTAATTTAAGGATGATACATTTGTCCTGTGACAGCACTGGGCCATAGCTGTATAGTTGACCACTTCATTGAGTAAGTCAGTGGCCCTGTGTCTTGGTCAGTTTTTGTCAAGTTGTGAATCTGATTTCAACAGGTTTATTCATAAAAATGGTGCAATATTTGAGTATGTTATTGTATTAGTATATACCACATTTTAAACTAGTTTGACATAGTTATGCTGAATTGTTCACAACTAATATGTAACTGTTTTTGAAAGGTGTTTATCATTTCACTCGCATAGAATTATTTCATTTTATTGAAATGATTTGAGTTAAAAATACATGTTTAAGTAAGACAATGTCAAAGTTGCAGGTTACTTATATCAGATATATATAGAAGCACAACGTCTAACCACAACTGAGACAGAAACAGATGTGATTCTGTAACAGCGTTAAGTATTTCATTAAAAATGTAATTTCTTATCTCTTTGGTAACAATAAATTGGAAGCAAGAAATATAGGTACCACGAGTGTTTCTAGGTTGCAGTTTTTTGTGCAAATTAAAGATCCGACTTTAATCGAATTAACTACAAATTTTACTTCATATGACTTTCTATCTATTTTGCATTTCTTACAAACAGTGCATTTTCATGAAATGGTATGGGGTAGATCGAATGAATGTGTCTTTGTAGCTGATAGGTGTTCTGCTTTTGTTAGTCGGATCATACAGTCAGCTAGAGTACTTTTCTGTCGTAAAATTTACTTTAAAAAAGTTTTAAGACATGTCCTGTACAAATCAGGTTTACAATAGAAAGAGATTAAGTGTTTGACCCCATTTGCCAACCAATCAAATCGCTCAGATTTTCAAATAAACGTCTTTCTCTTTATTAAAACTACCTACTGAAATCACTTGATTTATTAAGAGTTCGCTCTAAATAGAAAGCACTTTAGCTCCGCCCACAATCACGGACCTATATACATATAGGTCCGTGCCACAATACATGTCGGTGGCTATGTAAAAGGTCAAATGAGGTTAAACACTGTAAGTGCTTAAAGTGACATTATGCGCATTTTTTCAAGAAAAATCCAGCTGAAAAGGTGTGTGTACTAAAGTGTAGAGAAAAAATACTTTAACCCAATACACCAAACTCTTCCCGCTACCAGTATGAAAAAAACTTCCAAAAATTGATTTTCTTATTTGACTGGGAGAGTCAATTAAGAAAAGAACAACGCTGCAGGAGTGCTTCCCTTCCCTGCCGAAATCTCACCAACATCAACAATGACACATTCAACTATCATTTTATCAGTCCGACTTTTTATCTAAAGCACCAACTTCAAATACTATGCGGCATAATCTTAATTTAACAGATTTAAAGCACGCAACCAAAAATGCTTTATAAAACTGTCACCAAAAATACACTTTGTGCAGTAATTGCGATAATGCTACTTTAACATTTCATGGTATTATAAGATTGTGACTTCTATTCTTTCTAGCTAACAACGGGAAAATTGGCCACTAATTAACTCTTCATTAAAGACATTAACTTAAGGATATAATTATTACAAAATGCAAGCTTTCAGTTTTAACTCAGGGCTGGATTTATACAAGTTAAAATTTCTGAATATAGTAATTTATTGAAATGGTTATTATTTCCTAATTAATCAAGGTACATGTATTTGTTAAAAGGCTCTCGGGGACAAGTTGGCAAACAATTTTTTTTTTTTTTTTTACATCTTTTTTTTTAGTGATACAGGTGACTTAAGAAACAACATGTCGACTGGCTTCACAACAGATCATGTAAAATGTGTAGAATGTTGCATCTTGTATACATTGTATTGAAGTAAATATGTGATAGATAGTTGAAATGTTTGTACATATGTGTAAACTATACCTGTCATTCTGTCAGACCTTGTAAGTCAACGGTACTTCCGTACCAACAACTTCATCACCTGCTACAGTTTTCTTCATCACATTTTGCTATTTTTCTAAAACATAATTGAGAAAAGATTATTGAAAATTTCACACATAGTTTGAAGCCAATTAAAAAAGGATGTAAGGGATTATCAAATGTTTTTTTTTATAAAAATAGAAATTACAATGGAATGGTATGTTAAAAAAGTGAAACTTTAAAATACTAGTATATTTCTGCACACCTTAAACACAACTATTGAAGTGGGATTTTTGTTAAGATTTTGTTCAAGACGGTAGAACTTTCATATTTTCTGAGCACATGTTCTTTCTTCCCTATTCTAGCATTGCCATAATAATAGATGTCGTTGAAAGCATTTAGAAAAGCTACGTGTATATATGAACTGTGGTTTGTAAATTCTGTTTCAGTCAATTATGAAATATATTGGTATTACGCATTGTAATCATTTATGTAATTGTATATTATTGATATATATTTATTCATAAACATGTTGACTCTCATGTGAGAATGAATGGATTTAAAGAAAAAAAATAAATTATTGTTTTATATTCAAAATTGTTCACTTTGCTGTATTTTCCATGTTTGTTGAATGCCCCCTAGCTTCTGCAAATGAGAAGTACATCAGTATTGAGAGTTATGGCCCCTGTTTTGTGGAGTTTAGCAGGAGCAAAGGAGACAACCGGTCACTCAGATGAGAAATGAAGAGATAGAATGAAGACAGGACTGCTTAGACAGCTAGTTATGTGTTTCTTATGACCATGGCTTACCCATTTGTGTCCATTACAAGGTGTTTTACTTACGGCAATATAGTAACTTCTGTACCAAAAGTAATTTTTCAATAATGCTTCATATTAATGACCTAATTATTAGCTCTCCTGGCTTTGCTGGGGTGAGTTTTTCTAGTGGATGATTGTCCATCAGCCGTCGGCTGCAAACATTTTTATTCAAACGACATCGCCTCTGAAACCACTGGGCCAATGTAGATGAAACAATGCAGGGATGTTCCTTGCATGAAGCTCGACCAAAATTGTTCAAAAGAAAAACTTGTTATCTGAAACAACAAGGCCTAGAGCTTAAATTTTAGCTTGTAGCAGTGTGTAGTGGACCCCAATTGTTCAAAATGACCCCGCCCTGGGGGTCAACTTAGTTTACATAGGCTATATAGGAAAAACTTTGAAAAATCTTTTTCTCTAAAACCATAAGGCCTAGAGCTTAGATATTTAGCATGTGGCATTAGCAAATGGACCTCTACCAAGAATGTTCAAATTATGACCCCCCACTCCCCCGAGTTAAAATTGACCCCACCTGGTGGTCACTTGTTTTCATATAGCCTTATGTAAGGCCTAGAGCTTTGATATTTCACGTGTGGCATTACTTGGTGACCCTCTACCAAGATTGTTCAATTCATGAGTCTTGATTTTACATAGGCTTATAGGTATCAGGCCCTCTTGTTTCAATCTTAACTGGACCAAACATGTATGTCTCTCAAATTCAAAAAAATACATTATATAATGCAACCTCTCGGGGAGCAAACACCTTTGGGAACACAGAAAGTGTTGTAGACAGGTGTTGTCCTAAAGAGGTCGACCTACATAATTGACACAAGAGGAAAGAATATGTGTGTATTTTTAGGAAGGTTTGCTGAATTATAATCAGAAATAGGAATTTACTTGGTGATAAAAGGCTAAGAGACAAGGCAGTCAAAAATCCCTGGCTACAGAATGGTACAATATCAAGATAAATTACTGAAAAGGTTTGGAATGTGAAGTGTACATAATTATACTGTTAACCATGACGGGTTCTGGGAAAACATCCTGAACCTTTAGGGAGTTAACAAGATAATAAGGGGACAAGAGATCTAGGTTTGACCGAACTGTGACATTGGCTTTAACAAACCCTAGTCGCGACTTGCATTCTGTAAATTGAAGAACACATTAAGCAGAGTTTCAGGAGATTTTTCCAGCGGGTTAATGAGATATGGAGTAGACAACGGAATCAAAGCTAAAAATAGACTGAACAGGAACATGCATGAGAGTTGTCGAGACCTGTACTTCATGCCGTTTCTCGATTTTCATTATTAGATCCCAAGGTTTATTATGAATGTATGAAATGTTAAGTCGGGGAACAAGTATCTTGATCACCTGTACTTGAATTTTTAGCTCACCTGAGCTGGCTCAGGGTGAGCTATTAGGATCGATGAATGTCTGTCGTCCGTCCACACTTAGTTCGTTAACACTCTAGTGGTCACATTTTTGCCTCAATTGTCACGACACTTGGTCAGGATGTTTGTCCCAGTAATTACTCGGATGAGTTCAAATATGGGTCATCTCAGATGAAAAACTAGGTCACGTGACCCAAAAATAGAAAAATCTTGTTAAGGCTCTAGAGGCTACTGTTTCAGTCCAAATATCCTGGTAATTTGTCAGAAAGGTTGTTTGGTTGATTTCTAGCTCAAGTTTTAATATGGGTCACCTGGGGTCAAAAACTAGGTCACAGAGCCCAAATATGGAAAAACCTTGTTAACACTCTAGAGGTAACATTTTCAGCCAAATATCCTGGAAATTTGTCAGAAAGGTTGTTAAGATGATTTCTAGCTCAAATTCGAATATGGGTCATCTAGGGTCGAAAACTAGGTCACACAGCCTAAATATGAAAAAACCTTGTTAACACTCTAGAGGTAACATTTTCAGCCCAAATATCCTGGAAATTTGTCAGAAAGGTTGTTATGATGATTTCTAGCTCAAGTTCGAATGGGTCCTGGGGTCATGGGGTAAAACTAGGTCACGCCCAAATATGGAAAAACCTTGTTAACACTCTAGAGTCTTTCAGCCCAGATTCCGGAAATTTGTCAGAAAGGTTGTTAAGATGATTTCTACCTCAAGTTCGAATATGGGTCATCTGGGGTCAAAAACTAGGTCACAGAGCCCAAATATGGAAAAACCTTGTTAACACTCTAGATGTTACATTTTCAGCCCAGATATCCTGGAAATTTGTCGGAAAGGTTGTTTCGATGATTTCTAGCTCAAGTTCGAATATGGGTCATCTGGGGTCAAAAACTAGGTCACAGAGCCCAAATATGGAAAAGCCTTGTTAACACTCTAGAGGTAACATTTTCAGCCCAAATATCCTGGAAATTTGTCAGAAAGGTTGTTTTGATGATTTCTAGCTCAAGTTCGAATATGGGTCATCTGGGGTCAAAAACTAGGTCACAGAGCCTAAATGTGGAAAAACCTTGTTAACACTCTAGAGGTAACATTTTCAGCCCAAATATCCTGGAAATTTGTCAGAAAGGTTGTTTCGATGATTTCTAGCTCAAGTTTCAATATGGGTCATCTGGGGTCAAAAACTAGGCCACAGAGCCCAAATATGGAAAAGCCTTGTTAATACTCTAGAGGTAACATTTTCAGCCCAAATATCCTTGAAATTTGTCAGAAAGGTTGTTTCTATGATTTCTAGCTCAAGTTCGAATATGGGTCATCTTGGGTCAAAAACTAGGTCACAGAGCCCAAATATGGAAAAACCTTGTTAAGACTCTAGAGGTAACATTTTCAGCCCAAATATCCTGGAAATTTGTCAGAAAGGTTGTTTCGATGATTTCTAGCAACTTTGTTAAAAGCAGTTGTACTAGGGTGAGCCATAAAGGGCCATCATGACCCTCTTGTTTATAGTTCCCATCCCATCCTCCCATGCTACGGACGTACAGTAAATACATTTGCATAACGCAGTATGTTCAGCCTCATCCCTCTCGACTTCGTATATGAAGTGCGCCATTTTGCAACTGTGTACGCCTCCTGCCTCCAAATAATCCTAGCTATGTTTGAATTGACTGTGGTCATTAGGCAGAATGTTTCGTTACTGTAAAACTGAAGTCTTTGCTTTGGTGTGCTTGGCAAAGGTGTGAAGACTTTCTGCCTCTAGATGTCCTCGGTTCTAAGTTCTTCGTTTGGGCTTGGCTTGCATGGCTGTATGGATGTATCGAAACAATGCTACCATCTTTCATAATAGAATGAGTTAGTACTTGTTCTGATTAAGAGACATTCATCCGGTGTTACAGACTGGACTCTATAAAACTTTCACGACAGTCTCAGGTCATGCTGTTGTTGCATATGATGCAATGTCGTCAAATAAATGACGTTGCATGCTACACCTATTTCGCGCTAATTATAATTTAACTTCTATTTTATGTTTAAACGTCATTTAATATTAAGAGCATTTGTGTGGGCAAGTACCCAAAGATGTATGATAAAAGGGTCATTCTCATAGAAATGTGATCCAGAAACCGGATTGACTCTTGTTGCGGTCCGCACTCGTCTGATCTGATACACGACTCGAGCAAATCTGGCATTTTGGAACGCATCATAATATTAATAACACTTTTGTATATTAATGTTTCCCGAGGATAGAAACAGGTCCGAAATGTTTCCAAGATGTTGCGCCCCGAGCTGAAATCCTGGATATCAACATGACATGTAATGTTTAAGGTGTTCATGTTTACTGGGCTCCTTGCTATCTGTTTGGTGGTAAAAAATGAAACATCTAATTATGTCAGCAGTTCTTAGTCACTATCTGGTGTAGCAGTCAAAGATCCAAGCAACATCACGAAAATAATCAAAATATAATAGAACACTGCGTACATCATCAGTAATTATAGCACGAGATGGTTGAAGACGTACCAGAGAGCCTGTCAGACTACAGGGCGTATTGGACTTATGAACATTCATATGGACATTAAGTTAATGCAGAGGTGATTGTGGACATATTTACGAAAAAGAGAGAGTCTAGCCTTAGGTTTTCAGAACATGCAAGACCGTGTATGCTTGGAATATGATTTACAATTATTTGAATAAATGACGTGATAGCTTTTAACTTTTTCTACATGTTTATATCCGTTATGATTAATAACAACTCATAAAAGAAAGAATGGTCCTGCTAACAGTAAGGGGAGAAGGTCAAAATTGTTTTCACATCACACAGACTGCGAGAGAGAAATTTTCAAAGTTTAACAGTTTTGTAATTTCAATTTGATACATAAATTATATTTGAAATATTTGGTATTTAACATACTGAAATTTTTGGTTGGTGACCACTACAAGTGCCCTGAAAAGCTGGTGGTGCCATTCAGCTCCAACTTAATGGCATAAAGTATCGGGTTTACTGTTCTTATGTTTGACTATAGTATGATTCTGCAAAATGCATAATAAAATGCATTTCAGCAGTTGTATTGTTGAGAGTTTTTGAAGTCGCATTGGCCGAAAACCTTACAATGTAAGTCTGGAAATGTATTAGGCATACTTATACCTAAAATAGGATCTTCTCAGTACAATAAAAATGTTTTGAACATGTTATCATTTCTTGCTTACAGATGAATTCGTATCTGAAAAATGCTCACCATCAGTAGTGCTCACTTGACAGTTCTCGACATGAATAGTGCTCAATGAGCAATGATAACCATAAGCAGAGCTCACTGAACAAGGCTCACCGTGAGTAGTGATCACTGAACAACACTCTATGTGAGAAGTGATCACTGAACAAGGCTCATTTTGAGAAGTGCTCACTGAACAAGGCTCAATGTGAGTAGTGCTCACTAAAGAATGCTCACTGTGAGAAGTGCTCACTGAACAATGCTCACTGTGAGAAGTGCTCACTGAACAATGCTTACTGTGAGAAATGCTCACTGAACAATGCTTACTGTGGGAGCAAGCTCGGAGAAGTGCCTGAACAAGCTGAGAAATGCTCACTGAACAATGCTTACTGTGAGAAATGCTCACTGAACAATGCTTACTGTGAGAAATGCTCACTGAACAATGCTTACTGTGAGAAATGCTCACTGAACAATGCTTACTGTGAGAAATGCTCACTGAACAATGCTTACTGTGAGAAGTGCTCACTGAACAATGCTTACTGTGAGAAATGCTCACTGAACAATGCTTACTGTGAGAAGTTCTCACCAGGGGGGGGGGGGGGGGGGGGGGGGGGGGGGGGGGGTGCCGTACGTGGCTCACTGAATAATGCTCAATGTGAGAAGGTGAACAAGCTGGGGCCTAAACGCCCTTAGAAGTTAGGAAAAAAAAAAAAATGAAAAATGCTAACTGAACAAGGCTCAATGTAAAAAGTGATCACTGAACAAGGCTCACCATGAGAAGTGCTCACTGAACAACACTCTATGTGAGAAGTGCTCACTGAACAATGCTCACTGTAACAAGTGCTCACTGGACAACACTCACTGTTAGAAGTGCTCACTGAACAATGCTCACTGTGATAAGTGCTCAATGCACAATGCTCAATGTGAGAAGTGCTCACTGTGAATAATGCTAACTGAACAATGCTCAGCGTGATAAGTGCTCACTTTACAATGCTCAGTTAGAGAAGTGCTACCTGAACATGAACAACGCTCAATGTGAGTAGTGCTCATTGAACAATGCTCACTATGAGAAGTGCCCACTGAATAACACTGACTGTGAGAAATGCTCACTGAACAATGCTCACCATGAATAGTGCTCACTGTGGTAAGTGTTCACTGAACAATGCTCACTGTGAGAAGTGCTCACTGAACAATGCTCACTGTGAGAAGTGCTCACTGAACAATGCTTACAGTGAGAAGTTCTCACCATGAGTAGTGCTCACTGAACAATGCTCAATGTGAGAAACGCTAACTGAACAAGGTTCAATGTAAGAAGTGATCACTGAACAAAACTCACCGTGAGAAGTGCTCACTGAACAACACTCTATGTGAGAAATGCTCACTGAACAATGCTCACTGTAACAAGTGCTCATTAGACAATACTCACTGTGAGAAGTGCTCACTGAAGAATGCTCACTGTGAGTAGTGCTCACTGAACAAAATTCACCATGACAAATGGTCACTGAACAATGCTCAATGTGAGTCGTGCTTACTTAACAACACTCACCCCAAGAAGTGCTCTCTGCACAATACCAAATGTGAGGAGTGCTCACTGAAAAATGCTCACCATGAGTAGTGCTCATTGAACAATGCACACTGTGATAAGTGCTCACTGCACAATGCTCAATGTGAGAAGTGCTCACTGTGAATAATGCTAACTGAACAATGCTCAGCTTGATAAGTGATCACTTAACAATGCTCAGTTAGAGAAGTGCTCAGTGAACAACGCTCAATGTGAGTAGTGCTCATTGAACAATGCTCACTATGAGAAGTGCTCACTGAATAACACTGACTGTGAGAAGTACATACTGAACAATGTTCAACTTGAGTAGTTCTCACTGCTCACTGAACAAAGTGAGAATTGCTCACTGAAAAAGGCTCAATGTGAGTAGTGCTCACTGAACAATGCTCACTGTGAGAAGTGCTCACTGAACAATGCTCACTGTGAGAAGTTCTCACCATGAGAAGTGCTCACTGAACAATGCTCAATGTGAGAACACTAACTGAACAAGGCACACTGTAAGAAGTGATCACTGAACAAGGCTCACCGTGATTGGTGCTCACTGAACAACACTCTATGTGAGAAGTGCTCACTGAACAATGCTCACTGTAACAAGTGCTCACTAGACAACACTCACTGTGAGAAGTGCTCACTGAACTCAGCTCACTGTGAGAAGTGCTCACTGTGGGAAGTGCTCAATGTGAGAAGTGCTCACTGAACAATGCTCAATGAACAACACTGACTGTGAGAAGTGCTCACTGAACAATGCTCACCATGAGTAGTGCTCACTGAACAATTCTTACCATTTGTAGTGCTCACTGAACAAAACTCACTGTGAGAAGTGCTCACTGAGCAATGCTCAATGTGAGAAGTGCTTACTTAACAACACTCACCGTAAGTAGTGCTCACTGAACAACGCTCAATGTGAGTATTGCTCATTGAACAATGCTCACTATGAGGAGTGCCCACTGAATAACACTGACTGTGAGAAGTACTCACTGAACAATGCTCACCATGAGTAGTGCTCACTGTGGGAAGTGTTCACTGAACAACGCTCACCGTGAGAAGTGCTCTCTGAACAATACCCAATGTGAGAAGTGCTCACTGAACAATAAACCACATGAGTAGTGCTCACTGAACAATGCTCACTGTGATAAGTGCTCACTGCACAAT
Source organism: Saxidomus purpurata (assembly GCA_022818135.1). Taxonomy (NCBI): domain Eukaryota; kingdom Metazoa; phylum Mollusca; class Bivalvia; order Venerida; family Veneridae; genus Saxidomus; species Saxidomus purpurata. Next base: position 9,604,519 of record JAFMSR010000011.1, on the reverse strand, counting down.
GCTCAATGTGAGAAGTGCTCACTGTGAATAATGCTAACTGAACAATGCTCAGCGTGATAAGTGCTCACTTTACAATGCTCAGTTAGAGAAGTGCTACCTGAACATGAACAACGCTCAATGTGAGTAGTGCTCATTGAACAATGCTCACTATGAGAAGTGCCCACTGAATAACACTGACTGTGAGAAGTGCTCACTGAACAATTCTCACCATGAATAGTGCTCACTGTGGTAAGTGTTCACTGAACAATGCTCACTGTGAGAAGTGCTCACTGAACAATGCTCACTGTGAGAAATGCTCACTGAACAATGCTTACTGTGAGAAGTTCTCACCATGAGTAGTGCTCACTGAACAATGCTCAATGTGAGAAACGCTAACTGAACAAGGTTCAATGTAAGAAGTGATCACTGAACAAAACTCACCGTGAGAAGTGCTCACTGAACAACACTCTATGTGAGAAATGCTCACTGAACAATGCTCACTGTAACAAGTGCTCATTAGACAATACTCACTGTGAGAAGTGCTCACTGAAGAATGCTCACTGTGAGTAGTGCTCACTGAACAAAATTCACCATGACAAATGGTCACTGAACGATGCTCAATGTGAGTCGTGCTTACTTAACAACACTCACCCCAAGAAGTGCTCTCTGCACAATACCAAATGTGAGGAGTGCTCACTGAAAAATGCTCATCATGAGTAGTGCTCATTGAACAATGCACACTGTGATAAGTGCTCACTGCACAATGCTCAATGTGAGAAGTGCTCACTGTGAATAATGCTAACTGAACAATGCTCAGCTTGATAAGTGATCACTTTACAATGCTCAGTTAGAGAAGTTCTCAGTGAACAACGCTCAATGTGAGTAGTGCTCATTGAACAATGCTCACTATGAGAAGTGCTCACTGAATAACACTGACTGTGAGAAATACATACTGAACAATGTTCAACTTGAGTAGTTCTCACTGCTCACTGAACAAAGTGAGAATTGCTCACTGAAAAAGGCTCAATGTGAGTAGTGCTCTCTGAACAATGTTCACTTTGAGAAATGCTCACTGAACAACTCTCACCGTAAGAAGTGCTGACCATTAGTAGTGCTAACTGAACAATGCTCACTGTGAGAAGTGCTCACTGAACAATGCTCACTGTGAGACGTTCTCATTATGAGAAGTGCTCACTGAACAATGCTCAATGTGAGAACACTAACTGAACAAGGCACACTGTAAGAAGTGATCACTGAACAAGGCTCACCGTGATTGGTGCTCACTGAACAATGCTCACTGTAACAAGTGCTCACTAGACAACACTCACTGTGGGAAGTGCTCACTGAACAATGCTCACTGTTATGAGTGCTCAATAAACAATGCTCACTGTTTGTAGTTTAGAAACACTCACTGAACTCAGCTCACTGTGAGAAGTGCTCACTGTGGGAAGTGCTCAATATGAGAAGTGCTCACTGAACAATGCTCACTGAACAACACTGACTGTAAGAAGTGCTCACTGAACAATGCTCACCATGAGTAGTGCTCACTGAACAATTCTTACCATTTGTAGTGCTCACTGAACAAAACTCACCGTGAGAAGTGCTCACTGAGCAATGCTCAATGTGAGAAGTGCTTACTTAACAACACTCACCGTAAGTAGTGCTCACTGAACAATGCTCAATGTGAGAAGTGCTCACTATGAATAATGCTAACTGAACAATGCTCAGCGTGATAAGTGCTCACTTTACAATGCTCAGTTAGAGAAGAGCTCAGTGAACAGCGCTCAATGTGAGTAGTGCTCATTGAACAATGCTCACTATGAGAAGTGCTCACTGAATAACACTGACTGTGAGAAGTGTTCACTGAACAATGCCCACCATGAGTAGTGCTCACTGTGAGAAGTGTTCACTGAACAACACTCACCGTAAGAAGTGCTCACTGAACAATGCTCAATGTGAGAAATGCTCACTGAACAAGGCTCTATGTGAGTAGTGCTCATCGAACAATGCTCACTGTGAGAAATGCTCACTGAACAACTCTCACTGCGAGAAGTGCTCACCATGAGTAGTGCTCACTGAACAATGATCACTGTGAGTAGTGCCTACTGAACAAAACCCACCATGAGAAGTGCTCTCTGAACAATGCTCAATGATAGAAGAGCTCACTGGACAGTGCTCAAAGAACAATGGTCACTGCGCAAAACTGATAAAAAATAAAGATGGGGTTGTGAAAGAAAAGGTGGTAGTACTTTTTAATAGAAATGAATACAAATCATTTCATGTTAACAGAAACATTTTGAAAAAATGGGTCAGTTTTGCGACCGTGCGACCACAAACACGCATCACAAAGGAAAATCACGTTGGAAATCGGGAAACAATTGCTAACTTTAGTAACCTGTCAAAGCTCCCCGATGGGGATTTGCAAACTGGTTAATAAGTAAATTTTAACGTATGTAACTTCGAAACTTTTACTACAGTATATATGTAGCAGAATTTTGTAACATTTCAAACAGTAAATGAATTTCAAAATATCAATAGATTGAAGTTAACATTAACTTAAATTTTTATTTTTTAATGGAATTGCGCCATTCAAATTTTTAAAATGTGAAAGGAAAAAGTGTTTTGATACAGTCTTAGCGTTTTCGTTGTGCTTGTACGTATCATGTACGTTTCAACTAGCAAATTACACTTCACAACGTAAACAAATGACAATACACATGTTACATCAAACCAATTCAAAAGTAAAACGAATGTAAAAGAAATATGTCAATTGAATGCTTTTGTTATGTCAGAATAAAATATTAGGGACTGAATGGAACACTTTTCAATAATAGTCTAAAATGTTTAGTTTAATAGGACAGACAGCGATACAAGTTGGTCATGTTTAAGAAGAAAGCTACCAAAGCCCAAGATGGCTGTGTTTTTCTTTTCGAACCTCATATTTGGTTTCGCCATGACTTTATTATACCCTGTCTGATGATGTAACGTTGTCCGTTATTCGTGTTTTCCAAAGTGATGATTGACAGTTACCACGTCGTCTGTCTGTTTCTTCGTATGTCTGTGAGCAGAACTCAAAAACAACGTCAGGCATTTATTTTACAGTCTTCTGGTGACGGAAAGAGCAAGTGAGGTACTGGCTGCAGGTATTTTGATTCCTTGATCTGCTTTATCGTAAATAAATGTGTTTATAATCATTGGAAAGATCCATGAGCGCTGAACTATTTTATAGAATATGAAATATATGATACAGAAATTTATTATGACACATACGTTATCGACTGTACTTAAATGCTGAAAGTATTAAACTTTGTCTGAGTATTGTTTAACGCTAGTTTCAAACATATTGTGACAAGGTGAGCAAGTAATTTCTTTTTCTTGTAACGTAGTTATTTCCCTTAGACCAAAGCGCTGTTTAGGTATGACCACTAAATCGGTGGGACTTGGAACCAGCCAATTTGTGTAGGGAACTTGCGGACCTATTAGATATCTGTGGTCTCTGATTGGTTTAAAATGATTAGTAGCACTAAAGTTTTCTAGAATTAAAATCGAAAGTACAATGGTTGAACATAACAACAAAATAGTTTATTTATTTTCTGATTAATTTTACGGTGTTCTGTGGCTATCTGAAAATATTGAATTTTTTGACAGAATGTAAACAAAAATCCTACAGACGAGGGGGTGATGTCCTACTGGTGCAATTTTCGGCTATAAAGTATCACATTATGTATATAAAAAAGGACATTTTTGGGTGTGACTAAGGTACTCAACGAATGTTTTGGTATGCGGACCGTGCTTAAATGCTATACAGTAGGTCTATGGAAAAAGATTTAGTGTAGTCATACCTGTAAACGCTCAACGCTTCTACTAGATCAAAAGCTCCAAATTAGTCCAAATAACGAGATTGATAAAATATTGAACAAAAAATGTTAGAATATCAAGTGAAATCTATTTGAACTAAAATATATCATAGACCATACAACCTATGCAAATGCCGTTATATTAGTTAACATACCTCTTGTCACTTACACGCTGAAAGAAGTTGAAACCCGATCCTTTATTGGAGTCCAGCAAAAATGAAAATGTATAAAGGTTTCTTAATCGGTTCGAAACAAAACACGTCTGCGAACGAAGTACTGTATGCATAGACTGTATTTAAACTCCAAAATATATCATATAAAAACAGAGAGCCTGCCTGACTATAGGGCGTACTGGTCTTGTCACGGAACACTCGCATGGACATTGAGTTAATGCAGAGATGATTGTGGACATATCCTTGTAAAGAAAGAGTCTAGCTTACGTTTTCAGGACATGCTAGACCATGTATGCTTAGAATATGATATAAATTATTTGAAAAAAAATTCACGCCGTGATAGCTTTTAACTTTTTCTAGTTTATACGAATTTATTTTAGTTCGATTGCGAAGAAAGCTCCGTAGCTTATTTAAACGCTCTCGAACACTCATTCCAGATGTCATCACATTCGCGAGAGAGAGGCAGCGAGTTTTTCATCGCTGCTACCCATTTGCAGCTGGGTAGACTGAGGCACGTGTGGTTTTAGTGTCTTTGCCCATGGACACACCTCGTGCTCCGGCTGGGATTTTACCCGGGACCTCCCGTTCCGGAGGCGAACGCCCTAACCACGGAGCTATCGAGGCACCACCAACTTTTTCTAAATGTTTATATCCGTTATAATTAATAACAATTCATAAAAGGAAGAATGGTCTCACTAA